>JAUKNM010000021.1:365000-927500 GCA_030765045.1 Tenodera sinensis
GGCCCATGTCTGTCTGTGTCTGTCTGTAGACAGCATAACTCAAAAACGAAAAGTCGGTTAAAAACCAAAGTTGGTATTTAAGTTTAATGTTTTTCGAGGATGCGACACTAAGACACAAAGATTTTCAAGAAAATGGCCTCACCCTAAACTACCCTTTACATGAAAAATTTTTCAAAAATGTTGATTTTGTTGAAAATAGCTCCAATGATTTTGATTAAAATGCCATAGGTTTGAGTTATTTGTATGACAAATGAAATGTATATTTTGAAATTTCTGGCTATAGCCTGTGTAGTCCCGTTTACTCTGGATGACTTTTGAATAACTCGTAAACCGTAAGAGATAGACAAAATCTTACTATACAAAAACTGTAGATCTTGCTAAAACACAGTTTGCCTAAATAAGTTTTTTTGTAGAGTGAACCATTTCGGAGATATTCCTTGTTATTTGTGTCAGTTTCAGAAAACTTAAAACTTTAGTGAAATGGAACATTGTTGTTCATTTTTTATATGTTAAGTGTGCAAAGCAAATGGATTCTCAAAACTTTAAAAGATTTGACTCGCTTAAAGCCTACTGTATTCCCATATCCCCTTGCACCTACAAGGAAATAAGCAATAAGATAATTTGTACAAACATTTATCTCAACTAACACGAAGGTGTAGGAATAAGAGTATAAGAATGGTTAGTACAAGAGTAGAGAAATTCATGTGAGTGCAACACATCAGATTTTTTTGTCATTTGTGATCATTCAGGAAACATTATACTGACTGAGTATTTTAAATGTTATTGTATTTCTGTGTGATCATTCAGGAAACGTATTGTATTCAGGAAATACATTATCTATATTAACAGTATGCATATTTTAAATTTTACATACCCTCTAAGAAGTCTTAACATACTCCTGGGGGTACGTGTACCCCAGGTTGAATGTCTGCTCTGATTCAAATGTTCCTGGTAGACACAAGGAAATCTCATTCGAGATACCCCAATGATAACTCACAATCTTAAGTACTTGAATCCTGGGCTTTAAGATTTTTAATTAATAGAATCAGATGAATTGAAGGCTATGCTGGCATGTTGCCATAGTAACTCAGTGGTTTAGAGCCGCCACATGTAGAGTGGAAGATCCATGGTTCAAGTTCTAGCTATGGCACTTAATTTTCATTTCTGATTCTACCTTATAAGTAGTAGTGATGATGATGATGATGATAACAATAACAATGGTGATACCGACGACAATGTTTAATAAGATAACAAATACAGATTTGAGTATGTATTAAAAAAGAAATGCCTTGATTGATATACCAAGACAATTACTTAAGTTAAAATTAATAATAAACTGCAGATCTTAGTGATCCAATGTCACCACTTTGATACATGAAGGGTGTGACCATTCTTGGGTTAAGCCTCATGATGTCATTGTTGAATGCTTGTAAATATACAGCAAGGTGAAAGGTTAGTATATATGAGGGCGGTTCAATAAGTACCCATGTTTCAAAATATATGGTGTTGCTAAGGGAATTTTGTGTTATCATCCTGTACTGTTTTGTCACACATTGTCAAAACAAATTTGGAGCCAATTCTTAGGTTAGTTTGGATTTTACAGACACTTCAATAAGTTCGTGTTTTTGCTAAAATGGAAAAGGTGCAGCGTCATTCAGTGATTTGCTGTTTACTTTTAGATGGGGAAACTTGGAAGTAGATGAAAACGAAATTGGATGCTGTTTATGGAGGCCTCTCACCATCTTTGACAACAGTTAGATATTGGTATAATAAATTTAAACGTGCTCGAACATCCATTTTTGATGTGGCGTGCCCAGGACACCCTGCAGAAGTGGTTACTGAGGGAGTCATTGAAAAAGTTCGAGATATGATTCTCACTGATCGCCAACAGGAATTCATATTTTGCACGATAAGTTGGAAATGAGAAAGTTGTCGGCCTAATGGGTGCCACATTTGTTCACAGTGGACAATAAGCAGTTGTGGCTTTCAACTTTGGGGCTTTTTAAGTGAAATCTGAAGGACCTTGCATTGAGTTGTCACTATCGACGAGACCTGGATTCATCATTATACTCCAGAAACCAAGCAACAATCAAAACAATGGGTTGCTTCTGGAGAATCTGGTCCAAAGAAAAGTGATGGTGGAAAAGTAATGACAATGATTTTTTGGGATGGAAAGGGCGTCATACTCATGGACTTCCTGGAAAAGGAAAAACAATTACTGGAGCATCCTACAGTTAGTTATGGGCCCAATTTGACATAGTTGAAGGAGACATGGCCCCATTTGGCAAAGAAGAAAGTGCTGTTTCGCCACAACAATGCACCAGCACATTCATCCGGAGTTGCTGCCGCCAAGCTGTATGAATTGCATTATGAATTGCTACCACACCTCCATATTTGACCCAAACATGAAGAAATGGCTCGCAGGAACAACTTTTAGATGAAAGGAAGAGGTCATCATGGAGATAGGCGTATTTTGCAAGGTTCGACAATTCTTTTTTGGAGGGGTTAAAAAAATGGCAGGGGCATTGGAAGAAGTGTATATCCCTAAAAGGGGACTATGTTGAGAAACAAATAATTTGTGTTTGAAAAAACTGGCATCTTCATTCCTAACACTGGTACTTATTGAACTGCCCTCATGGGATCATTTCATAAATTTGCGAAACTTTACCCCTTTTTTTTCAATCTTCAATATTGGTAACAAGTTAAATATCACTTTAAAATTAAAATGTCAAAGAATATGAATTTGGCAAGATTATGTATTTAATGTATAAACTTAGGCTTTCACGGCTGATGTCCTGACTATTAGGTATGTTTAGTTCTTTCAGGCTTGTAGGCCATGAGCTAGAAGGCATTGTAGATACCAATGTTTCGCCAAGCACTGCACTTGGCATCATCAAGGTAACACAATCCGCCGTCTGCACGGGTCAGAGTTCGATCGTGAAGCTCTCTGCTTCCACATCTTCGTAATTTAAACATACAGAATTTTAATCAAAATTGTGAGAGCCATTTTTAAGAAAATCAATTTTCGACAAATTTTCCTTTTAAAGGGTAGTTTAGGGTGGGACTATTTTCTTTAAAATCTTTGCGTCGCATCTTTGAAAGACATTAAACTTGAATACCAACTTTGGCTTTTAATCAACTTTTCATTTTTGTGTTATGCTGCCCACAGACTGACACGCACACACGCAGACACACAGACACTGACACACGCGCTTGCATGGACCTTCTTCTAACATTTTTTTTTTTAAATTCAGGGGGTTTCAAAACGTATCTCCGGTGTAATCTCAACATCAAATTTTTGGGTGGAATACAATACTTCATCTACTTACCAGTAGAGAAAGTAAAAATTTGTCAGTTCTGTGGCTCCAACAATGAAACAGCGATACATATACTTTGCGATTGTGAAGCAATTGTTCGCTATAGACTGTGGTATCTGAACAATCCCTTTCCTTCACTGGAAGAAGTTCAGAATACTCCCCCCAGGAAACTTCTTTGCTTCCTAAAGAGGATCAAGTTGAGCTGGGATTGAATAATATTTGCATCAGCAAATATCAGTAGATCTTCTAGGTTACAGTGCAGTTATGCTTAAACGACTCCTTAAAATCTATATCTAAAATCTAAGCAATAATATTTTAAACATGCATAGAAAGGCTGTTACTAATTTCTTTTCTGTGTAGCTCATGTATATATTTGTTAGTTTCTTGATGTGCAGTTGTGCCTGTGTATGGGTGCGTGTGTGTGCATGCACAACAAATTTCTTCAAATTAGCACTTTCAAATAGATGTTTGACGCAAACGTTCCTCTCCGTTGAAGACGTCGCCTTTAAGACCTATAAGATCTCGTGTTTGATGTCCGGACTAGCTCTAGCAAGAGGTCCTAATCTGCAGGGTGTGCGTGGGTTATGGTAGGAATGGAACCAAACGAAGAATTAACCAACATTTAACTTTATTGGCAAATCTCCAGATTTGTAGAGAACTGCCGACAATATTTAAATATAATGTAACTTTGTAACTTTAACTACAACGTTATAACACATCAACTTTGTCACCCTTTAGCAACCGCCGAATTATGTATACGCGCCAGCTTGCGTACAACTCAGAAATTGCACGTGTACTCTCGGCTCGATTCAAGACGAGTGTGTGTTGCGTTGCATTTGTTTTTGCGTGAGCAACACGAAGGAAGCGATTTCCATTGGCTAACTTTAGAGCACATTATGGTAAGATAGGAATCAGCCCGCGGAATCACTATGGCTTCGTACAAACAACAATTGTAACCTTATCACTCATTTAAATCTGCCTGGGCTTCCATTCTTGAGACTTTAATCTATTCAGCTTTATTACGTCTTCCCCTTAACTATTGACTAGAATCTCCTTTTGTTTCTTTCTATTATCAAATATGTATTGACATAATTTCAGTTTCATGTTACATGTTTTCAACATTGAGAAAGATCTCAGCATTAGAAAGAAACTGTTGCCATGTTATATAAAATATACTACAATTGGATAAATTTTACATCAGATTTGTATACATAGAGTAAGAGGAGTCAGAAAGGGGGTGAGCATGGATATATGCCCATTATTTGGGGAACGGGACGCCTTTCGTTATATATTGGAATATGAAGAAATGTTTTGAAGAGAACAGTTCATGCTAAAGGAATGGGGGAGGAATAACAAAGAGGTTATGAAAATTAAGATAATGAAGTTAAGGAAGAGGATATAAAGCTTTTAAGTGAATTTATGGCAAGAATAAGGGAGAAATGGTTTAGGAAACTAAATAGAAATAATGTGGATCAGGGCAGACCCAGTCATACATAACCACAGAGTTAAAATGATTGGTGGACCAAAGAATAAAATAGCAATATGTAGGAAAAATATTGCAACCAGTAGCTGAGGTGTGTAAATTCTAGCTTATTTCGAGCTGGGATAGCTGCTGGCTTCCTGTAGCTGAGATAACTGTAGGAATATTATTAGATCTAATTATACTTGTTTCACTTTGTTGTTGTATTTTTTGTAGGTTAAATTGTATTGCTTTTGAGCACAAATAAATTTATTGATTCATTTGAGCACATCAAATTTGCAAGCTACCCATTTGGGCTTGGGAAAAAAGATAAGCAAAGTCAGTGCGGTTTCAATTTCTTTGGTATGGCTCCATTGTTGTTTACATATACTTTCCTCCATTAATGATCATTAGGCATAGTTTCTGCCATAGAAAAACAATTTTTTTTTATTTTGCAGGTGTGGGATGCTGTAACAGGTGAAGAGGTGCATTCATTCCAACATAATCACATAGTCAAGAGTGTAAATTTTTCTTCAGACAGTACTCTTTTTGCTACTGGCAGCAACGAGAAACTTGTTCGCATTTTTGATCTCAACAAACCTGAAACAAGTAAGTAATTTCATAAAAAGTTTGCCATGCTGGTTTTAATATTCTTTTAGGATCATTCTGTACACAATGATGAGACAAAGTATCAAAAGTCCCAAATAATTTTCTTTCGTATGATCATCTCTGTCATATATATGGACCAAATTAAATACACAAAGCTATTATTCACATGTTGAGAATTAAGACATAAAGGTTAAAGATTTATTCAGTTTTAAAAAAAAAGCATATCGTTTTGTCAATATAAAAGGATAAAAACTGTTAATACATTTTAAGTGTATTAATACTAAGAAATATATTATACAGACGCATTACTATTTACATTTGCTACTTCATACTCTTCAGATGAGTAGAAAGCATTGTCAGATAAGTCTTCATTGCTTCAGCTTTCTTCCCCTCTGCATTTATTTCTTTAACCTGCTGAGGTAAATGATTGTATAAATGTACTAGCAAGTCTATTAGTCTGTTCCTAAAATAGTTCACCTTTGTTCATGTATTCTTTGTTAATGTTTGTGTTCTTACTATATACTTGAGACATAATATTTTCAAACATTGTACATCCAAAAATTATAAAATTAAAACGAAAAAACTATAAATTGTTTGGAATGTTTTGATGAAAAAATACGTAACAAAATTATTTTTAGAATACCTGACGCCACCATGCCTATGGTTATCGCAACTCGACCTATTAATTGTATGTGTGACTATCTATGTGCTATAAACTTAAATTTGTCGAACACAAACTTAAAACTGTTCTAAATACAGCAAGAAAGAAAAAACTCATATCATTTTCATGACAGGTATATTTTTTAAAGTACAAAAAATAAATATCTAAATATATTTTTAATCTTAATGCAGTAATGCCCACCTTCAACGGGGACCCCTGTTAAGCAGAAATCTAAAACTGAAATATTTTATAGTCCCATGAACTTAGAGTTGAAAAACATGCTAAATTCCTTTCACTAAAGGGAAACTGTCTTATACTGACAATGCAAATTATAGTGCACCTTTTAATGGAAAATTTCCAGTTTCAGAATGTAGAGTTTAGAAAATTTTCAGGCACAAAACTACATCAATGAAGGTGCTTTCAAATGCAGTGCCTTGGAATATGTCACCATAGACATTCAAATGTGCGAATTGAAACAGATACAGTTGGTAAGAAGTCTGAATTGAGAATATGTAAAGTTGTATAGCAGAGAAGGCAGAGGAAGACGAAGAGGAATATGTCTCTTAGTTGGAAGATTAGTGTAGGCTAAAGACTTAGCAACAATTTGCCCAATGGGCAAATGACTTGGATATGTTTGGCGTGATTTCTCAGGCCAAAGTGTTGGTGGAAGTTGGAGCTAAGCAGCAATGTGCCCAGAAAGCTCTCCTTGACTACTGGAAAAAATAAATGAATCATATATACAGCTATTTTTCTTTCATTATGTTTTGGTGTGTATTACATGTATGTATTGCAGCAGAAACATCTAAATACACACAATAGAATAAAGTACTACATTTTTTACTTCATACTGTCCATTTATGTATCTTAATGGCTTAATTTTTTTATTAGCCTAGGCCTGCCTTCGTTAAGCAAAACATGTCTAACGGAAATGTGTGAGAATCCTGTTTGATTCCACTGAAGACAGATTTTACTTTATTAACAGGAATAAAATGTGTTTTTTTATCTTAATAGTATTTCATGAGCAGTATTTTTAGTTAATCTTTGAGGGGTATAAACGAACAAACTTCGTTTGCCAACCCTTGAACACGCAACATATAATTGGCCATGTAAAAAGCACGGATTTTCTAGATCCTAGCTACAAATTGACATTGCATGGCCTTGTGACTTAGCCATTGTGAATGCCAAGCGAATTGGTAATTGCAAACTTTTGAATAGAATGGGCGAGTCTGAAGGGATCATTGGGATACGTGGTAGGACTTCACCTTGAAATTTGCCGTTTAAAATGGTAGCTTTACGAACATTCCCCATGATTTTTTATGACCAATCGCATGCCATTGTATAGCTCTGGTGCATTAAAATTTCAAAGCAAAATTATTGGTGAACCAATCTTCAATCGCAAGTTATGTGGTAGCATTCCAGGTAAATCCAGTGAATTCAAGAATTCAACAGGATAGTTGACAACTCCCTCAGGATCGACAACAGTGTCGATGGATTTGAATGATATTTCATTGCCAGGCAAAGACTGTTGTATTTTAAAATTATTTGCATCAACATCTATATTTTTTGCAGCCAGAATAACTCTCACGTAGCCACACATTATTAGTGTAAGTAGCTTGTAAATTTGGGAATATAATTTCAATCAAAGCATTGGTATCCAACAGGTTGCAAAAATTTTCTGGGAGTTAGATTGCATTTTAATGCAATTTAAATGTTCCTTTGTCAATGTTGAGCAAGTGTTCGGAGAATGCCAATGCCAATGGATCATTTTGAATTTGAAGATGTATATTTATGGTAAGGCATAATTTACTGACACTTGGCCATAGGTATGATTCTTTCAAACATGCGCCAATTTCATTCACATATGTAGCACACGGAATGACTGGCAATGTCTGTCTGAAATCACTGGACAGCAGCAGTAGAGCTCCACCGAAAAGCCTGGCATTATTACTGAGATCAAGTGGAATGCTTGTGGGCCATAGTGCATTCATACCAGATAATAATTTGAAATTTTCACAAAATTTCAGACATGCCTGAATGCTTCTTTGTTGCACATTGCGTCTGGATTTGTGTGAATGTTCAATGGCAACTTGAGTGCTGAATGTGCAGTCTGCCCACCATAAAGCAAGATCATTGCAATGCCTGATGAAGCAATTGCCAACGCAATATGATTATGTGATCTAATGTGCGCAGATATCAGTGAGATGAGGAATGTTTTGCCAGTGCCACCTGGTGCATACAAAAAAATAAAATCACCTTGTGCTGCAATTGATAAATTAATTTTATCATATATATTCCTTTGTTCAGCAGTGAGCAGTTGCTTATAATTAGCAACAAAGGTAACCAAAGATGTCGTATCGAACTGTTTGTCGCTGAACATCACTCTTGATGACTTATGCTGCTGGGTGGTAGGCGATGGCATGCCGAAATAAATGAGTGCCATATTCAAGATGGAATACAGATATCCTCAATCTTTATTAACGCCTCGTAATATATTTCTGGCAATGCACCATCTGTTATAAGCTATTTTCTGTGGTTTAATACAGTGTTAATATTTCACTATAAAAGGAAAAAATCAAAACATTGCTAATACCATAATTGCATTTCTCTTTTGCATTAGAAGTTACCATTGTGCATTCACGGTAGCAGGAAGATGGCCATGTTTATTGTATTTGTTATTATATTACTATATAAGAAAACAAACTACAAAGGCTATAGCACAATTTGCACATTGTGTACAGTTTAAAATCTTATTTCAATAACTAATATATAAAATTTGTAGGTTAAGCTTATTGTTATAGGATGCAGTTGTATACATCATTGGAATTCATGAAAAAGCATGTTAAATACTTCAGTACTGCACCTTACACATTTGCACAATGTATATTTGTTAATTACACTTTTAATTACTTGTTCTCAATAGGCGCACACATCTAATGTAATATTAACGCTCAGCTCTGACAAATTTCCTAGAATCCAATGGCAGCACCAAATACCGGAAATTCTAAAACTGATAGCAGTGCTGCTTGACGGATCCAATTGTGAAGCTGAACCATCCAAAGATCAACAACACATAAATTAATTAAAAAGAACATGTTCTATCGGGTCATATTGTGAATCTAAACCATTCTCAAATCACCTTTATCACACACACAAAATGTCATAAAAATCTGTCCAGCCATTTAGGAACAGTTCAGTCACATACACAGACAGCAGAAATAAATAAATATATATAATATATATTATGATCATTATCATTATCATTATCGTTATTGTTATTAGTTATTGTTATTATTATTATTATTGTTGTTATTATTATTATTATTATTATTATTATTATTATTATTATTATTATTATTATTATTATTATTATTGTTATTGTTATTGTTGTTGTTGTTGTTGTTGTTGTCGTCATCCATTCCATTTTATTTGTATTCAGTAACATTCCTAGTTCTGATTGGTATGTTCTAACTATCTCTAATGTATTTGCTTTATTTTGTACATGTGCTGCCACTTTACGTTTACCACTATCATACTATTTGCATACTCAATGGTAAATACTCTCGCATCCTGTATTTTTAAACAGGTAATTTATATAAAGTAGAAATAGATGTGGCCCCAATTTAGACCCCTGAGGTACTGTATGTTTTACATGTTTAAAGTGTGATTTAATTTTTCTCAGATTTCCTTCTATGTGTTATATTATCTCTACATGTTCTCTGTTAAACAGAATACAAACTTAACCATTCTAATGGAGTGCCTCATATTTCATGGTTTTTCTAATTTCCCTATTAGATTTTTAACAATAGCACATGAATCAGTTTGAAGAGATAAAGAAAAATTGCTGCCACTAACTTCTTTCTGTCTATTGCTTGAACAGTTTTATCATTGCCTTTGCTAACTGTATGTATTGTAGATTTCTGTTTCTGAAAGCCAAACTGATTTTCAGAAATTGATTTAAATTTGTTACAAAAGCTCTGAAGTTGTTCTAAGAAAAGGCCTTCCATGATTTGTGAAAATACTGAGCAGAGTAATATGGGGCAATAATTTTCCACCAATTATTTGGAGCCTTTCTGTTTGTAAATTGGTTAACGATTGAGAGATAGAATCAGGACTGAAAAATTCAGTGCCACAGCCAGGATTTGAACCATGGACCATCAAATGCCGGCTGTGGGATTGAATTTTTCAGTCCTGATTCCACCTCTTAAATTATCATCTAAGTTTTTAGTTTCATGTACATTTCTGAATTGCCTGTTTAAGGTTGTCTCTTAATGATTCTAATGTGTCTTTATTTATAATTCTTTTTACTTCTATTACATGTTTCAATTTTACTATCAGGTGTTTAAAGTTTTACTTTCTATTAATTGTCCAAAATGGTCACTGAGCCCTCCGTTAATGACACATTTAGATGTGATCTTCCCTCTTTACATACGTATAGACATCATCAATATAGGTTAATCTGTGATGTACCTATACATATTTAAGGGTGCTCAAATACTAGGTCATCAGTGTTCTTATAAAACGAATCATGGCAGAAGCTGGATGTAAAGATGAATACACAATAACAATCTTAGCAAAATTCACAAATATAGATCATTATACAGAACTAATCATCGTAAAAGCCTATAAAGATGACTTTACAACAAAGGTCCAAAAGGCATAAAATCTGATATCCATAATACTGAATCTTTAGTTGGAAATTTACCTTTGATAAAGATGTAAAAACCCTTTCGACTGTTTGCTTATCGTCTGCCAGGACCTCTGCAGTTGCAGGGAGTCCTGAAGATTTGCCAAAGAAACACACCCAAGCGACACAGGATTGGCCAACAGAAGTTTGCCACACAACAAAGAGGAGCAAGATCTCTTTTAAAAAGGTAACAATGCATAAAATTGCAGTGGCAATACACAACCAAACCAAAAATCATGTTGCAACGAGATACACCAGGGAAAGTTAATCAGAATTTCCTTCACTGCTCTAAGCTTGTTTCTGTGGAGAGCTGACCACTATTCATGACAGCACCACTTTCCACAAGGTTGATGTGTATTGTGTTACTCTGGTTGGCCTGTTTCTATTAGCTTTTATGATTTTATTTTTTTTACAATATCACTTAGGCATGTTAAGTGTTTGTTAGCTCTTGGTGGACTGTAAACACAGAGTATGAAAAGATTTATTTCAGAAGTAGTTTCAGTTGCAGACAGTTCACAACACATTTCCTCATTGTACTGCATACTTCAGTTTTATTAAATTTTGTATCTTTCTGAATGTATATTGCAATCCCTTCCTCTAGGTTTATGCGAGTTTCTCTACAGTAACTAGAGGCTAGAAATAATTTCCATAGCAATTTGCATAAATTTTACAATCTGTTAACCTGTGTTCTGAAATACTGTTATGATTATTTGGTTGTAAATCAAGAAATGTTTTCTCTACTGCTGTCCTTTTGTTTGCAATGTCCTGAGTATTTTTATGAAAGACAAATTGTTTTTGTTTGTACCTGTTAGTTTTACCCTGTCCCCTGCCTGTTCCCTGATTGAAACCTGATCATGCATGTATACGATCAGTGATTTTACCTGCATGTTTGCATTTGCTTGTGTTTTCTGCATTCCCTCTTGATGTTGGTTTCTCTGTGTTAGTTGCTTGCAGTGTTCAGGATTTCGGGAGCATACATTTTCCACTGGTACAGCATCCAACATCTGTTTTTTCCCTGGCATTTGCTGATTACATTGCAGAGTAGCTTTCGAATCTTCGCCGATCCTCTTCTCTCTTGATGTACACCATCCCTGGATTCATCCTTGCCCCTTATCCACTAATTTACATCCAGCATCATGCACTTTCATTTTAAGCATAGCCAGTCCAACTCCTCATTTATTCTTCTCACTTTTTGTTTCAGTTCATCCCTTCTAAACAATAGTCCACATCATTAGATTTTTATTTCCAGAGTTTCAAATCTTCTATGATCAACTAGGACCATGGTATCGCCCATGATTTCTTCTGTCATTACCCATCTCTGTATGTTTGTATCTGTCTGTATGGTAACATTAGGTTTTATTTTGTTTAGTTTTGCTTTTTTCACTTCATGGTCTAATTCCTGGATTACAGCACACATCATAGCTGGCCTTTTTACGTAACTCCCTGGCAAATTTTATGATTGAATCCTCGAACACCATGTTCTTTCCATTTTCATTGCTGATGCTCTGAGGTTCTTGTTCTGGCTGGTTTTTTTCTATCATGCCTTCCATCATTTTGCTCACCCCAAATGCTGAACTTATTTGTTATTTTGATTTTGTACCCACATGGCTCCACTTTTCTTGCAGCTCTATTTGATTTACTTCTCATAACTGATGCATACGATTCTCTCTCCTGGTGATGCTTTGTTTCATCCTTTCTCAGGTTTTCATTTTGTTGTTTTAGTGACAGAATTTCTTCCTGAGCTCATTTAGGTCTTTGTTGAGCATGTCCATGATGACCTGAAGCAATGCTACCATCTTGGCTTCGTGGAGTGGGGTACACTTCCTGTTTGTTCACAGTATAGGTTAATTTCTATTTGTTTTCAACTCAGGATTCCCATTTGCATTGCCTTTATTTCCCCTGCTTACTTTTTCACCAATTTCTAAGCCAGTTCATTTAACTTGTTCACTATTTTCACCATTATAATCGCACACTTTTTGCACCATGTTACACATTACTTGCTTCACATGCCACTGCCATCTTTGTCCTTTTGAATATCTACTTGTTTACAAGTACATACTCAAAACATGGAAGCACAGTAGTGTACAATGTATACACACTTTAACAAATCCAAATTCTTTATTGCATGTAAGTACTGAACTTAATTATATCTCACAGATTTGATACAAGCTTCTGCACATATTCAGCTACTTCAGTTATCAAAATGGTTGCTATTATGAGAGTCACGATAAAAGTTTCTAGGTACACAAAAAATATGCTGAATAAAATTTGTTTGACTGATGGAGTTTTTCAAAGTATTCACCAGTATACTGTATGTACTTTCTCATTCTTCCAAACCACTTTTGAAAGTGCTCCTATCACTCATTCTCATGTAGGTTTAAAATCACTTTCATACTGCAATTGCTTCTTCAGGGCTCAAAAACTTGGGGAAAGGAACATGAACTGCTGCACTGTTTTACTCACAAAGAATGGCAATACATTTAAGCGGATCAAGCTTAATTTTCACATATCTCAACTTGTGTAGTGATCCTCGTAGTGGCTAGACCCACATCACAACTAATGTTTGAATAATAGTGGTCAGTATGTCTGGGATTTCTGCACATGTTGCTGGAATTTCTTGCTGAAGGGCCTCATTCTTAGGTGGTTTTCTGCAATACATGGCATCCTTCATGGTCCTCCAGCATCTTGATCCTTCTGGAATCAATGCATCAGTATTGCATGATAGGTGAATTTTCTTCTTTACCAGATCTTAACAGAAACCATTGTTTTCAGCTGGCTCAATAAATTCATTGTATCCCTAATGTTCTGTGCACAGCAGGTAGGGCTCTATCGACTGAGCTATGGATTGCCTGTAGAGCAAGGAAAAGTCTGGAGCATTGTATAATAGAACGTGAAGTGAGAGAATGGGAAGAGATATGAGAAAGAAAATGGAGCAATATAAATAGAAATATCATAGAAATAAAAATATTAACAAATACATAGATGGTGGTGGCGGCGGCGGCGGCGGGGTGGTGGTGGCGGAGGGGTGGTGGTGGTGGTGGTGGCGGTGGCGGTGGCGGTGGCGGTGGCGGTGGTGGCGGCGGCGGCGGCGGACATAAAGTGCACAACCATGCAAAAAGGTCCTTTAGTCTTTTCCATAGTCCTTGAGTCTTTTCTTGCACATGTTGATGTGGTAGCTGTCGCATGGATTTCTGCACAGTCTGCCCACGCAGTTTTCATTTGGGATGTGGTACTTGTCATTATTACGCATTTTGTGGTGAAATCCATGGATGGCAAGTCTCGTGAATAGGTGTCTTAGGTCCTGTCTCCATCATGGCGTCCATTGTTTTAGAAATCTAACCATGTTTCTGCTCTGCTGGGGTTGGTGGTGGCCATAGATTAGCACATAGTTCTTTAATGAAGAAAGGTTCTCTTGCTAACTCGTAAATGAGTCAGGTGGTGACTCCCAGCATTCTTTTGAGGAAGCATGCTTCTACTTTTTCTAGGCATAAGATGTCTGATTGGTTAGTTTTTCCCATATTACTTCTAAGTCATATGCGGCAGTTGGACCTATTTTAGCTTGGAAGAGCATTACGGCTGTTTTGGTGGATAGTCTGCTCAGGTTTTTTATAGTGTATATGCTTTTGGTGGCTGCTGCTGTCTTTTCTCTTAAGTGTTTCCTCAATGACGATATTTGCAGCATTACACCTAGGTATCTTGTTTAATTTAGTACCTGGGCGACTGAGCTTTGCTTGGCACTTTTAACCCTTTTTTGTGAAATCTTATTTTTTTGGGAGAAGATACTTAACCTGAAAAGCAAAACATTAATAAATAAAAATGTTTGTTGCTATTGTTAAGAGTCATTTCTGAGATACAAGAGATATAAAGATACATATAAATATTTCATAAGCACCATAATTTCAGCCGTAAAACATCTACTGCTAAACACAGGCCTGCCCCATAGATATCCACCTAGTTTGAGATTTCTGTCGAGCATTTGTTCCAGTATGGAGTTAGTTCTTTGGTGCTGTGGTCCAGGGTGTTAACACGTCCAAGGTGCTTCATCTTTCCATCAAATTCTTCCATGGCTAGCTTAACCCCGACCAGTCACTCGTTAGTATTCTGTGATAGCTCATCTTCATATCAAGCATTCCCGTTTTCATCTTTTTCATTCCGGAGTTCATATTTTTCAATTGGCTTCCATTTTTGTTTCCATTCCGTAGTTTACATTTGTCAATTCAATTTTTATATTTGTTATTCCATAGTTTACATTTTTCAATTTGGTTTTCATATTTGTTTCCATCTGACGCATTCTGGAATTCATTTCATTTCCCATCATGTCCATTTTGGCTGACATCTGTTTCATCAACTCTTCCATATCGTGGTTTTTGTTGTACTCCTGACACTAATTGTGACAACTTTACTTTTTAACTACGTCCTTATCTTTTATGAAAACACCAGAATGGCACTAAGTAAAAGCACTGTTGAACAATAACAAATACCACAGGAAGCAAAGCTAGTTGATAAAGATGTGTGAATGTAATACATATTTCTGTTTCAATCGTATAGAAAATTGTATGAATTGTATGTCGAAGAGGAGGTAGTGACATAAATGTGATTGTGGGTAGTAAAATAAAAATGAGTATAAAAACTGTGTGAATGTTATACGTTGCACTTATATTTCATATGTATGGAAAAATGTAATTGTTTGTTTGTAGAAGAGGGAGTAGTGTGTTACGTAAATGAAAAGGGAGTAGAGCAAACCATGTGAACGTAATCCGTTGTGTGGTAAGATGGATTGCATAAAAACCTTTGCCATGAAAAAGCAGATATGCCACTTCCCATGGTGATCAGTCAGCCGGTTTTGGAGTTCACCCACTCTTCATCATACAACACAAACACACACGCACACACAGAGAGAGAGAGAGAGAGAGAGAGAGACAGAGATACACACAGGGTGTCCCAAAAAATCTACTGACAACGCTTAGTATGTTGTACAGCAGGGATCGCCAGACACCCCGATTGAAGGAGTTACTACAACATTTCAAAAAACGTTAGCGAGCTACCAAGCACAAATTGATATTTATCATACAGAAAATTAAAATACAAAATTTAAAGTTTATCAAGTTAGGAAAGCCATTAAGAGGTAGAACTGGAACTTAAAAATTCAATGCCACAACTGGGATTTGAACCACAGACCTTCCGCTTGCCGGGCGGATGCTCTAACCACTGAGCTATTGTGACACACTGCCAGAATGGCATTAAATTCTCAAGCCAGTTCGTATTTCTCCTGGTAAACCACAAAGGCAGTCTCACATCAGAAACAATTACCCCAATGGTGACTTACTATTGTAAGTACTTTATATCCCAGGATTAAATAACCTTCACATGGTAATTATTTACTTATGCCAACAAACTTACTGTTGGTGTTTTTAAACACACAAGCCGTGTGTGGGCAAAGTTTAAGAGGTAGAACTGGAACTTAAAAATTCAATGCCACAACTGGGATTTGTTGCAAGCGGAAGGTCTGTGGTTCAAATCCCAGTTGTGGCATTGAATTTTTAAGTTCCAGTTCTACCTCTTAAACTTTGCCCACACACGGCTTGTGTGTTTTAAAAACACCAACAGTAAGTTTGTTGGCATAAATAAATAATAATTACCATGTGAAGGTTATTTAATCCTGGGATATAAAGTACTTACAATATATATAGCGTTTCACTCTTAGAAGACAGTATGGAGTTAAATGGGACATCTCTGTCTCTATCTAGCGCATACAAGTTGCCATTAGCCGCGTCCTTTTCTACCCTCGCTCTGTTGCCACATTCCTAATAGCATGGTATAAATATTCATTTGTTATAAATTTCAGGTTTGAACACATTATCCTATGCAAATTTTTTTCTCTATCAGGTTATATCCTTTTCAGAGTCATTATACATTTCTATAGGTCCAAATTTCTTCAGAAAACGTTTTTTTCAATAGAAGTCCGATATTTGCTGTTTCTACACTCATCACGCACTAACTGACAAACTAACTGCTAGAATGCATCTATATTTTTTTCTTAGGTAGAGTAAACTATAGTGCTACTACCTGCCTACTTTGAATTCTCTATGTTTACCCAGTTAAGGGTTATAATTTTTTAAATTAAATGTTTTCGGAAAATTTTATATCTGTGCACTGCAAAAGTTACGCAGTGTGAAACTTTTTTGTTATTGAGTTTACATCAGGGAACCAGCGAGAACAAATGTTGAGGAAGGTTGGAGAAAGTTTTTAAAATAAACCAAAAGGCAGTAACCTCTTTCTTTTATCCAATAAGGCAAACAAAAGGTATTCATCTATTCAGCGTCAGGCCTGACACAGAAGATGGTATAAGGAGCAGCACTAGCATTAGTTTGAAAGAAGCCGTGTGTGTAACTGTGAGCTGTTATTGCGTTATTTGTTTAATATTTTTGTAAATATTTGTAGTTATGGAGGGGGAAGCTAGGAAGAGACGATATGTTGGTAAATTAAGAAGTAAGGAACGCCAAATAATTATGAATAATTATGAATGTGTTAGATTATTTTTGAAGCAAAATGCTTGGCAGTAAAGGCAGTGAAAGAAACAGCTAAGGCTATCGGGTGTTCAGAAGCAGTAGTGTGTATGATTAAAAAGGAACTAATGGAAGGACCTCTAAGAACGCCATCGAAAAAGAAAGCAAAAGGGGCGGGACTACACAAAACGCTAGGTTAACGCAATATGACTGAATAGTGCAAGGTGGAGTGCGGCGAATTGTTCATTCTTTACAGTTTGCAAATATTCCACCCATGCTGAATATAATTTTGTCACAGTTCAACAGTGATGAGACCCTACCAAATTTCTCAAGGGCCA
Source organism: Tenodera sinensis (assembly GCA_030765045.1). Taxonomy (NCBI): domain Eukaryota; kingdom Metazoa; phylum Arthropoda; class Insecta; order Mantodea; family Mantidae; genus Tenodera; species Tenodera sinensis. Next base: position 382,575 of record JAUKNM010000021.1, read on the forward strand.
CTCTGATTTGGGGTTCGAATATGAAAGAAAGGGTAACAAGTGCATATTAATAGAAAGAGACGATATCGATATCATCAGATGGCGACATAAATATCTAAAAGACGTAAAAGGTTTAGGGACCAGGGGAAATCAATTGTTTATACAGACGAGTCATTTGTAAATTTAGGTCATACAGTAACAAAGGCGTGGAGGGATACCAAAGCTAAAAGTGTCCGTCTCGTCAAGCAGCAATTGAAGGACTAAGTACAGGACTCAGGCCACCTCGAGTCGCTCGCGGAAAGAGATTCGCAACTAGTACATGTTGCAACACTGCGCTCCATTTAACGTGTACTGTCTTTTAAGGGTGAGACGCGCTTTAGTAAGTCACCATTGGGGTAATTGTTTCTGATGTGAGACTGCCTTTGTGGTTTACCAGGAGAAATACGAACTGGCTTGAGAATTTAATGCCATTCTGGCAGTTTGTCACAATAGCTCAGTGGTTAGAGCGTCCGCCCGGCAAGCGGAAGGTCTGTGGTTCAAATCCCAGTTGTGGCATTGAATTTTTAAGTTCCAGTTCTACCTCTTAAACTTTGCCCACACACGGCTTGTGTGTTTAAAAACACCAACAGTAAGTTTGTTGGCATAAATAAATAATAATTATCATGTGAAGGTTATTTAATCCTGGGATATAAAGTACTTACAATAGTAAGTCACCATTGGGGTAATTGTTTCTGATGTGAGACTGCCTTTGTGGTTTACCAGGAGAAATACGAACTGGCTTGAGAATTTAATGCCATTCTGGCTGTTTGTCACAATAGCTCAGTGGTTAGAGCGTCCGCCCGGCAAGCGGAAGGTCTGTGGTTCAAATCCCAGTTGTGGCATTGAATTTTTAAGTTCCAGTTCTACCTCTTAAAGTTTGCCCACACACGGCTTGTGTGTTTAAAAACACCAACAGTAAGTTTGTTGGCATAAATAAATAATAATTACCATAGGAAAGCCTTTGTTTATTAATTAGAAACATTATAGCACTGAAGTTCATTTTTTCCTACACTGATACTAATTGGATATGTGACTCACTATCAGTTACGATTTTCTTAACCCTTTGCGAGCGAAGGCCCATATATGGGTGACCTGTCCGGACCCTGACGAGTGAAAACCCATATATGGGTTTGGAGCCATAGAGCTATTGTGATCAGCTCCCCTCGCTCAAATAATTCATATACCAGGTGAGTCAGCCGCGCCTTATTTTTTTGGAAGGTAGGCCACCCATCTAACAGCATGTGAACCTTAGTCCAGTTTTGCGCTTACTAAAATGTATTGCTTGACGTTCTTAAAGAGAGGAATGCGCAAAATTGAGAGCAACAGTGGTTCTAGGGACAGAACATACTCCTTGCTAAAGTACACCTCAAAAACATACGACTCGTTTACTGAGAGCAAATTCCGGTTTCCGGCCGATTTTACAAACTTTTTATTAGAGTATACATAGCAACGTAACTCAGTAAACGCCTTGAAAAAAAAAATGGACCTATCATATGAGTACACTAACAACGTCAGTTAAAAAGAAAATGGATTTTTGTACTTAGAGCAGGAATTGGCTGCGAAAAATCAGGAAAAATTTAGACACGCCTCATTCATCATGGACCCGTACAGTCAAAATGGACATATTAAATAACAGTTTATTTACATTTGTGCGTGAACTATGCCTCGTGCATCTCAATTAATATGCATAACAGCTTCTGCCATTTAAGTAATATTAAAACGCCCAGTAAATGATTAAAACTGTCTTAAAAGGCTAAATCAAACCCACAAACTTGCGAGGTGGCAATGGCATAGCGCCAGGCATACAAGTCCTAGTATTGCACGCGATACATGCTTACAGTCAGGTCTCCAAATAGCTGAATAGGATTGTGACGTGTACTCTCCGCTAACCCCCAATGACACAGGTTCGAGTCTCAGCATTGTAAGTATATTTTTTTTATGTTCGTCAAAACTTGGAAACCAAATTCACATTAATCTAATTATAAAGTCCCTGAGGATTTAGGACATAATTTAAATCGTTTTTGGTTGTCTGCATTTTGTAATTGAACAGATATAATGACTTCTGCACCGTTGGACTGGCATGATATAGTGTGTTGCGAATGCCAACCCCTGCATTCACCACACGTATGCTGTCGCTCGATATTTTGTGCCAGTCTTTCACTATGTATTCGACAGACGAGTACGTAGATATGCTTTTGATTTGTGGAGAAGCAAGAACAAATACACCAGCAGCTCAGCATCTATATCGGGAGAGACATCCGAACAGACGACAACCAACAGCAAACACCTTCTGGAATGTTGAAAGGCGTCTGCGTGTAACAGCATCACTTGCAAGAATGTCTCCTCATAGACACGCACCAGCAACATCGGGTGTTAATGCAGAAGCAGTTTTGAATGCCACCCAGAACAATTTGCATACTAGTACACGGTCAGTTGCTCAGGAGGTGAACATCAGCCAATCTTCTGTAGTGCGAATATTGAACACTAATAAGTTCCATCCTTATCGTTTGCACTTCACGGGAGAGATTTCGAAGCTCGAGTAACCCTTTGTGAATGGTTGCTGGAGCAAGTAGCAAGTGATGTGGGATTAGCATCTGGGATATTGTTTTCTGACGAATCAAAATTCCACAACAATGGAACAGGAAATCATCACAATATATGCCATAGGAGTGTTGATAATCCTCATTGGGTAAGGGAGGCAGCATTCCAAGAGCAGTGGGGTGTAAATGTCTGGTGTGGAATCTTGGGATGCCACCTTGTTGGACCATTATTCTTCGAGGGACATCTAGCAGGAGCACGCTACCTGGAATTCCTCCATAGCTCACCCCTTATTACTAGGGAATGTGCCACTGCAGGAGCGAATGACGATGTGGTTTCAACACGATGGCACTCCTCCGTATCGGTCGAGGATCGTCTGCATTCGTTCGAATGCTGCACATCCTGGTCATTGGATAGGAAGACAAGGACCAGTCTCCTGGCCTGCCTTCTTTCTCTGGGATTATTTAAAAGAACGCATTTATGCAGAGGAGCTGGGCAATCTAGAAACCCTTCGTTAGTGTATTACAGTGGCTTGTAGAAATGTTCAACCCGCCATGCTACACCAAGTCAGGAGCTCCATCCAACAACGTGACCAGGCGTGCATTACTCAAGGTCACCGGTTCGAGCACTTGCTTCGTTAGAGGAGTCGTGTTCCAGGAATAGAAAAAAGGTCATTCCAGCGCCGCAAAACATATCACTATGAAACATTTTTAATAGCACAATAATTCACTGTCTGCAAAATTGAGTTTAACTTCCATGTTAAACACTGACAATGTAATTCCCTTGCTTTCTGTGTTCAAATGTGTATAAATGATCCTTATTTCAATTGCGTTTAAACAACTACATAATTGTAGTTCACCAATAAAGAAACATCAAACAATGCCATAAAACATAAATAAAACAATAAAAATGAATATAATAACAGTTTTCAGAATAATAATTTGTAAATTGCGAGGATTGCACGGTAAAAAAAATTAGTACATGCAGGTGATTCGAACCACTTTCACAGCAGACAGATTACTTCGGAGTCTTACGCTCGTTCCAACTGAGCTACCTAGTAACGTGTGGGGCAACCATTCCGTTTAAGATGTAATACTCGCTGGTTCCAGTGAACATTTGCAGAAGTGCAAACGTCAGGTGTCTAATTACGAATATATGAAAAGGCGATGTGATAGCATCTATATTAGTACTAATTTCATCGAGTGTTAGACATCCATGTTAAATACGCGGGTAGAACCTAGTAATGGGGTCAATGTTTTCATGTTAGACTATAAAATGCGGATTGCATAAAACTCGAGAATAAGGGGCAGCTGACTCACCTGGTATACTGCCAATAGATGGCAGGAAATGTTCTTCCAGATGTTTGTGGTCAGTTAATCCCCAATTTTCCATATTTAATCATTTCTGTCGTAGTTCTCAGTAGTGTAAGAATAAATAGTGTGGTGATTGCATCCAGTAAGCGAGAGTTTTTTTCGTTTTTTGACAGAATGGCGGGAAAGAAAGGGTTGACAGTGCAAGAAATTGTAGAATTGTTGAACAAAGGGGATAGTGAGTTATCGGATTTTGTGCTCAGTGATGATGAGAGTGATATATGCAAGAATTTGTGTGTAAGTGCAAGTGAGAGCAAGAGTGACATAAGTGGCACTGCAGACAGCTGTACACCTAGCTGGGTAGAGGTGAGTAATTTTGACCCTGGACCTACATCTAGTATCCCAGTGCACAATATCCAGTAGGGACCAATACTTCCTTCTCATTTTGATGAGAACACACTTCCAGCAGAATTTTTCGGCCTATTTTTTTATGACGAAATTATGCAAATAATTACTGAGGAGACTTGTATTCAGGGAAACATAAAAAACACAGGCGACACCACCAACGATAAAAGCCAGGATTGCTTCCTGGAATCCCCCAGAAATTGCCGATATAAAAGCATTGAGATAGTATTATCTCAATGGCATTGAGATAAACAAGTTGCTATGAAAACCATATACACATTTTAGATATCCTGCCCTAGCTAGGTGTAACTGCACATTTATATCAAAACTTTTATAATTTATCATCACTACCATTATTATTACAAATGGAAGTATTAAATATCAGAATGTGACACTATTTAGTTCCTTAAGCACTGTTGGTTTATTTGTGAATACCTATATGTATGAACTATGCTGTACAAAATGAAGAAGTGCTACTTACGCCGTTTTTGGAACAACATTTTTACGCGGATTAACAAAACTTCACTCCTGGAGGACAGTAACGATTCAATTCAACAAAAAGCAAGGTATACTATGTGTTTTAGTATATTTGAGCATGTTTATATAGTTTTAACTGTATTTAATAGAGTTTCATACTTTAGCAAAATTGCCTTCCGCTCAGAGCCATAAAACACGTCCGCTCGGGAAGGGTTAATATTGGGAGAATAATTAGTCACAGCCATTCGAATACAGTTGTCCAAATGTTCATTAGTGAGCCTATTTCTGAATTTGTTTTTAATCACATTCATGTTTGAAAAAGTGGTTTCACACAGATATGTAGAACTGAACAACGCCTTCACTCGAAGAGCAACACAAAACAAAACTGGATACTTCTTCCTGGTTACAAGAGACCAAACAGCTTCTGAACTTCAGACAGATTGCAAAGACAGATCACTTTGGAAAGTTATGAGTTCCATTTCTAGTGCAGGACCATCTTCCTGAAAGTATTGCAGCACACAAGTTGAAAATTCTTCAATATCCAGGTCCATAAAAGGTGTTGTGATGAACTGTGCCAGAAGCTCATTTTTTTTTTGAAATCTTGAAAACATTTCTTAAATTGCTCTCTTAGGCTTGAAAAAATTTCTGCATTCTTTTTGCCGCAGTATGTTTCTGAAGAGCCTTGCTTTTCCAGTTTTTCTTTTAAACAGGGAAAATGTTTGTAATCGCCTGTATTAAGATTCTTTTCCCATAACTGAAGTTTTCTTGAAAATGAATTGACATCAGATATAATTTCCCCCAAATTCTTGTCTTTGCCTTGGAGTTGGTAATTGAGTTCGTTGAGTGATATCTATAAAGAAAGCAAAATCCTGCAGCCAGATTGAATCTTCAAGTTCAGGATAGGGTTCACCACGTTCTTTAAAAAACTACTATTGCAGGCAAAACTTGGTTGTAACGCTGTAGAACCAGCCCTCTACTCAACCACCTTACATCACTGTGGAGCAGTAGTTCTCCATACTGGCAACCCAGGTCATCAGCAGTGCTTCGAATAAACGTCCTTGAAGTGTTGGAGGTCTCACTTTTTTGACAATTTTCACTACAAGTTATATGACGTCATTGACTTGTAAAATTTTCCTCACAATGCCTGTTGGTGAATAATGCAGTGATAGCTAACAAATTGAGGAAAGATTTCACCACTCCGACACGCGCTCCTCACCCTTCCATCAACCATACCTCCGATTGTAATCAAGCAAATTACTTGATCTTTGGCTCATATTAAAGATAAATCACAGCATTTCATGAGGTATTTATTAAAAAATTTTATTAATTATTAGTAATATTATATTTTATATGATTAAATTTTTAAAGTTAGATAATAAAATAAACTCAACCATTTAAAAATCTGAAGAAAAAAGACTAAAAATACACAAGTTTATTCAATATTCTGAGAAAAAATCAAAATGGAGTCTCTAATAGTTCAGTTGTAATTAAGTTACTTACAAATCAGTGCAGCAGACTTGTGTGGCAGCTCTGACGGCTACTGTAACCTCGCACAATTGGCACCTTACATTACAGCAACTGTTCACTGCTTGAGGTTCCATGAACGTTACAACAGTACATTAAGGAGAACACTGCTAGCTGACACTATTATATGTACACTATTAGCATCTTCAAAATGTTTTAAAATATACATTTTAAACTAATGTTTCCATACAACACAAAACTTTAAATTTCTACTTGTCTAGCTCCTTCGAAAGAAAATTGTTTCACTAAAGCTTCAGTTTTTGACATAGGAATGAAGGAGTGTAATTTTAAGGCGCCAGTTACTGGTTTAAGATTCTGGTATCAGGACTGCAAATTTTCAGAGTGCATTTTATGCTTGTTCAAACAACAAAATAAAAATGACATATTGGAAAGATTTTTTTGAGCCCAATCAAACAGTTCTTTCGGTGTTATAGGATCTTGACCAGGTTGTAGGCAGGTGCGGGTCCTCAGGGTAGGCATTGCCTGCCCTACCGTAATACATCAACAAATAATGTTTAACTACGATTCTGCATTTTTTCATTTTCCCTAAATTGTAATTCAAGAAAAGTTTTCTCAGTTATAATAACCAGTGCATGGTCAACTCCTAGAATCTCAATTCCGATTCATCAAAACTGTGCTGTGTGTTTGAAACGTGCGACGGAAATGATACGCATGAAACCTGGGTAGTGGAGAGCCAGCTAGTTTAAAATGTGCCGGCTTTGCCCCCTTTCTTTAGTACGAGGCCTTTGAACATAGATAAGGAAATATTCTGTCTGTATACGTACTCTGAGCATGCGTAGATGAGTCTGCCAGCACTCAGAACACTTAGCAGGCTTAAATCCGAATTTATACAACTTTTTTCAAATAGCCATACTCCACGTTTGAAGATTTCAGAGATCCGAATCGTTTCGTAGTCACTCTGTGCTGGTTTTGTTTTATGTGTTGATGGGAAATAAATACCTTTTGCCTGTAAGTACTTACAGATTAGGGATTGTGTTTGTATTTTCCTGTGTTATGATACCAGTGTGCTGTAATACCAGTATCACCGACTTAATTAGTGAACTATTATAAAGTCCGTTTTCTCTGTGCACTGACCATGAAAGGGAGTGTTTTAGCTATTTAACGCAGTGCTACAGTCAGACAATTTTTCAATTTCTTCATTCATTTTAGTTTTAGCGGCAATTTGTCCATAAGTCACACTCATTCACTCTGCACTTATTAAACAAACAATATATTGTTTGCGTTATCCAGAATGACTTTGCCCCCTTCATTTCGGATAAACGGGGTTCTACTGTATTGTTGTTGGTGTGTCGTCGTTATTGTTGTTATTATTATTGTTGTTATTGTTATTATTGTTGCTGTTATTGTTATTGTTATTATTATGATTGATGATGATTATTATTATGATTATTATCACTATTATTATTATTATTATTGTTACATCATTATTATTATTGTTACATCATTATTATTATTGTTACATTATTATTATTATTGTTACATCATTGTTATTATTGTTACATCATTGTTACATTATTGTTACATTATTATTATTACATTATTATTACGTTATTATTATTATTATTATTATTACATTATTATTATTACATTATTATTATTACATTATTATTATTACATTATTATTATTATTATTATTATTATTATTATTATTATTATTATTATTATTATTATTACATTATTATTATATTATTACATTATTATTATTATTACATTATTATTATTACACTATTATTATTACATTATTATTATTATTACACTATTATTATTACATTATTATTATTATTACACTATTATTACATTATTATTATTATTATTATTATTATTATTATTATTATTATTATTATTATTATTGTTACATTATTATTATTGTTACATTATTATTATTGTTACATCATTATTGTTATTGTTACATTATTATTGTTATTGTTACATTATTATTGTTGTTATTATTGTTATTGTTATTATTGTTATTGTTGTTATTATTATTATTGTTGTTATTATTATTATTGTTATTATTATTATTATTATTATTATTATTATTATTATTACATTATTATTATTACATTATTATTATTACATTATTATTATTATTATTATTATTATTATTATTACATTATTGTTATTATTATTGTTATTATTGTTACATTATTATTACTGTTACATTATTGTTATTATTATTACATTATTATTATTATTATTACATTATTATTACATTATTATTGTTACATTATTATTACATTATTATTGTTACATTATTGTTATTATTATTATTATTATTATTATTATTATTATTATTATTATTATTATTATTATTATTTTATTATTACATTATTATTACATTATTATTGTTATTATTACTACATTATTATTATTATTGTTACACTCTGCCTACATTAAAATGACTGCGAGCCGCCACTGGTTGTAGGCTGGCTCTAGTAGCAAGTCTTTTAAGAGTTCCTCCTATGCCATCACAAGGACTTTTACCATGTGATGTTGCAAAGAAGTGCCATTCAGCACTAATATTATAATCATCTTTATGTAAGCAAATGTTTTGAATTTTTTTATTGTGCACTAGAGCCATTGGAAAAGTAGATAATTTTCCTTATATTTTTTAATTTCTGCTTTAAGAGACTGACTGCGTTGGATTGAAAAAGATGAAAGTAATCTGTGTCCTGTTTCAAATTTTCAGAGATAGCAACCATACTTTTATGACAAATTTCTGGGTTTTCTTTATAATACACTGAAAATGGGTGTATTGTGGCTTGGCAGTTGTTCCAATGCACACCCTGTACCGAATCTTGTATAATGAAAGAGTAATTTTCTGAATAATCTGCTATAACAATATAATTTCCAGGTTATAAATTATCTTTGCATTCCACCAAAAACTTAGTTTGTTGCCGAGCTATGAAAACGTGTGGCAATAATGAAATAAGTGTGACAATTTCTCTAAAAAGTCATCAGTTGAAAACTGGAGCGTTTCCAAATTGGTGCAATCTACTGTAATCCATTGTTTGTATGCTACATGTTTTACTGACTAGGCGTCAAACTGTTGTTGAATGTGTTTAATTATATTGTCAAATCCTGGACAACTTTAGCGTTTAGGATAACAATGATGTGGGGGTGGATTACAGATAATATGTGATAATGCATCTGGATAGTTCTTAGTAACTATGTTTGAATTTGATGTTAAAAGTGGGATGTTTGCACCGTCTATAAGTAATTTTACATTTTCATGATGGGCGCAAACACAGCGCAATGCGTTCCTTTAGCCCCTGGCAGAATGCATTCTTTTGGTCTCAGCTCTGCAAATTTGGGAAAACTTATTTTTACTACCAGATATTTGTCCTTGAAGCACCTGCAGGTTTCCTTAAGTTCACATAAAATTAATCTTTTCTGTTTATGAACTTTTTGGCCTCCCTCCTTCACACTAACAAAATTTTGTAATATCATTATTGTCTGATTTTTCATGGACGTTGCTGCATTATCCTGAACATGAAAAACTTTCTTTGCTAGGGAACTTGTCACCTTCTGAAGCTTTTCTCGGGGATATCACTTTTGTATTAATCTTCTTTTTTTTTAATAGGGGATTCGCCTATTGAAACCAAACTCTTACTAATATCCTCAATATTATCAACATCAGCAAAGTCACAGAGCTACCTGAAGAAGAAACGGAATTTTTACTTCCTTCACTTGCATGGCATTCACTTGATGTATGTTTATTATCACAAGAACCAGAGGCTTCAGATAATGGTTCATTTGACGTAGAATGAAGTTTATACACTTTAATGTGGCATGAATTACATATTCGTGCATCCGGAGACTCCGTTAAATTTAGTCTTGTCAATAAGTCACGACTTAAGTGCCTTAGATTGGTTTTCTGAAAAGAGTGCTTAGGAAGATTAAAAGGATTTAAAAATTTGTCTTATCTTATGCGATGTTCAGTGCCACTCATGTTGTAAATTTATGCCACAAGCTTTAATGACATGATCTTCTCCCACCGAAATTAAATTTATGACTGGTTACTGTTTCATCAGAATTGTAGCTGGACCCATTGTTCTTTGCCACTGACCTTGACTGGAAGTCCTGTAGGCGAACCCGTAGCTTTTGTCTCTTTCATCAGCTCATATTGTATGATTCTGCAAATGAAACTGTGCACAACATGGGGAGGGAGGGGGAAGGTAATGATGCCTGCATGATCTGAGACAGTCCTTGCTAATTCACAGGTGCTTTTTAGTGCAGCGTGCAGTTGAAGACATAGATCTTTGCAATAAAGAGTGAATATAGTGAAATTGTGAGACATTGATCATAGCATAAATCAATTATGCTACCTGTTCGTTCTAAATTAGGGACCAAAACATTACACAATCAGAATAGAGAAATTGTTTCAAATGTATGGGCATACATGAAGAAAGAAGCTAAAAGCAAAGAACTGCTTACATCAGAAGATTTTTTCAAAAAAATTCAGAAAGTTCAAAAGTGTGTATTAGTTGCCACAGGAGTATCAGAAAGAAGGTACATTGTGGAGACATTTTTCTGCACGGACTGTATTGCCTTACTAAGAAGAAGTTATCTGAATAGCATATGAAGCTGACATACCAATTTGCATGCTGTCTGTAGTCACCTGGCTTGGTACTCACTATCATGCTTTACATTTACTTCCTCCAGGGGCCAAGAACGGTGAATCTAACTGTACAAACGAATTTGTACTTCATGTCTTCGGTGAGCGCTTGCAGGCCTCCAGAAAAAAAATCTGATGTGTTGCACTCACATGACTTTCTCTAGTCTCGTACTAACCATTCTTACAAACTCTTATTCCTATATCTTCTTCGTGTTAGTTGTACAAATTATCTTATTGCTTATTTCCTTCTAGATGCAAGGTTCCCCTTAGAATACAGTAGGCTTTGTGCGATAGTCAAATCTTTTAAAGCTTTGAGATTCTATTCTCTTTGTACACTTAAGATATAAAAAAATGAACAACGATGTTCCATTTCACGAAAGTTTTTAAGTTTTCTGAAACTCGCACACATAACAAGGAATATCTCCAAAATGGTCCATTCTACAAGAAAATTTATTTAGACATAAAATGCTCGTATATTTTAGCAAGATCTGCATTTTTTTGTATAGTATGATTTGGTCTATCTCTAACGGTTTACCAGTTATGCAAAAGTCGTCCAGAGTAAATACGACTACAGGGGCTATAGACAGAAAATTCAAGATACACATTTCATTTTGGCATAAAAATATCTCAAACATATGACACTTTAATGAAAATTGTTGTGGCCATTTTCAAGAAAATCAAAACTTTCGAAAAATTTTCAATGTAAAGGGTAGTTTAGGGTGGGGATATTTTCATCAAAATCTTTGTGTCGCATCCTTGAAAGACATTAAACTTAAATGCCAAATTTGGTTTTTAACGGACTGCTCATTTTTGAGTTACGCTGTCCACAGACTGACAGACACACACACGGACCTTTTTCTAAAAATGCATCTTTTTGATTCAGGGGTCTCAAAACATATTTCTGGTGAAATCCCGACATCAATTTTTTGGGTGGAATACAATACTTCCCCTACTTACGAGTAGAGAAAGTAAAAGTTGTAGCAAATGCACTTATGCTCGCTCCATAGTTTTTAATGTCTTATGTTATAGTTAACATGTCAGGGAATATGTGTGATTTTTTTTAGATTTTTAACACATCGATTTCAATTTGCTATTTTTGGTTTTACAAAATATAGCATAAAAAAGTCAAATTTATTTGTAATAATGATTGGTCGAAAGTTGTTAAAAGTGTTGTTTTTAACCTTTCCAGTGGGTCAAAGCCCCAACTCTCAACTCTATATGACATTAGAGTAACAAGTGATTTTATATTACAGTGCATGCAGAAATTGCTTAATTTCTAATAGCCATAGCTAAGTAACTAATTTAGAAATACAGAAATAAAAATATATGGGTGTCCATGTTTGATGCCTATTATTCATAAAAAAAATTTGAACCTCCTACGAAAAAGTCGTGTTTTACGGGTGTACGATTTGACGTGGATTGACCCCATTACACAAGTCAGCTGACGGTACACTGTAGCCAATCTTGCTGGGCAAAATTAGTCTTTCATGTTAGGCAAGCTTCTGTGAGCCACCAAAAATATCCATGCGAGCTACCGGTAGCTCGCGAACTAGTCTGGCGACCCCTGTTGTACAGGATGGCAGACGATTGATTTTCAAAGCCCTATTAGGAAATGCACAGTTTGGATGCTGTAGCGCATCGAAGTGTGAGATGGATGTACGTTCACATTTCATCAATAAACACAACATCGAGCTGTCTGCATTAGAAACAGGCTTTGAATTGTGTTCCTCCTACACCATTGCAGAGCTTACGTCGGCGGTGTTGAGCCTCATGCACATGATCCAATAGTGCAATTGTCTGATGATTTTCAATTGCTCTGTGTACTCGAGCCATAAGGTCCTCTGTTGATGTTACAGAAGTGCCATACACTATACTTCTTATACAACTCCTTAGAAAATAGTCGAGAAGTGTCAGATCTGGCAACCATGCTGGCCATAGAACTTGTCAACTTCTATGAATTCATCGATTTGCTTATTTGACGAGGTGACTGCACATTTACATCAAAGTGTGCTCAAGTTGGCCATTTCAGTAGTTGTATACTGGTATGTGTCGCACTGCTTTTAAGAAACGTTACTGTGCTGGAAACCACAAGTAACGCAGTAGGATGCGAACCGAGGATTCTATGGAGGAATTAACGCATACACAGGAATGTTATTACGCTCAGGTCGTGCATCCCAGTACACAGATGGCTAAAGGGTTGCATTACTTCCGTATTAAGATACCAAAACGAATGTTAACAAATTGTGACAACAGTTTGTTCTCAATCTTTGATGCTCTCCAGCGTCCAAACCGTACATCTCTGGACAGGGGTTCCTATTTCGAAATCGATCAGTTTGCCATGTTGCAGAACATACTGTTGTCAGTTGTTGTTTTTTTTTTTTTTTTTTTTTTTGACACCCAGTATATGTTGGTATGTATGAAGTTGATTAACAATAGAGAATAACATGTGAATTGTTACGCAGAACAAAAGTGAGTAGAGAAAATAGTATGAATCCAGTGCATTGTATTTCTATTGCAAACATATAACAAATTGTATGAATTGTATGTTGAAGGACAAACAGAGGGTGTATGAATGTGCTACGTAAAAGAAAAATGAGTAGAAAACCATTTGAACGTAATAAATTGTGTAGTAAAATGGTTACCATAAAAACTTTCTCCATGGCAAAATACATATACGTACCGAATTTCGTGGTGATCGGTTATGCAGTTTTTTTTACAGAGATTAACAGTTACGTTAACAGTTATCTTGTTGCTAATGCTGGATTTCTGACAATGAAGCCATTAGTCCTCTTGCTCTCCAGTATTTTTCACTGATGGATGGGGCACTAGAAGTGGCCGGGCATATTTGATGGTGATCTTGGTCCGTTTTCTCTTGCAGACCACATACAAATTTCCATTTGTATATATAGATGTGAATTGTTTGTAGAAGTGTGAGTAGAGAAAGAGATGTGAATGTGTTATCTAAAAGTGAGTGGAAGAAACAGTGGGAATGTAATAGCCTTTCTATTTCAAACATACAGAAAAGGCATGACTTATTTTAAAAGTGGGGATAATTTTTTTGTGTATAAAATCACATTTTTTATGGGAAATTATTTATAGGGGAGTGAGTAGAGAAAGACATGTAAATGTTATCTAAAAGTGAAAGAGAAGAGAGTAAATGTTATATGTAGCATTTCCATTTCAAACATACAGAAAATTGTATCACTTATTTTAAAAGTAATAGTTTTTTTTAAATCATGTTTTTTATGGAATATTGTTTATAGAAGAGTGAGTAGAGAAAGAGATCTGAATGTGTTACCCGAATTTGAGTAGAGAAAACAGTGTGAATGTAATACATAGCATTTCTGTTTCAGACATACAGAAAATTGTATAATTTATTTGTTGAGGAGGGAATAAAAAATGTTTTTCTTTTTTATAAAATCAAGTTTTCAGGCAAGACACCAGTGTAGATAAACTTACGAAGTGAAACCTTATCTGAACACAAAATTTGATCAAAATAATATATGCAAGAATTGCTCTTTATAAGAGGGAATAAAAATGTTATTTTTTGTGTAAAATCGTGTTTTTTCAGGAAAAACACCTACATAGTACCTGGGCGACCGAGCTTCGCTCGGCGTTTTTCGCCTATGTTTTTGTGAAATCTTATTTTTTGTGGGAGAACATACTTATTTAGACAAACCTGAAAGGCGAAACGTTAACTAAATAAAACTGCTTGTCGCAATTGTTAAGAGTAATGTCCGAGATACAAGAGATATAGAAATACATAAAAATATTTCATAAACACCATCATTTCAGCTGTAAAACGTGTACTGCTGAAAGCAGGCCTCCCCCATAGATATCCACCCAGTTTGAGGTTTTCGTCGAGCATTTGTTCCGTTATGGAGTTCAGTTCTTTGCTGCTGTGATTGACTCCAGGACGTTAGCACGTTGACCAAGGTCTTCATACTTCCATCGAGTTCTTCCATGGCTTCCTTAACCCCGGCCAGTCGCTCGTTAGTATTCTTCGATAGACCTGTCTTCATATTTGAATTCCCGTCTTCATCTTTTCCGTTTCGGAGTTTACATTTTCAATTTGCCTTCCATTTTTGCTCCCATATTTTCTATTCCGTAGTTTACATTTTTCCAATTCGGTTTTCATATTTGTTTCCTCTGCCGCATTCCGGCATTCATTTCACTTCCCATTATGTCCATCTTGGCTAACATTTATTTCATCAACTGTTCCATATCGTGCTTTTCGTCGCACTCCGGACACCAATTGTGATTACTTCACTTTTTTTAACTATTTCTTTATTTTTTATTAAAACACCGGAGCGACGCTAACCAAAAGCAATGTTGAAGAATGAAGCATTTTATGTCACTTTATTAATTGACTGCTTCTTATTATTGGTGCCTACAGCTGCTCACACATAAGTCTTAATCTCTGGGATCCGTGGTGATTACAGAGAGCGACATTGTAGTTTTGGTAGAACACTTTATTTGTTTATTAAACGTTTAAGACTTGCTGAGCAATTTTAAATAAATGCTAGAAATATGCGGGCTGACGCAACTGTTGGAATAAGTATTAGTCGTGAATACAATAAGTATATCTGGTTGACGAGTATATTAGTTACGAAAAATGGTGTTTGGCTAACTCATTGTAAACTGCCGTATCGAACTTTCACCGTGTTGCTCACATGTATCTCGTTCGTAAAGATGTCTCTCTGACCTACCGTCCGTCAGTAATTCCTTCAGCTTCCCAAAAGCCTATAATGGCCCTCTCTTCAATTAAGTGAAGACTTTGCCCTGTGGCGAAACCCATCGGGCTCCCGATACTTTTTAAAATACAATAGGAGACTCCTTTTCTTAATGTGGTAGACCTTGCCAAAACTGATTGTATCGCGTTTACCTTAATGGGCCATCTGTTTGGGTACGTTCGCTAATGACTCCCGGTAATGCATTTCCCGACTGACATCAACTTCACATGTGGTACAATATTCTTAACCCTTTGCTAGCAAAACCTATCCCATAATACATATAATGTTATTCTTGATTATTAATGGATTTCGTCACTTTGATATCTTTTGAATATCATAAGCGCTATAAAAAACTGCTACAAGAATAACAAATACTACAGAAAGGAAAGGTGGTTGATAAAGCCATGTGAATATACTACGCATTTATGTTTCAAACACATAGAAAAGTGTATGAATTGTTCGTAATTGTTCGTCGAGGCGGGAGTAGTGAAAGAAATGTGATTGTGTTTTACTAAAGAAAAATGAGTAGAAAAACCGTGTGAATGTTATACGTTGCACTTATATTTCAAGTGTATGGAAAAATGTATGGATTGTTTGCAGAAGAGGGAGTAGTATGTTAGGTAAAAGAAAAGGGAGTAGAGGAAACCATGTGAACGTAATACTTTGTGTGGTAAAATGGATTGCATAAAAACCTTCGCCGTGAAAAAAATTAGATATGTCACTTTTCATGGCGATCGGTCAACCTGTTTTGGAATTTAATCACTCTTCAACATAAGATATGTATAGGCAGGGCCGTATTTTCGTAAGGGCAAACCAGGCAACTGCCCAGGGCGGCACATTTTAGGGGGCGGCAAAATTACTGGAAAACTGCACCCCCCCCCCAAAAAAAAAAGCATGAAACATCAAGTTCATTTAAATTTGCCGCTCGCAGAGGAATATTAATCAGTGCATGTTGGCTATGCTGATTAGTTTGCACGCTATGCGCACGTAGCTGAGACAAAACCAAACGCATTCCAGTAGTGAGAATCGATTAACACACGCAAAAAATTGTAAGATCAAGAAGTGTTTGCTGTTATTCATTAATTGTTGTTATTCATTAGGTTATGTTTGAATCTTTTAAGTTTTTCAACTGTTTATCATATTTTCTTTCGTTTTCTCAGTTTCAGTGTCGATTGTCACTGAATAAAATGACAGGAAGAAAAAGACTTAGTGGGGTTCAGTATCGTTCATTGGCGAAAGATAAAGGAAAAAAAGAAGACGCATTGAGTAAAGTCCCACGCCTTGATGTGTTTATAAAATCGACCCCAAGGAGTTCATGTCAAGAAGAAACGCCCTCGCCAAGTGAAGCTGTTGAAGACTATGGGGAAACAAATACCCCAAATAAATCTAAAGATGAAACAAAACTTCTATCAAACGAAAGTGAAGGCGGAACTTAACATCGTTGCTGACGAACCCTTTACAATTAGTGCTGATCCTTTTCTTTGGGAAAAAACTGATAAAATACGGGACTATATTGCAATGAATGGGGTAAAACAAAATAAAGAAGGTAAATTTTCTAAGTCGAAACATCAGTTTACAGATGGTGCCACAAGACGTTGCACTAGTGCATTTTTTTCAGAGAAAGCTGGCGAACAATGAAATTATTAAGAGATTACTTAGTATATTCTGAAAGTCAGGGAACATTATTTTGTGCACCATGTACTCTTTTTGGAGGAACATCAGATTTGGCAGGACCTCGTGGTTTCTCAAACTGGCAACTCATGAAAACAGTTCAAGCCACCGAGACTGTGTTCTTAGTTTAAAAAACAGAGGTTCCATTTTGACAAGGATAGATGGAAAATTATTCTTACAACTTGAAAATGAAGTTCAGTACTGGCGTAATGTCCTACAAAGGGTTGTTGCTGTTGTGAAGAAACTTTTCTCTCGAGGACTGCCTTTCCGTGGCAATGATGAAATTTTTGGAAGTGTTCATAATGGTAACTTTTTAATGTGCGTGGAACTTATTGATCTGTCTTTTGCTATATATGAGCAAATAATTAAAATCATGGGGAAGTGAGTTGTCGAAGAAATAGTGGCCCAAGTTACTGTGGCAAAATACTATATAATTGCTGACTACAGCCCTGATATTGCACATAATGACCAATTAAGTTTTGTCTTGCGTTATGTCAACAAAGAGGGGCTGGCTAAAGAGCGGTTTGTTGAATTTGTGCCAAATCCAGGACATGGTGGCCAGGATCTGTCAAATGCAGGATAAACTGTCTTGAGAGACATGGATTGGACATAGGTAGCTGCAGAGGACAGGGTTATGACAATGCACCAAATATGTCAGGTATTTATTCAGGCTTGCAAACTAGAATCAGAGCTCTCTCTCCTTATGCTTTCTACATTCCTTGTTCAGCGCACACTCTGAATTTGGTGGGTTCAAGTGCAGCAAGGTCTAACCAAGCAACTTACCGTTTTGACACTTCGCAAGAAATATTTAATTTTTTCAGTGCTTCTAGTCATTGATGGAATCACTTAAGCACATTTTTCAGTAAAGAGAACTTGAGTGTCAAGTTCCTCTGCATAAACCTGAGACAGAATATTAGAAGACCCCAAAAGAAAATCGTTCATGTGAATGTTTGTTAAAAGTGTAATTTGTTTTTTGATGTTGGTATGAATCGATCAAATGACGAAAACGTGTTAAAAATGTTCATTGTTACGAACAACTAAGTTTGCCCAAAGATGTCCTAAATCTTTCCATATTTGATTTTAATATATATGTATAAATATTAGAATTATATGTGTTCCATAATAAAAGTAGGGGAGGATGATTAGGGATCGCTTCCCTAACAAGAAAGAACTATTTGATGGACGCATACGCGGATGTATACGAAAAAGGCGGTGTCGCGTCAGGGGATGCCATCAACTGTCCACTCGCGTGTGTGTAACCGAAGTGAAAAGACATAACTAGGAGTTATTTCCGGGCTGTTATGCCGTGGTCTGCTGGAGTTGAAGAACCCAGACGTTTCGTCCACATCTGCGGCGGACATCTTCAGTGGCGCGGTCGTAATCTCCTCGGAGAAGTTAGCGTAGCGTCTGAGGTGTGGACCGTCGGAGCTGCGGTATTTATCCTTCTGGTGGCCTCCGCTGATTGGCTCGGGCGGCGCACGGCCGGTGGGAGGGGGCGGGCTTCGCTCCAGGTGTTGCCTCCTGATTGGATCGCTTCAGTTTCTGCTGTTTTATGTCGTTTCTTGCCTTCAATGACAGGATACCAGTTGCTGTTTAGTTTCAAAAGTTTCAAAAGTTTCAAAAGTTTTGAAACTAAACAGCAACTGGTATCCTGTCATTGAAGGCAAGAAACGACATAAAACAGCAGAAACTGAAGCGATCCAATCAGGAGGCAACACCTGGAGCGAAGCCCGCCCCCTCCCACCGGCCGTGCGCCGCCCGAGCCAATCAGCGGAGGCCACCAGAAGGATAAATACCGCAGCTCCGACGGTCCACACCTCAGACGCTACGCTAACTTCTCCGAGGAGATTACGACCGCGCCACTGAAGATGTCCGCCGCAGATGTGGACGAAACGTCTGGGTTCTTCAACTCCAGCAGACCACGGCATAACAGCCCGGAAATAACTCCTAGGTATACTGACTCCGGCCGTGAAAGCCTTCGCTCTCTCATGAAAAGACATATTTAGGTAGTGTGAACATGGAACTTTCACCAAACTTTCATCAAGCATAAGTTCCACTAAGTGAAAAAGTGGAAAGGTTTTTAAGCATTTAGAATGGTGCTGAGAGGAATTATTTAATGTAAAGTATCGATGAAGTGTTAATAAAATAATACATTGTGGTGAAGAAACATCGTGTGATTTTTCATTCCATCCGTTGCCACGACCTAGATAGAAAAGGAGTCTCATAGCACAGCACATTCCGTAATAATAATTGCAAAAAACTGCACCAACCCGATGGTCTGCTAGAGAAGAAGCTTGAACAAAGATGGCGAGGCAATCGTTAGAACACTGTTGCCAATAATAGGGAATGAAAGTTAGAAGTCTTTGGTGAAATCTGAAGCTAAAGGCATAATGAAGAAGTTGTGTAATCTTGAGACATCTTTTATGACTGAAGTTTGGAATTCCATTCTTGAAAGGTTCAATGTTATAAGTAAACAGTTACAAACAGCAGACATGGATGTAGTCAGTGTTTGTAATTTGTATAGTTCTTTGGTTGGGGTCTTGGAAGAAATGAAAATGGGATATGAAGTTTTCAAGAATCCAGGACAGAAGAAATTTGAATCTCTTTGTAACATTACTACAATTGACCAGGATAAGAAACGCATTAAGAAAAATAAGATTCTTTGATGAATCTGATTCAGACTCTGAAGGAAATTATGATTCAGATGACTTACAGATGTCTTTCCTGTTGATTCTGGATAAATTGATTGAAGAACTGAACAACAGAGTTTCTTCCTACAAGGAATTCAGTGAACCGTTTATGTTTTTGACAAGTCTGAAAATGCTTAGTTCACTCGAAATTCAGGAAGCATCATCCAGAGTTCAGAAAGTCTACAGTTCGGATCTTGAAGATTCAGTATTTGTACTTGAATGCTTACACTTCGAAAGCTACATAGAAAAGAATGAAAATGTGTCGCACTCTCTTACACAGCTGTAAGGTAACTGTCTAGAGCGTCATGAGTAGGCGTCTGGACCAAGTTACTCCAGCAGACCACGGCAAATCAGCCTGGAAGACTCTTTTAGAATGTCTAGAGAGTGTTTACCCAAACTTAAACATAACTCTACAAATATACTTGAGCACTCCTGCTTCCAACTGCTCAACTGAGAGATCATTTTCTGTTCTAAGACACATGAATAATTATTTAAGAACATTAAAAGTAAAGGATCGTCTTAGTTATCTTGGTGTTCTTACAATTGAATCTGACTTAACAGTGAAAATGGACTATAACGAACTTATAAACTTGTTTGCAAATAACGGGGCAAGGAGGAAGCCCCTTGTTATTTAAACAGTATATGTTATGACATCTAGTATGGAGTGATGCCTCTTTAGTGTAAGTTCTTTCTATTAAGATGTTTCTACTAAAATTTTAATAAACTCACTTATGGTGCTTTCCACTCATACTTAAGTATCCAAACTAGTGAAACAATTCTCTATGTTGTGAAAATTTAAGTAATATATGTATTGCAAGTTGGGGGGCAAGAAATGTTTTTTTGCCCATGGGCCTCACAGGTCCTAAATTCGGGCCTGTGTATAGGCCTTGGTATGTATGAAGTTGATAAACCATAGGGAATAACATGTGAATTGTTACGTAAAACAAAAGTGAGTAGAGAAAGTAGTATGAATGTAATACGTTGTATTTGTTTCAAACATATAGCAAATTGTATGAATTATATGTTGAAGGGCAAATAGCGAAAGAAGACTGATTGTGTCTCGTAAAGGAAGAATTAGTAGAGGAAATCGTGTGAATGTAATACGCTGCATTTATATTTCAATCCTATAATATTATATGAATTGTATGTTGAAGGGCAAACAGAGGATACATGAATGCGCTACGTAAAAGAAAAGCGAGTAGAAAACCATTTGAAAGTAATATATTGTGTAGTAAAATTGTTACCATAAAAACTCTCCATGAAAAAAATACATGTACGTGCCGAATTTCGCGATGATCGGTTAAGCAGTTTTGGAGCTTAACAGTTGGATATATATAAACATTCAAGTTGTATAGATGATATGAATTGTTTGTAGAAGAGTGCATGGAGAAAGACATGTGAAGGTGTTACCCAAAAGTGAGTAGAGTAAACACTGTGAAAGTAACATGCAGTATTTCTATATCAAACATGCACAAAATTGTCTGACCTATTTCTAGAAAAGTAGAGACAGTTATGAGTGTGTTACCCAAAAGCAAGTAGAGAAAACAGTATGAATGTAATGCGTAGCATTTATATTTCAAACATACAGAAAATTGCATGACTTCTTTATAGACGAGTCAGTAGAGAAACAGACGTGAATGTGTTACCTAATAGTGAGAGGAGATAACAGTGTGAATGTAATAGCATTTCTATTTAAAACATACAGAACATGGTATGACTTATTTTAAAAGAGGGGATAAAAGTGTTTTTTGGTGCAAAATCACAATTTTTTACGGAAAATTGTTTATAGAAGGGTGAGTAGAGAATGAGATGTAAATGTGATACCTAAAAGTAAGTAGAAAAACCACTGTGAATGTAATATGCAGCATCTCTATTTCAAACATACAGAAAATTGCATGACTTATCTGTAGAAGAGTAGAGAAAGAGGTGTGAATGTATCACCTAATAGTGAGAGGAGAAAACAGTGTGAATGTAATAGCACTTCTGTTTCAAACATTCAGAACATGGTTTGACTTATTTTAAAAGTGGGGATAAAAGTGTTTTTCGGTGCAAAATCACGCTTTTTATGGAAAATTGTTTACAGAAGAGTGAGTAGAGACAGACATGTGAATGTGTTACCTAAAAGTGAGAGGAGAAAACAGTGTGAATGTAATAGCACTTCTGTTTCAAACATACAGAACATGGTATGACTTATTTTAAAAGTGGGGATAAAAGTGTTTTTTGGTGCAAAATCACGTTTTTTATGGAAAATTGTTTATAGAAGACTGAGTAGAGAAAGAGATGTGAATTTGTTACCTAAAAGTGAGTAGAGAAACCACTGTGAATGTAATATGCAACGTCTCTATTTCAAACATACAGAAAATTGCATGACTTATTTGTAGAAGAATGAGTAGAGAAAGATGTGAATGTATCACCTAATAGTGAGAGGAGAAAACAGCGTGAATGTAATAGCACTTCTGTTTCAAACATACAGAACATGGTTTGACTTATTTTAAAATTTGGGGACAAAAGTGTTTTTCGGTGCAAAATCTCACTTTTTATGGAAAATTGTTTACAAAAGAGTGAGTAAAGAAAGAGATGTGAATGTGTTACCTAAAAGTGAGAGCAGAAAACCGTGTGAATGTAATAGCACTTCTGTTTCAAACATACAGAACATGGTATGACTTATTTTAAAAGAGGGGATAAAAGTGTTTTTGGTGCAAAATCACATTTTTTATGGAAAATTGTTTATAGAAGACTGAGTAGAGAAAGAGATGTGAATTTGTTACCTAAAAGGGAGTAGAGAAACAGCTGTGAATGTAATATGCAACATATCTATTTCAAACATACAGAAAATTGCATGACTTATTTGTAGAAGAATGAGTAGAGAAAGATGTGAATGTATCACCTAATGGTGAGAGGAGAAAACAGCATGAATGTAATAGCACTTCTGTTTCAAACATACAGAACATGGTTTGACTTATTTTAAAAGTGGGGACAAAAGTGTTTTTTAGTGCAAAATCTCACTTTTTATGGAAAATTGTTTACAGAAGAGTGAGTAAAGAAAGAGATGTGAATGTGTTACCTAAAAGTGAGAGGAGAAAACAGTGTGAATGTAATAGCACTTCTGTTTCAAACATACAGAACATGGTACGACTAATTTTAAAAGAGGGGATAAAAGTGTTTTTTGGTGCAAAACCACGTTTTTTATGGAAAATTGGTTATAGAAGACTGAGTAGAGAAAGAGATGTGAATTTGTTACCCAAAAGTGAGTAGAGAAAACACTGAATGTAATATGCATGTATACAAAAATTTAACCAAATCTTTAGAGCCGTTTCTGAAATACGGGGAATATATATATATATACAAGAATTGCTCGTTTGAATATATAAGATATGTTGTTAGCTAATGCTGGATTTCTGACAATGAAGTCATTAATCCTCGTGCTCTCCAATATAAAGAGAGCAATAGCAGTAATAGTAACCGCTTTTTAGAGAGCACCATAATTTTATGTTTTGGCGGTCACATCGCTCTCTCACAACCCCCCAGTATGTCTGGAGGACCACACCTGTCGTTGGTTTACGGGTCTCACCGACCTGACCGGGAGAGTTATCAAAATAAATTCACCGACCATATCCTCTGATTAGCAATCAGAGGACGTATTACATGCCATGACAGGTCAGCTGTTAGGGGTTAATATTTTAGAGGAACAGAGAGGTTGGAAAAATAAAGACTCCCTAGCCCTCGGGAACCCTAATAGCATCGGGGTCGGAAGAGAACAAGAGATGACCAAGGTAAGGTCAGATAGAAAAGTTACAGTGAGGAGCAAAACACCAGTAAGTGGAAGTAATGTTCTGCTCAGCTTGGGTACCTTGTGGTCGCTATTCACATATCCCCTAGACGGAGACCCCTGAATCAACACCTACATATATAGGCAAACTTAAAAAGTAAAATCTTGTATGTGTACAAAATTTTAACCAAATCTTTAGAGCCATTTCTGAGATACCAGGAATATATGTACAAGAATTGCTCTGTAGAAGAGGGAATAAAAAGTTATTTTTTATGTAAAATTGCAGTTTTTTCAGGAACAACACCTATATAGTTAAACTTAAAAGCAAAACCTGATCTGATTACAAAATTTGATCCAAATCGTTAGACCTATTTCAAAGATGCACGGAACATATATAATATACAAGAATTGTTCATTTAAAGATATTAGATTTTGAGTTTGTTGTTTCCTAAGGTGATCTCTTCATTTGGGGTTAATCTGCCTTCCTTTCTGAATACCATCTGCAGGGTCTTCTCCCTGTTGATTTTGAAGTTTTTTTTTTTTTTTTTAGGCTCTGATTACAATATCAGGTGCATACATGATTATATTTGCCTGCACGTCTTCAATAGTCCTTGTGCTGTCCACTGTGGTTATGTTGAACAGAATGGAGCTAACCGGATCTCCCTGCAGCACACCATTTGCCTGAATCATTTCTTTGGACTTTGAATTCCCATCATTTATTTGTACTCTGTTATAGGCCAAGATATCCATTATTATTGTGATTAGCAGGGAGCGAGGTTTTAATAAGAAATCCATCGTGAACTGTGCAGGTACAACGGGAAGCGGACACCCTGGTGACCTTGCAGTGCTCTCATAAATAAGTAGAGTGGAAGACAGTACAGCCTTTGCACTACCTGCCGGATCTATACTCCATGCTGCTAATGTTATTCCTATGTTTACTTACTAAAACCCTGCTCCTTGGTGATTAGACGTTTGCTCTTAAGCATGTTTTCTAGTTTTTCCTTCAGTATTAGTCTATCTAGTTGGTTGAAGGCTTTCACAAGTTCACAAGCAAGGCATAATATTTGCCTTTGGATAATTGTATAGTATCCAATATTTGCTAGGAGTTGTATGGCTTGTTGAGTGCTTCTGTTTTTCCTAAAGCCAAATTGTTGTTTGGGGATCATAGGTTCTATCTCTCATTATTTTGTCAGTTAGAATCTTTGAGAATAGTCTAAAGGTATTGTTCTCAAGGTCCCCTATAGCTTTTAGGGTCCTTGGTGTTGCCTTTTGCTTTGTATAATATCTTAACTGTCAACTTTCTCCATATTTATGGTATCATGCCTATTTCTAGGCATTTGTTGAGTTTTGTCCATATTTCTGTTAGTATCTGTGTGCTGTCTTTTATATGTTCAATAAATATCTCTTCTGGTCCTGCAGCTTTCCTGTTTTTCAGGCTGTTGATAGCCTTTGAGGTCTCCTGTGGGTATTTCTTCGTATGGTGGTGACATGTGAATCTCCTCTTCTTTACTGGAGGCTCTGTTAGCTTGTTTCATATTGAGCAGGGTCTCAAAATGTTTTTCCCAGTTAGTCATGTTTATGCCTGTCGGTTGGGTTTTGGATTTCTTTTTGAGTGCTATGAGTGGATCTTTGAGAGCTTCTTCCACTTCTGGTTTTGCATTTTATTATCTTTTGTTCTTTTTTGTCCTCTGCTGCCTGCAGAGATTTGTTTCTCTCTGGTCTCACTTAGCTATGTTTAGTGAGTGTATTGTTTTCTTCCTTTGGAGCTAATACTCCCTGTCGAACCAGGGTTTTGTTTTTCTGGTTTCAGCCCCTTCATATCCATCAACTGGGCCACGTTGTAGCTGCTTTTGTTGCTACTTTTCATCACCCTCTTCCTCTTCTAGGCTTATGATTGTTAGTTTGTAAGGTCTTAGGTTTGTAACGCCTGTCTCCCATCTCCGTGGTCCTGTCCCACGGTTTCAGTGTGACCCCCGACATGTGTGCCTTTCGGAGGTCTCAGACGCGAAGGTTGGGTAGACCCTTCACACTACCGCCATGTGTAGCCTTAGGTGCGGAGCCCGATCACACGTTATGTACACCCACGTAGCTCTCTGAGGGCCCGGCCTGTGTTAATTCCTCGACGACCCTGTAACGTCGGGTTAGTATCACCGGTCGGATGTGTTACCACTGACGGAACCCCGGTGTATTCAACCACAAATCCCCTGAATCCACGTTGACTCCGTTGAGGCAGCGTGGCTTGAAGTGGGGGCATAAAGCTGGGGTGTGCGTGGTGAACGGTTTACCCATGTGGACAAGCAGTGGAGATCGGCGGGTAGTCCCTCTGAAAAACCGTGAAGATTTGGTGTCTTTTATCTGTGACCCCCGGGTGGCATACTGACGTCGACGGTTCCAGATGGGGTCCCATCCATCATGTATCTGTGCAAACCCTCCCTCATTGACAGTTTTTTGGTGTTGACCTTGCAATGTGAAGGAAGGGCGACGAAGGACCTTAGTCCCTTTTACATTAAAAAGGAAGTCGATAGAATCTGTGGCCCGGTTAAGAACGCTTCCAGGCTTCGAGATGGCACTCTATTGATCGAGGTGAATAATGCGGAGCAGTCCCAGAAACTATGAAAGGCGAGTTTATTGGGCTCCTACCCTTTCCGGGTAGCCCCACATAAGTCACTAGACTCGTGTAGCGAAGATGTGACCAATTCCAGCCTGTACGGTCTCTCCCAGGAATAATTGTCACCTGCCTCTCGGATCAGCGAGTCTGTCAAGCATATCGGTTAACTCGGAGACAGGATGGTCAAGAGTGCCCTTTAAGTATAGTGTTTCTTGCGTTCAGGGGTACTCAGCTGCCGGAATACATTTACTGTGGCTAAGAGCGTGCCATAGTACGGCCGTATGTCCCGAATCCTATGCGCTGTTTTCAGTGCCAGAGATTAGGGAATACTAGGACCTCGTGCAAGCATCCTGCAGATTGTAAACGTTCTGGCTTACCGGTACATGAGGACACGGCTTCTGCTCGGGACCCATGATGTGTGAACTGTGGGGGTAAATACCAGCTAGCTCACGTCAGTGTCCCAAGTTCTTGGACGAAAAGAGCATTCAGGAGTTGCGCGTTAAGGAGCGCCTGACCTTTATAGAAGCCCGTCGGTACTTCGAACGGCTGAAACCTGCCACTACCCTAGGATATTCGTCGGCAGCTCGCCGCCCTCCTATTGCTACCGTCGACTTGCAACACCTTACCGTTGCCAACAGCGAGGGACCCCCCCCCCCCCCCCCCCATGTGAGTCACAAAAGCCCTGTGTCCAAGCCATCTTCCGCAGCTCCATGGATCTCGGGCTCGTTTGAGCATCATTTCACCCGTTTCATTCATTCACCGTCCGATATGACATCACGTTGGAGGACGTTAATTTAAAAAAAGAAAAACCGTGCAGACCACAGATTCAAAGCGGTCCACAAACTAGTGATCCTATCGACCGAACTCGTTTCCGACGTAGAGTTCGAGCCAGCTGCCGCACGTCCTTTATGAAGTCCCGCTCGCGCTCCGCGAGCCGTATGGGATCTTCTGCTTCCCACGTATCCGAGGAATCTTCAGAGGACGGCGACTTTCACATCGTCGGTCCAAAGTCAGCCAAGGTGAGAACGAAAAAGATGAAGACGAACCACTGATCTCTTTCACACTATGGAAATAATCCAGTGGAATGTAAATGGGTTACGGGCACGTGTTCCGGACATACAGCATCTAGTTTCTCAACGCTCTCCATCAATCATCTACAAGAAACCCCTACTCACGGCTTACATCTTCGTGGTTTTTCGGCATTTAGACATGACTCTGCAGCTGATCGAGCAAGCG
Organism: Tenodera sinensis; assembly: GCA_030765045.1. Classification (NCBI taxonomy): domain Eukaryota; kingdom Metazoa; phylum Arthropoda; class Insecta; order Mantodea; family Mantidae; genus Tenodera; species Tenodera sinensis. The sequence goes on from JAUKNM010000021.1 coordinate 410,193, forward strand.
GTGGTGTTGCTACTCAGGTGGCTCATATCTCTGCCACCAGCATCCCGCTTAACACACTGTTGCAAGTTGTAGCGGTGCATGTCCAGTCTATTTCCAATGTCACTCAACACTAAACTATCTGGCCAGACTCAACAAAAGAGGACTCACACCACAAATATTACACAAACTCTACATCACACTAGTTAGACCACAACTCACATATGCAGCCGTAGCCACAATGCCCCTCATCACAAAAACTATGATGGAAAAAATAAAAGCATTCGAAAGAAAATGCCTACGGACTGCTCACAAACTTTCACCATCATTTAAATCCAACATTATACATCAATACACAAACACACAACCCATAGACTCACACATAGCACAACAATTCATAAAATACATACATAATGCATACACAAGAAGCTACAGAAGAACACTTATAAACACTGCACAAAAGATGAAGACCATACAAGAAACACCAACAGACAAAAACCCTCCCCTTATTACACTCATACATGTTTACGACAAGTACCAAGAACAAGAAGAACAGAAACTACGAGACCATCTACAACACTTTCAAAACATTTAGACACAAAACAAAAAACACACACTAAAACCCCATAACATACAAAAACACACCACACATTTAAAAAAAAAAAAAAAAACAATGAGCCATGCAGCAGCACAAAATAAAATTAACAACTAGCAACAAAACTTAAGGTCTTTTTGGGCAGAACCATATAAATGGAGCCATAGATGTGGAACACAGGAACTGACACAGATACATATAATACACAAATCACAACACACTACACTACACAATGTCAACAAAAACACAGTAAACACAAATATGCACCAACGCCGAGGGAAATCCCAACCCGAACAAAAAACAAATACCACACTAGGCTGAAGAGGGATTTCCCTAAACAGCCCGGGCATGTTGTAAACATGCCCAAATAAACATTTTTTCATTTCATTTTTTTACCCCATTCACATTCACCTCTCCGGTCACCATTCTATACCTTTCCGACATCCCCACTGGATTATATCCGCTGATTGGGAGAAATTTTGTTCCCTCATTCATCTCCACGGCGATGTCTATTCCACCATCGATTAACTGGTGGAGTATATTACATGTTCTGTCCTGCTCACAGCGAATTCCAGCATTCGGCGTGGTTCTACTACAGCTCCCTGTGCCTTGGTGGTCCGAGGTATGCCGTTCGGTTATTAAAGCACGCAAACGTGCTCTGCGTGTGTTTACTTTACACCCTACAAAAGAGAATTTTATCGCCTTTAAACGTTCTGTGCTAGAGCATGTTATGTGCTTCGCAGTGCAAAACGTAGATCTTGGGAAACCTACATCTCTTCCCTTTTCCGTCGCACTAAGGCACAAAGGACATGGGTTGCTGTTCGATGTATGTACGGCAAGTGTTGCCGGACGATCATTCCCGGTCTTGCTGTCAACGGCTCGCATTACACCAGTGAGTAGGGTATGGCCGACGTCCTTGCCGATTGTTTCGCTGCTACTAGCCAAACGACTAGCTACAATAGAGCCTTTATACCTATCAAGGAATCTGCGGAGCGGATAGTCCTCGATTTGAACAGTGACTGCAGTGAAGCGTACAACACACCTTTTACCGTTTCAGAGCTGGCGCATTTTTGTATCTCGCTTACTATTTCTCCTGGTCTTGATATCCACCTACAAATGCTGCTTCATCTTCCACCATGCGGCTTTCTCCTTCCTTCTGTAGAAGGGCAGTTACAACCGTACCTGGGGTGAGCAGGTTTTCCCGTCTTCGTGGCGAGAGAGTATTGTCATCCCCATCCCTCGACCCAGAAAAGACCGAACACTTCCCTCTAGGTACCTCCATATTTGCCAAACGAGTGTCGTTAATGGTGTCACTTAGCCGTCTTTCTTTTCAACTTTTTACTAATTCTGTTTTAACTTGGTTACAGTTCCTAGAAAAGGTAACACAGATTAAATCCAAATTGAACATTCCTAACACCAGAGAAAATCTACTTATAAGAGAAAATCCATTGGAATTATTACAACCTACCTTCAGTTTGGAATTAATAGAGGAAATAAGTAAATCAGACACACCAAAAGAAATACGAAAACTTCTAGCTCTGGAAACAATCAATACTAGGTATCCCACAGAAGAATGGCTGCACATATATACTGATGGATCCTCCAAGGAAAACCTTACTGGAGCTGGAGTTACGTGTTCACATTTTTCCTTTTATCATTCTGTTGGCAGAGACACAACAAATTATGATGGAGAAATAGAGGCTATATACATTGCTCTCCGACAATTCTTAAATCTTCCTTTAAATAAATTTAACAGGGCAGTAATTCTTTCAGATTCTAAAGCTGCAATTCAAGGAATATGTTCAAATACTACAAAGAAGTCAACAAAAATTAGAGAATGCTACAAAATGTTAACACAACTCCAAAAAGTTAATAAGACTGTTCATCTCCAATGGATTCCAGCACACTGTGGAGTCATAGGGAATGAAGCTGCAGACTCACTTGCAAAGAAAGGCACAACAATAAAACAAAAGTCTAAATTCAATTTCTCATATTCCTCAACAAAACGCTTGATCATTAAAAAATTTTCTCATTCATACCTACAAGAAATAGAAACAAATGCCAAAGATAAAAAATGGATTACACTACTTTCTAACCCAGATATAATCCCCCAGAGACCAAGGAAAACAGCGGTAGCAGCCTTCCGACTATTGACAAATCACGACTGCTTAGCAAGTCATCTCTATAGAATAGGTATCTCATCCTCACCAATATGTGTCCTGTGTAACAATCCAGCAGAAATGAACGAAGACCACTTGAAGACCTGTGAAGCATTAAGATCAGAAGAAACTACAGCTCAAAAGTATTGGAAAGCACGAATGCTAATGGCTTCATTGCCAGATGCAAGGCACTAGAAAACAACAACAGTAAAATAATGAACTACAGCTTATTCTCTGAGCAGAAATTTTGCTAAACAAACCTGTTTTAAATAAGGAACCCCTACATTTTGGTGACCTCAAATAAGGAAGAACAACCACACAGTAATGGAAGAAGACGAAAGTAAGTTGGAAATGCACAAAGTAAGCATAAAAGTCCCGCCTTTCTGGAACGAAAAACTGAAATTTGGTTTTGTCAAGTGGAGCCGCTGTTTAATATTAACCAAATTAGAAGTGAAGATACCAAATTCAACTACTTAGTGTCTTAACTGCAACTTAAATATGTAGAAAATGTCAGATATAATAAATAGTAATGAAGCAAACAAATACAGCCTAGCAAATGAACATCTCTTAAATATTTTTAAAGAAAGCGAGGATGTACGAATTAAAAGACTAGTTATTTATTGACTTAGGAGACCAAAAACCCAGCCAGCTGCTTAGGAAGATGCAAACCTTAAAAGGAGCAGACATCTTCGATAAAGTTCTGAAAACACTATGGTTGGAAAAGCTGCCAGGCTCCATAAGAAACATTTTAATCATAAGCAACGAGGATTTGGAGAAAATAGCTACAATGGCTGATGAAATAGAAATAAATCCATGTCCTGAGTTGTACGTGGCTTCCAGTAGTACCAACCAGTAGACAACTGGAAGTCAAATGACCATGAAAGAGGTTATGACTAAAATATTGGAACTGGAAAAACAAATATCTGCAATGTCCACCAGCCATAAGGGAAGATGACGTACTAGAAATTCCAGCTATCGTCGTGACAGTAGCCGCAGTAAATCTAGAAGTAAGTTCAACCCAAGAGGAAAGTACTGCTACTACCACTTTATATTTGGTAAACGATGTAAGCCAGAAAAGTGTACACAGCCTTGTAGCTGGCTGGAGCAGGTATACTCAACATCACAGCAGAATTAGCAGAAAATTTTGTTCCTGAGAACTGCCACAAAACTTGCCTATTTGTCACGGGACAAAAAAACGGGGCTGCAGTTTCTTGTAGATAGTGGTGCCGATATTTCATTAATACCAGCTACAAAAATGACAAGATAGAATCCAATTATAAATTGTATGCTGCCAATGGAACTGAAATTACAACATACATAAGTCATTATTATTTATTTATGCCAACAAACTTACTGTTGGTGTTTTTAAACACACAAGCCGTGTGTGGGCAAAGTTTAAGAGGTAGAACTGAAACTTAAAAATTCAATGCCACAACTGGGATTTGAACCACAGACCTTCCGCTTGCCGGGCGGACGCTCTACCACTGAGCTATTGTGACAAACTGCCAGAATGACATTAAATTCTTAAGCCAGTTCGTATTTCTCCTGGTAAACCACAAAGGCAGTCTCACATCAGAAACAATTACCCCAATGGTGACTTACTATTGCAAGTACTTTATATCCCAGGATTAAATAACCTTCACATGGTAATTATTATTTATTTATGCCAACAAACTTACTGTTGGTGTTTTTAAACACACAAGCCGTGTGTGGGCAAAGTTTAAGAGGTAGAACTGAAACTTAAAAATTCAATGCCACAACTGGGATTTGAACCACAGACCTTCCGCTTGCCGGGCGGACGCTCTACCACTGAGCTATTGTGACAAACTGCCAGAATGACATTAAATTCTTAAGCCAGTTCGTATTTCTCCTGGTAAACCACAAAGGCAGTCTCACATCAGAAACATAAATAAATAATAATTACCATGTGAAGGTTATTTAATCCTGGGATATAAAGTACTTGCAATAGTAAGTCACCATTGGGGTAATTGTTTCTGATGTGAGACTGTCTTTGTGGTTTACCAGGAGAAATACGAACTGGCTTAAGAATTTAATGTCATTCTGGCAGTTTGTCACAATAGCTCAGTGGTAGAGCGTCCGCCCGGCAAGCGGAAGGTCTGTGGTTCAAATCCCAGTTGTGGCATTGAATTTTTAAGTTTCAGTTCTACCTCTTAAACTTTGCCCACACACGGCTTGTGTTTTTAAAAACACCAACAGTAAGTTTGTTGGCATAAATAAATAATAATTACCATGTGAAGGTTATTTAATCCTGGGATATAAAGTACTTGCAATAGTAAGTCACCATTGGGGTAATTGTTTCTGATGTGAGACTGCCTTTGTGGTTTACCAGGAGAAATACGAACTGGCTTAAGAATTTAATGTCATTCTGGCAGTTTGTCACAATAGCTCAGTGGTAGAGCGTCCGCCCGGCAAGCGGAAGGTCTGTGGTTCAAATCCCAGTTGTGGCATTGAATTTTTAAGTTTCAGTTCTACCTCTTATACATAAGTCATTTTAGCGGCCATTTGTTGTGGCAAAAATAATTAAAGCAATATTGGGAGCTAATTTCTCAAACAAATTCCAATTTCTTATTGACATCCACAACAGGAGACTAATAGGTGGTATAACTAAACTCTCAATCAAGGGACCATGAGTCAGAATATAAGCTTTGCAGATTTGCTTTCTCTGTATCCAGAAGTAATCTGTCTGAATTTAGTGCCTAGCAAAACCAAACACAATGTCAAGCATAACATAATCACCCAGGGTGTACCAGTATGGGCTAGGGCAAGACAACTAGATCCAAAGAAAATGCAAATACCAAAGCAAGAATTTCAATTTATGCTGGATAATGAAATAATTTGGCCTTCTAACTCCCTGGGGGCTAGTCCACTTAACATGGTAAACAAAAGAGATGGCACATTAAGACCATGTGGTGATTACAGAAAATTAAACGACAAAACCATTCAAGACCGTTACCCTGTACCCAGAATTGAAAATGTTCATTATATTTTGAAAGGAAAGAAAATATTTTTGAAAATAGATCTTTTTAAAGCATACCTATAGCTGAAGAAGATAAGCCAAAAACTGCCATAATCACACCATTTGATTTATTTGAATTTAATGTTATGAGTTTTGGACTTCGAAATGTAGCTTCAAAATTTCAACATTTTAGAAATGAACTTTTTACATGGGCTACATTTTTTATTTCCTTTTTTGGATGACATACTGATTGCTTCTAGTTTTGGTGAACATCACAATCACCTCAAGTTGGCACTGGATAGATTATCAAAGTATTGCCTGCACATGAACATCTCAGTCAGTCTTTGGAGCGAAAGAATTAAGATTTCTTGGCTACTTCAGAGGGAACTAAACCGCTTCCAGAAAAAGTGCAAGTGATCTTAGACTTCAAGTTACCTTCGAGAGTGCATGAGCTTTGAACATTTCTTGGTATTGTCAACTATTACAGGTGTTATTTGAAAAATGCTGCTGAAACTCAAGCCATTCTTCACAATTATCTAAAGGGATCCAAGAAGAAAGACAAAGCACTAATTCAATGGATGGAGGCAGCAAAAGCAATGTTTGAAAAGTGCAAACAAGATTTAGCAAACTGCACTACTCACATTTCCAGATCCTGATTTGCCACTAGAAATATGCATAGATGCATCAGATATTGCCATTGGTTCTGTTCTACAACAACTGGAAAATGGGCAATGGAGACCAATTGCATTATTTTTGCAAAAGCTGAACAATACACAGAAGAATTATAGTACTTACGATAAAAAACTATTGGGAATCTACCTATCATTAAAAAATTCAAGCATTTTCTAGAAGGGAAAAGCTTCACAGTTTATACAGATCACAAGCCTATTACCTTTGCTCTTAAGCAAAATAATGAGAAAGCTTCACCTAGACAATTAAGACTCTACAATATATATCACAGTTCTCCACAGATATTTGGCATGTTAAAGGAAAAGAAAATGTTGTTGCCGATGCACTTTCTAGAATAGAAGAAATATCAGTTGTTGATTATGAAAAAGTAGCCAAACAACAAGTAGATGATGAAGTGCAAGATCTCAAAAATGGAAATCCACCTTTAAAATTCAAGCAGTATCTGCTACTTTCAGATGCTGTGCTTTGGTGTGACACATCTACCACCAGCATAAGACCATACATACCTAAGAAATTTTAACGTCAAATTTTGAGAGGTAGAACTGGAACTTAAAAATTCAATGCCACAACTGGGATTTGAACCACAGACCTTCCGCTTACCGGGCGGATGCTCTAACCACTGAGCTATTGTGACAAACTGCCAGAATGGCACTAAATTCTCAAACCAGTTCGTATCTCTCCTGGTAAACCACAAAGGCAGTCTCACATCAGAGACAAATTACCCCAATGGTGACCTACTATTGTAAGTACGTTATATCCCAGGATTAAATAACCTTCAGAATGGTAATTATTATTTATTTATGCCAACAAACTTACTGTTGGTGTTTTTAAACACACAAGCCGTGTGTGGGCAAAGTTTGAGAGGTAGAACTGGAACTTAAAAATTCAATGCCACAACTGGGATTTGAACCACAGACCTTCCGCTTACCGGGCGGACGCTCTAACCACTGAGCTATTGTGACAAACTGCCAGAATGGCACTAAATTCCCAAACCAGTTCGTATTTCTCCTGGTAAACCACAAAGGCAGTTTGTCACAATAGCTCAGTGGTTAGAGCGTCCGCCCAGTAAGCGGAAGGTCTGTGGTTCAAATCCCAGTTGTGGCATTGAATTTTTAAGTTCCAGTTCTACCTCTCAAACTTTGCCCACACATGGCTTGTGTGTTTAAAAACACCAACAGTAAGTTTGTTGGCATAAAATAAATAATATTTAACGTCAAATGTTTGCCGATTTTCACAGTTTAGCTCACTCTGGTATAAGAGCCACTGTGGAATTAATAGCATCAAAATTTATGTGGCTAAATTTAATGCAAACCGTAAAACATTGGGCAAAATCCTGTATAGACTGTCAAAGAAACAAAATAAATCATCATACAGTCACAACTGGGGAACTGCGAGGAACCAGATGAACGATTCAGTGTGTGCACATTGCTTTCATTGGCCCTCTACCAATTTTGAATGGAATGACATTGTTTGACATGCATCGACAGATCTACTTCTTGGATGGAAGTTATACACATTTCAAATATTACAGCTGAAACCATGTCGAAAACCTTTTATCATAATTGCATATCAAGATTTGGTGTTCCACTACATGTAATTTCTGATCAAGGTACACAATTTACGTCATGCTCTTTGCAAACTTAGCAATGGTATGTGGAATGAAAATCCAACACACTACATCATATCATCCACAATCCAATGGTAAATTAGAGAGATTTCATAGAACATTAAGAGCAGCCATCAGAGCTCATAGTTCTGTAAGGTGGACTGACATGTTACCAACTGTTCTCCTTGGATTACGCAGTGCACTTCATGACACCTCAGATTATTCCTTTGCACAAATGCTGTACGAAAAATTGTACTACCAAGCAAATTTTTCGAAGAGCCAAGAATTAAAATGGAACCCGACACTTTTGCATTTAACCTGCAACAACAGATGTTATGTTTAAAGCCTGTTAAGCCAAAGTGTGCAACATCAAGTGAGTGAGTAGTGGGGTTTACGGGCCCGTCGACAATGCAACATCAATTCCAAAGGATCTACAATATTCACCCCAGGTGTTTGTTAGATGTGACAGAGTCAAGAAACCACCTGAACCTCTATATGATGGTCCATTTCCAGTGGTAGCAACATATGCCAAATATTTCACCATAAAAATCAAAGGAAAGTTGGTGAACATATCAGTGGATACATTGAAACCCGCTTATCTATTGACAACTGAAGAGGAGGATCGGACGTCATCGTCAGTTACTACAACACCTACAGAATCAAAATGTCAAAAAAGATGCTCATGCCATCACTAAAATGTCAAAAAAGGGACGAATAATAAAGTTACCTTCTCATTACAGACTTTTAACAAAGATTAAGTGTTTTGTAAATTAAACAATTTTTTTAGACAATTATCACATTAACGTGTATATTATATACAGTAACTGTGTTACTGGACAGGAAGTAGTGTTGGTACACCTGTAGCATTATTTTCGTGATGCAAAAAAATCTGTTCTAGCTTGGTTACAGTAAAATAAACAACTACAGCTTATTCTCTGAGAAGAAATTAATTAAATGAGAATATTAGGTAAACAAACCTGTTTTAATTGTGTAACCCCTACAGAAGCTATATGTAATATAGCAAAACAAAACCAAAGCAAAACAGACAAAATGTTTGAGTAAGCACAGAGTAAAATATCACTGAAAATGCGTAAGACTTTAGTAGGCAGTCCAGTAATTCAATCAATAATGGTATTCATGTAAGGCAAGGTAGACAAGTATTTATGGAATTGATATTGCAAGATGTTGGACATAACATCAGTAAGCATCAAGCAACAGGCAAAAGTGGAGCCTTAGCCTCAAAATGACTGTGAAGCTTTCCACTGGATAAGAACTGGCAATATTGGACATGTGACTGTATAGTTGTTAATTCATTCATCCCTAATTTTCTTTAAAATAGCAGTTTTATTTTTATTTGTGACCTTAAATTGTGTTGTATTAAACCTAAAGTGAAAATCCAGTGTTTGCACTTAGACCAATCAATGCAATATACATCATAAAGCATCATCAGCATGGCCAATATACTACAGTGGGAGAATTTGTAATTGTGTATTCTCAGTACTTAATGTCTTTTAATACTCAAATATAATTTAATATCTTTTCAGGTTAAAGAAGTACAGAGACTTAATACCGATATTTAGTGGTTTATGTAACACATTGTTAGAGTTGTCCTCCAGACATTCTGGGGGTTGTGAGAGAGCGATGTAACTGCCAAAACATAAAAATATGGTACTCTCTAAAAAGTGGTTACTATTACTGCTATTCTTCTCTTCTATATTGTAGAGCAAGAGGATTAATGACTTCATTGTCAGAAATCCAGCATTAGCTAACAACATTTGTCAATTGGTTTAATTTATTTATACAGGGTGGAAGTCATTACATTACATTAATTTAAACCAGTGATAGAACTCGATATTTGGAACACATTTTGTATCTTAAGTTTTTGTCTCTGACCATTTCCTACGGAGATATTTTAGTTTTATCAAAACCAAGCTGGCAACACTAAGTTTCACTTTCACTAGGTCAGTACATAAACACGCGTCACTACTACTCTCGGATCCGTGCGGCTCGTGAGTGTAAACATAAAGACATACCATGCCAAGTCCGCTACGTCATAATAAATAAGTACGTCTGAATTCTCCAGTAACACATACTGTAACCTAAACTCACAATCTAAGTATATTGTTTATAATTTCCTTCAACATCAAACTTCAATCATTTCGTAGCTGATACTGCTATAATTTAATAAACCAAACCATCTGTCTGACTTATAAACACAAAACACAAAGGTACATTTGTAGTCTGTTACAAAGTGTAACAAATGATATTTTTAAGGTAACAGCAAAAGAATAAGCAATGAACCAACTGGTTCACCCCCTTCACAGGTATTATACAAAATGTCCTCCATTTGTGCACCTGCAAGCCTCACACCTTGTTAACCAATTACGTCGCACCCTCATTGTTGCATATTTCTTCCACAGCCAGATAAATGTATTCTCTCAAAGATGCAAGGGCAGTAGTTGCTGTTTTGTAGATCCTGCTTTTCATGTCTCCCCAGAAGAAAAAAATTCAGAGGATTCATACCGGGTGGAAGGGAAGTTATTACACTGATTTAAACCAGTGGTAGATCTCAGTATTTGGAGCACATTTTGTATCTTAAGTTTTTGTCTCTGACCATTTCCTACGGAGATCATTTTGTCGAAAACAAGCTGGCGACACTACAGATTGTGTGTGTCGCTTTCATTGGTTCAGTACATAAACAAACAGGTGTCACTACTGCTACCAAGCATCTTATTAATGTTTCCTTCCATGTGTAGGCCAATCACAACCGTTACTTGCCAAAACATCTGACGAAAGGGAAAGTGCTCGACCTGTTTACATCTGCAAACCAGGTCAATTCCCTGACCAACCTCAATGCAACGTTGTCAACATACCTCACATCTGAAAAAGGGCCTCGGCATACTCCTTCACGTCTTTAAGTGATTATTTCGAAACCCTATGTGTTATCCCATAATTACTACCAAAGCTATGTCAGAAATAAGTTACTCTACGCATCTTACAAGTAACAAACTGTTGTCTTTGTACATTCTTGTGGAATTATGCATCCAATTTGGAACAAAAACCATTTATTTTTTCGAAATCGGCTGATCAAAGTACAAAATGCCATAACACTTTTTTGTTTGTAATGCTTCTATGAAGCACATATTACAAGGAATGTAATGACTTCCCTTCCACCTGTATATTAAAAGACTAAGTTCATATATGGTGTAAGTGTGGCCCTGAACCCTAGTTAGTTGGCCATAACCATACCTAGCTTAAAATACACAATTATTACCTGCTTGGTGGTGCCATGGCCGAGTGGTTAGACCGTTAGCCTATCACCAAGATTCGATCCCAGGGACTTGCATAAGGTATTTGTGGTGGACAAAGTGGCATCTGGGCGGGTTCCCCCACCACTGCTCCATCTTTCCAATCATCTATTTTGCCTGCATTTCATATCATCCTTTTCCTCACTCTCATAGCTGGTACTGGGCTGACCACACGCTTTCAGGTGTTTACTCTGTTCGGTCCATAGCTTCGTCTCCTCCCCAATAGGCATCTGACCCTAGGCACAGCCTTGTAAGTCCTAGGGAGTGTAAGTCCTCCAGGTAGGGTAATCATATGAGGAAGATAACCTGCTTAACCTCTGCTTGCTACCTTTTCTACAGTGACTTCTTTTTGCTGACCATCTCCATTACACCCATACCATTCCTAGAAAGTTCCTAATTTTGGTATCTGCTTATTATGTTCAGAAATCTTTCTCAATACAGTTTTTGTTACTTGTTAACCATTTCTTATGAACTAAACTTTCCATCCATCTATACTTTACACTGGAAAAAATATGTATTTTATCTTCTTTCTCTCCTCAAATTGCTTGCATTCCCAGGATAACATTCCTTCTCATTCCCAGTAATTCCCAAACACCTAACGTAAACCAGGCTCTCATTTTTCTCATAAATTAAACTGTACTTAGCTTTCTCTGGGCCCTCTATCCATGTTTTATATTCTAACATTCACTTCCTTCAGACTTGTCCTAAAATATCCAGTTAATCCAAAAATTTCTTAGACCATTTTTAATTGTTTTCTGATTTTTCCCCAACCATACATTAGTTCCTGAATCCAAATTTTCTGTTTGATACCAAAGGCATACTTTCACTAAATCAGAATCAGATCAGTGGCCATTCCATGCTGAAAACATCAGTTCTCATTCAGTCACCAAAGTTAAACAGCAGTGGACGCGGTCATTACTTGGATGAGTCAGTTAGTTACCTAGATTTGTGAAGTTCCTTAAACTTCACAAATTAAACTTTTATTGTTAAATGGTGTTTACAAATATTTGTTTGTAAATTTTTAATATACAAGTTGTAAATGCAGTAAGTGCCCAATTATTCATCTGCAGGTTATTTAGTTTGTTCATTATTCGGATATATTTGTCCAGAAAAACAAAGTATGTTATTTTTTTGCCCACTGAGAAAAAGCTTTCTGCATTTTAGTCCCTGAGAGAGGGAGCTCTAGGAGACAGAAATAAACCACCTGCTTCGTGACAATAGAGTACCATTTCTATTGTTATCAGCCTGTATGTCTTGTGAAAATCCAAAGAAGGTCAATTTTCTGATGGTTTGTCAGTCATTGTACCGCACCGCAATGTGTTGATACTCTTCTGGATTATATGCAGCAGAGGGGGTTTTGGTACAGTGCCATTATTGCTGCAAGAAAAAATTTAAAATGCTGTGCAAAATAGTGTCCATTCCTCTCAAAAGTGGACCAACATCATCAATTGCATATTTTAACAAAGTAAATAGGCCTACAGTGCCTATGTTAATGTGATTTAACTTGGCAGTGCAACACTTGAATTAACTTTCAAACAAAAAATACATACTTAAAGCTTTTTTAAAATTAATTTTATATATGTATATTGTACCCTAAAAACATTAAATTACAGGTTTCTCAATTATTCACATTTTTCAATTTATCGTGTACCTTCTCCCACCCCATTAATCCGAATAATCAAGAGTTACTGTATTGTGAAACAGGCACCTCGTTTGAGGAATTTTGATAAATTGTAGATTGTGGCTAATGCAGGGTAATCAGATTTAATTTTAAACTTCTCCATTTGCCATTTTCTTATTGGTTATATTAACTTCCTGTATATCGTCATGACAAATTGTAGAATCACTATGTGCAAAAACAAACTTTTCATGAGGAGCAAAAAAACATTCTCAATCTTATCCAAACTGTCAATGTGTGCAAACTGCATAAACATATGAAACAGTAGATGTTATGTTGTTTACACTAGATATTATTGAAACCCCATGCAACAATACTAATTTATTGCATATTTGTATATTCTTGTGGCGCATAGATTATTTTTGTGCCTTTATAATCACATAGCGCATATGCGTTTTGTGTGATCTATAAACATTCTATTGATAGTCAGTGTTAAGACATAATTAGGTAGTTTTTCTGAGTTTAATATGATATGGTAGTTAGATTTAAAGCAAAATAAAAAACAAAATTGTACAATTAAGTCAGCTTTATTCATCAAGAATGTTTAGCTATAAATGTACTTAATACATAATTCCATGTGGGCTTCAAAATTAGTTTGAGAGGTAGAACTGGAACTTAAAAATTCAATGCCACAACTGGGGTTTGAACCACAGACCTTCCGCTTAATGGGCGGCTGCTCTACCACTGAGCTATTGTGACAAACTGCCAGAATGGCATTAAATTCTCAAACTTTGCCCACACACGGCTTGTGTGTTTAAAAACACCAACAATAAGTTTGTTGGCATAAATAAATAATAATTCAAAATTAGTTTTATAAATGATGTTCTCAAATTACAAAAAATGCATACATGTTCATACTCTTTGTATGTACTTGTACTTTGAATGTACTTTGAATGTCAACATCCCAGAACATTTTACAATAATCATGGTGGTAGTGCGTGCACAGTTTCCGTTTTTATTACAGTTTGCTCTACTTAGCAAACTATTCTCAAATCAAGATTAGAAGCTCGGAAACAATTCTCAAATTGAAACAAAACTAACATATTTTTTACCCCATAGATAATTAGGAACTTTGATTTTAATACTTCAGAATGTCATAAAAATTAGTCTTTATGGACGAATCTTTTCAAATCTTGCAAACTGTCGTGTTTGGACTTCTCAATTTTCACAGCTGCAGCTCGTGGCTTCCTTTCTGTCTTCATTGAGGAAGAATCTGGCATTCATCTTGAACACCTCACCTTCTCTTTAGAGAGTAGTCCTCGTATATCAGTGACTGTGGGATCCCCTTTCTTCTTGCCAGGACAAATTGAAGTGTAGTTGCAGATACATGTTCATAATCTTTGAAGAATGATTCAAGTAATGTATTTTATATGGCTTATTTTTTCTGGTTGCTTTTATTTTGGATCAGTAATGTACAGGTGAATAGATTGGTGGAGTGAAGAGATGGTTCAAGGTAGAATGGATGCTGTCAACCTCCATCACTGTGTACCCTTTCTCCAAAATAATCTCCTCTATTTCGAAATTGAGTTTTGTTGAAATGTTTGACAAGGCACTAACCAAAACCTTATTTTTATTCTGATATTGACAGCTGTCTGATCTTAGAAAAAGTTTGCTTGCTGTACGAGTTTCCTTTTCTAAAAAGTCAATTTTGCAGCTTGTGAATTCATTTGCTGAAACTTTCCCTTCTCCTTCATGCCAGAAATATAAATACCCCAAGGCAGGTATCTATCTCTGATGTGAGATTCCTTTGTGGCCTACCAGAAAAAAGTACGAATCAGCTGGGGAATTTAATGTCGTACTGGCAAGTTGGCCATGGTAGCTTAGTGGTTAAAGCAGCCGCTCTATAAGTGTAAGATCTGTGGTTCAAATCCTGGCTATGGCATTGAATTTTTCAGTCCTGATTCCTCCTCTTATATCACAAAAACATTTAAATATTAGTTAAAATACAAACATTATTACACAATTTATAATACCTAAATAATATAAAAAAATCAACATTAATAATTTTTAAACTTAATAATTTAAATATATTTAATAACATAAAATTTTAAGTTCAAAATAAAGTTAAAAATTTTCATATTTTAAAATTATAAAGTTACCACACAAACTCAATTAAGATAATTTAAATGCAATGTCTGAATTACAATACAAAATTAATTTGTATAAAATACATAAATTTATATAATTTAAACCTACTACCAAATTTAATATTCCTTCTCTTAAAAAAAAGTTTAAAAAACCATAAAATTAAAACAAAATAGTTTCAAAAATTTACAAACAAATAATTTCAAATCTTAAATTCTAATAAATTCACTTTATTTGTAGTTTATAAAAGCACATAAACTTATATAATTTAAACTCAAACCAAAACTTCAAATATATTTCACAATTTCCTCTAAAAAATTTAAAAAAAAAAAAAAAAAAAAGAAAGAAAGAAAGACAGAAACCTTCACAACAAATAACCAGAAATTACAAAATTAAGCAAAATTAAAATTAATGAAAACAATATATATATATTAAATAACAATAAAACATTTACACGGTTTCAAAACAAAAGTCACATTCTCCACTAAATAATCTCTCTCTTTGTCTGTCTCTGTCTCAGACACACATATATAATATTCTTCACTCAATATAAATCATGTATCTTTAACATCCTTTCACATCACATAAAATACCTCCGCTTCACTACTCCACTTTTTATCTAAAGGATAAAAAACCCATTCTCTCAAACACATAAACAAAATCATTAATACACCACATCATACATTCACATAAACCAAAAATTTACAAAACCCTCCTCTAAATCACCAGATCACACTCCACTCGTCAAATCCAAACAAACTCCTAATCACTCATATAAAATCTCAATATACTTATTACGGGGGAAGGGCTAAGCCCCTCCCCCTTTTAAACCACTATAACATTCTCCACTTTTATTTATAAATTATAAGGCATACTAAGGTATAGTCATTTTACTATTAATGGGATGATGAGTATTACCTTTAGAGCATGTGGTTTCTTTCAGTGCTTGTACAGTGCGTTCGGAGCTCGGACCACCCCATGGTGGCAATGGACCAAGCAAGGACCAGCGCGCTCCCCACCAGAGTTACGTCATAGCGGATAGAAGAGATAGTGTGAGCTCTTCGGGAGTTACTATGGTTCGCTCGCAAGATGGCACTGGTGTTGCGGTTGCCTTACTTTAGTTCACGAATGCATGGTGAAAATGGGTTTCATATTATCAGTTAGCATTTTAAATACCTAAAATCGTAAGCAGGAATATTGGAAATACTGTTTTGAAACATCGTCTTTCCTTGACATATAATATAGGATGGTATTTTACAATAATGGGTATTATAATTAACGAAGAACAGTGGGAAATATCTGCTTACATGATTTTACGCTGAAAAATTAAACCATAATGCAAATTATGTATTTTTTAAGCATTGTATCTAGAACCAGCTTTTGTTTTTTACTTAAATAATTTAAATTGCGTTTATGTTCGCAACAATTAGTAGCTAATTTCTTTTCTACTATTTTTAATTTAGCCCTCTCTTTAGATAGCAGGATTTTAGTTCTAACTAAATTTCTATTGAGGTTTCTAATTCTTTTCTTCAGTGTAGCAATTTCATTATTGACACTTGTGTTTGTGACCTTGGAGGAATTAGAACTGTTTTCTGTGAATTCCTCATTGTTGAAGGACGGCGCGTTTGAAATAAGAACTGGTTGACTGGATCCTGCATCTGGTAATTTACTGATTGTTGAATATTGCTTTTTCAGTAATTTTTTGTCTCTGTTTTGTGGAGATTTTCAAGATTTATGCACTGTAATTAAGTACCTGGGTAAATTAGGAAATATACAGGGAATTGCCCCTGGCTTTAACCGCCATTTAATTCTAGGGATTTCAACTAGTTTTCCATGCACAACGAATGAATCAACTTTCACTAAAAGTCCTCTGGAAAATGTTTGTCACAAATACTAGATTTAACAGATAATTTAGTGTCTTTCCTAGGAATAGAATTTTCCCATTTGTAAAACAGATTTTTATCTTTAGGAGCAATAAAAAAATGTCTAGCTTCTGAGCAGTTTGTGTATCCTGAACGACACCCGGGTACAAAACAAGTTGGCATTTTTAATCAATTATTGATGTTGCTTGAAACTTACGTTTTGAAGAACACACACACTTATGCACAAAATTAGAAGCAATTTCACAAGTTATGTATCTAATTACTCACAACACACAACGCATACGTATAAAATTGTCTGTACTTCCGAATCACATACTAGGCAGTTCGGCCGCATTTTAAGGTGACTGCGATTGCCACGCCGCAGTTTCGGTCAGTTGCCACAGGACCACGGATCATGCAGTGAACTAGCGGGAGAGCTCACACTTTCTCTTCTATCCGCTATGGTTATGTGTAAAGGACCAGCAAGAAACAGGTACAGAACACTAACTACTGTACTAACTTACATTAGGCTCACCTGCATCACAGCAAATATTGAAATTGATAACCAGGGAGCAGGGTTTTAGTAAGCAAACATATGAATAAGATTAACAGTACAGAATATAGAGCCGGCAGGGCTGTACTGCCTTCCACTCTGCAAGGTCGCCGGCGCTTCCACTTCCCGTTGTAAGTGCACGGTTAACTTGACGGATTTCGCACTAAAACCCTGCTCCCTGTTGATAACCTTCAACGCAAATACATACTCTACGAAAACAATTCTGGTTTACTCACAAAAGTTCATGTTGACTGATAGCCTGTATTTCTCTCATGATTCTGTTCTTCAATTCTTGAAATGTTTACAAATTTGATACTTACACATTATTCTTTAACGTTCCCCATGAATAAAAATCTCATGGTGATAGGTCAGGGGGAACAAGGTGGCCAAAATCATTGATTAATTATTGTCACCATACACACTTCCCAATTCTCGCAGAATTTACAGCAGTTTACGCTGTAGCTAAATTCTGCTGAAACCAGCCAGTCTTTCTTACAAGACACTGCTACAAGACCTGTTAGTTATGGAAAAAATTATTTAAAATAGAATGTACATAAACGTGTGAATCAACTGTTGTGTTGTAAAATATGGAACTCATAATTCTATGTGCACTCACTGCACACCAAACCCCAACTTTTGCAGGGTGGTGAAGAACTTCATGAGTAATATGGGGATTTTCTGTAAACCACCATCGATTGCTCCAAGTTGAAATGTGACCTTTGAGATACAACTGTGCTTCTTCAGTAAGAATGTTTAAAGTGGATCCATGTCATCGTCGTAAAACATGAACTACAGCTACCGTGTACAGCTTAAATTTCACAAGTTTCATTGCCACAAAAGCTGACGTCTTGGAAATGAGCTAAACATCTCAGTGGTTTCTATTTATGAGGAATGTTAAAGAATATAATGTATGCATCAAATTCGTTCATGTTACAAGAATTGAAGGACAACATCAGGAGAGAAATACAGGCAATCAGTCAAAATGAATTGAGTAATTGTTTTTGTAGATGTAGGGAATGTGTTTGTGTTGAAGGTCATTAATTTCAACATCTGTCGTGATGCAGGTAAGCCTACTGTAAGTTGGTAGAGTAGTTAAGTATTCCATACCTCTTACTTGCTGATCCTTTACATGTAAATCTGGAGGAGAGTGCGCCAGTCCTCACTTCATCTGGTGCCACTGCAACGTGGTCCTGCTGAGCTATGAACACACTGTATAAGTGCAACCTGCTCTTCTCCAACTCATGCACTTATTAATTACCATGTGTATAATAATGTCTCTGTGAATTATATTTTTAATGTGTATGCTATCTTAACATATGCCAAACATTTGGCTTTACCAGCTCCACTACCAATAAAAACACATCTTCTCAAAGAGACCAAAATGTAGCAGTAGACAGTGACTATCCAGATGTATCAACTGTAATAGACATTGTTTTTCTTTAAGCAAGCAATTATACCAATAGGCCCTCAAAAATATACCAACTGTCCTGCCATGCTGTACACTGAGCAGACTGGTGTTGATGTAGTGTAAGGGAGGGAGGGAAAGTGCTTGCTTCCCTGCCTGCTAGTTGTATTGAACGCCCATGTCTGCTTTCTGCTGGGATGATTATGAACTGGTCCAATGGGAGAAAGAATTATAATTGAAGACAATAGGTTGGAAAATACTGATGAGGATAATGATATTGATGGTGATTTCACAGAAGACAAAGATATGTCACACATAGAAGAATAAAAATGTGATTAATGACTAAACTATTGTTTTACTTAATGTGAAGTGTTGTGTGGAACTAAAAAAATTGCTGGAAACACGGTATTTAATTTGGTAGTGACTGTACATATTACTTATGTAGAGACATGTGAAATAAACATTCCAGTGATACTTGAGTGGGTGACATTATGCCAATGAGATATCGCTGTTACTGAACACAGGTAAATGACTTGCCTTTAAGCTTTCATTTAAGTGTAGCAACATTCAAAAACAAATGCTCAAGCTGTGGACACCAAAGACATAATTATTAGTTGAATTAGAAAGTGAGCAGGAGGTAGAACTTGAAAAGTTCAGATACAGTTTGTCACAACTTCAAAAAGAAAAAGATAGGTTTACACGGGTGGATTGCTACTTGGGCTGGATCTGAAGGCTCAGGAACTTAGAGGACTCTTAGTGTTGATGATTGTATCCAGCATTTTTAGATATTATTGGCTTACCAAACTATTACTGTACCATAATTCAGTTTGAACTGAATCAGAGCTCAATAAACATAAAACATTTTGATTTGGCACCCCGCTTAAAGGCCGCACCGTAGCTGAGTGGTTAGACCATTCGCTTCTCACCAAAGCAGCCCAGGTTCAATCCCAGGCAACCGCATGTGGGATTTGTGGTGGACGAAGCGGCGCTGAGGCGGGTTTTCTCTGGGTTCTCCAGTTTCCCCCGCCATCTCATTCCACCGGTGCTCCATCTTCATTCCATGTATCACCAGTGTCACCACCTGTGGTGCCGTAGTAGTAAAAGCGGGCGTTAGACACTACAAAAAAAAAAACAAACAAACAAACAAACCAACCCCACTTAAGAACTAACACTTGAATGTTTAGCCTGGATGCACAATCTTTTTTAGTGTCATATATTCTTTCCACAAGTGTTTTTGTCAAAATGCCAAATATTTGGCAAGTATTCTGCACAAACTGTGGCCGCCAATGTTTTATGTCTGTTTATAGCTATCTTTAACTCTTAGAGAAAACAATGAATTCTGATTTTGTTTTAGATACAGTGAAGCCTTACGTGTTTGGCTAGGCGCAAATTTTATCAAAGGATTTTTTAATATTTGTAGTAAGTTTTATGTGATTCTAACTACAGAGCAGGACATCAGCAGCAAAGAGGAATGCTTTTATAGATTTCTGAATTGAACTGTGGACTTTATTTATAGCTATTAGGAATAAAAATATACCTAAACCTTGAGTCAGGCCATTTACCATTTCCATAGGAGGTGATAATTTACTTTGATCTCCCACTTGTAGATGTATGAAGTTAAAAGTTAATGTTGAATGCTAAGATATTCCCTAGTAATTTAATTTCTAAAAGAGAAGTGTCCAGGGAAACTGCAATTATGCAATAGTTCATTGCTAGCACATCACATATTTTAGTGTCTGATGATCACTAGTGGAGCAAAATGGCTGGAAGTCACTTTGTGAAAGGAAAGTCAATCATTAGTTTCCAAAATCCACCTCAGGCAAATGCAAATCTACCCATGGATTTGCACAAAGAACTGGTTAAGGAAATTAAATGAAAATTTGCATATTTGGAGACCCTCAGGTTTTTCCCTCAATTGGTCAGGAAAGAATTGAGTGTGCCATATGAAATTATAGAGTTGGAGGAGATAATCAATTGCTTTTTCTGGAAATTCTTAAAGTAATATATATCATCTGGTTCCGAAGCGGAGCTTTTACATCAACACCTGGAGGAGCTTGTTCATAAGAAAAGGTTGGTTTAATTGCTTCTCATTACATTTAATTACAGCTGGAATAGCCTCATTTGAGGAATTACCGTATTTTGTCGCGTAATTCCCCTTTTTTTCTCGAAAAATTTGCTTCAAAACACTGGGGAGGAAATTATGCTTCTAGGAATTCAGAAAGGAAGGGAAACCATGTAGTGTTATGCTCGTAAAAGTTATATAGGTATACAGTAATTTGTGAATGAACTGGATACATACCACGGTTTCATTGGGTGTACAATGTATTGTTTCATTGTTTCTTTTCTCTGACTATTCTGCGGTCTCACTTTCGTCACTATCATCACTATTTTCATTTATATCTGGCTCAGATAACACATCTTCATTTTCACTACTCCACAACATGCCGTCAGAACAATTAATGGCACAAGAAATACGAGTTTATTTTTTAACTTTTCTTAACAATATGACAACTTGTAACAAACTGACTTAGAAACACGTCTGCAACTTCACATTTCAATTTTACGATACGTTGTGACAATGGCAATACGAGTATTTTTGTGGCAAGCATTGAGAAAAGTATTTCCGTGACAGGCACTGCTGCATCGATTGTTGTCCATTATCAAGTCGTTTGAAGGCCGCTCCAATAAGAACGAACCAGGAGAGGGAATAATGCGATGTTTAACAGGTAAATAATTTTTAGTGATGAAAAATCATAAGGGAGGGAAATATGCGAGGGGGGCCTTTATGCGATAAAATACGGTATTACATGAGTTATTTGAGAAGCAGTTGTCGAATACGGTGGTAATTGAAATCCATATTAATCCTTCCAACATTTTTGGCGAGAAAAGTGTTATTGATTGATTTTAGCCTGAACCAAAGTATTGAAGTCCAAGTTTGATTTGTAATAGAGGAACTAAAAGTTTAAGGATTCAATCATTGTAGATTTCAGAACAAAGCATGCTTTTGCCCCTGAGTTTTTGTATGCAATGCCGTAGTCTACAGCTTCAGTTCCTAAATTTTCTAAAGGATTTTTTCGTAATTTTAATGACAAATATACATTCATTTCTCCATGAAAGGGAACATAGCATATAAGTCAGAGGCTTTAGGAACTGCGGATTCTTGGACAATGCTGTTAACCCCTTACACTTTACAGGATACCCATTGAGGTGAGGTGTTGAGTTATTGTCTTGGAATAGGAATGAAAAAATATACATATTTTGTTACTTTAGGGTGCAAATCTTCGGCCGTGTATCACCAGGCCTTAAACTACTCACCATCCAAACACATGATAGCTGCAGCATTATCTGACCTCATTAACTGTCCTTTACAGAAGTCATCACTTCCAAAGGATACACTCTTTGCAAAAGTTGAACTCTTTTCCCTTGGACATATTCACTTTGGTCATTCTTGCAGCTGCACCTTAAGCCAATGTGTACCGGCCACAATTTGCTGTTAGTAGTGCCTTTGGACTGCATCCTCTTGACAGTAGATCGGCAGAATTCATGCTACTAGATATATGGTTCCAATCTTCTGGATCACTGTACGAGGGTGGATCAAAAAGTAATGGGAAAAAAATGTTTTTTTCAGACACCATGATTTCCTTTTATTCAAATTTAATTACAAGCTTTCAAAATAATCTCCTGACATTACACACTGGTTCCAACATTCTATCCACTTTTCAAAACACTCAGAGAAGCCCTTGTTTGACATCCTGTTTACTATACCTGAAATAACACTGTTTACTTCTGTATCGGTTTCAAAATGGCACCCATAAAGATGTTTTTTCACTTGTGGAAACCGATAGAAATCGCAGGGTGCTAGAACCAGCAAATATGGTGGGGCATGCTTTCGATACCTAGTTGAATGATTGCCTCTTGTGTTGCTATAGCTCGATGAGCAGGGGTGTTGTCCTGATGGAGGATCCATCGATTGGCAGCAAGTTCTGGTTTCTTGGCAGCCATTTTCCTCGAGTGGTCCTTTAAGGACATTACTGTAGTACTAAGCGGTTACTGTGGTGTGTTTAGGAACCACATGGTCATAAATTACCCAAGTTTGTTGAAAAGCACAAGATGCATGACTTTCCCTGCACTTGGTTGCACCTTTGCTTTTTTTGGCCTTGGGCTGTGAGGGTTGTTTCCATTGTGCACTTTGTTGTTTGGTTTCCGGATCATAGTGATGAAACCAGCTCTCATTACAAGTTACAACCTGGTCCAGAAAGTTGGGTTCCCTCCTAAGCCTTGTGATCCATTACTGGCAGGTCATGACCCGATGACACATTTGTTCCTCACTAAGCACTTGTGGAATCCATTTTGCCGCCACTTTTCTGTAACCCAAATCATTACAAATTATGTCTTCAACATACCCATAGGAAATGTGCAGAATTTCTGCTATCTTCACTATCGTTAACCATGTCTTCTTGCAACAGGACATCAATGGTGTTGCAGTTCACCTCAGTTTTTGAAGTGGAGGGCCATCCTGAACGCGGAGCATCTTCAAGACTTTTCTCACCATCTTGACATTTTTTTATGCCATTTGAAAACACGCTTTTGATAAAGTTTGGTCTCCATATGCTTCCTGTATCATTTGCAGCCTTTCAGTTCCAGATTTTTTTCAGAAGAACACAAAACCAAATTGCTGTTCATTGTTCTAACTTGAGATCCATGTTGGGTCACTGAAACATGTGCTTACACAATGGCGACAAACTGAACAGCGCACGGACAGTGTGCCACCTATCCCAGCATCAGTCAAGGTCAGACCTCTCTGTTACCACGGTTGGTGAATTTTGATGAGCGTGTGTTTAAACAGAAAAAAATAATTCCTGTTACTTTTTTATACACCCTCGTAGCGACATATTTCTTTGCACCGGTGTCTCAAAAATGTGATCTAATCTTCTCTCCATTAAATCTATGTTAGTACAACAGTTGAATCCGTCCAAAAACACACTTAAAACTCTAAAAGAGTCTTCCGGGCTGATTTGCCGTGGTCTGCTGGAGTAACTGGGCCCAGACGTTTCGTCCACTACTGCGGTGGACATCATCGGTGGCGTGGTCGAAGTCTTCTTGGTGAAGGCACTGTTGCGTTTGAGACGTTGACTGTCTGGGATGCGGAATTTATACACGGAGGGGTCTTCTCTGATTGGCTCGGGGCTTGCTGAGGCAGTGCGGTTGGATATCAGTCGGACGGTGGTGGGAGGGAACCCCTAAGATTGACGAGGTGACTTGCCTGTACTATACACGGGTCACGATTGAGCCTTATCACGGCAGGGAGGGGCCAGCCCAGTGGTATAAATGCCTGGGTTTCCACCACTCAAAGTTTGCCTGTGAGAGGACTCTCAAGTGTCTCCGTTGTGCGGGCGAGCACCTGGTAAAGGCTTGCCCGACACCAAAAGAAGAAAGAAGGTGCGCCAACTGCGATGGATGCCACATAGGGATCTATCGCGGGTGC
This sequence comes from Tenodera sinensis, assembly GCA_030765045.1. NCBI lineage: Eukaryota > Metazoa > Arthropoda > Insecta > Mantodea > Mantidae > Tenodera > Tenodera sinensis. The sequence goes on from JAUKNM010000021.1 coordinate 434,572, forward strand.
CCTAGGAGACTTGCGATAATGCAAGGCAGACAGGGCAAGGCTGACACTGAAGTCAGAACAGGGGTCTCTTTCGCCAAGGCCCTGGCGGGACACGAAGGTGCTCTCGCGCAGGCCGAGGCCGCGGAAGTAACCCCTAGCGACCAGGTTGCCAAGTCGATGACAAAGCCAGTCCCGGAAAGTGTCCCACCCCAGGTTGCGAGCACAAAGACTGCTCCAACACCCAGCACTGCTCCTAAGGAAAAGCGTCCCCCCAAGAAGGGGAAGAAGAAAGCCTCTGTGGTGAAAAACACAGAAAAGCCTACTGTGGTGAAGGATTTCAACAAAACTGTTGGAAAACTCCCCCCACCACCAGCACCCACAGCTCAAGCTGTGTCAACCACACAGCAAGCGGCAGAGCCCGCCAATGCTAGCCCGTCCCAGCGAACTGGCCCAACCAACCCTGAGGCAGCAGTGCCTCCACAAAACATCCCGGAACCAACCTTAGGGGACACATTCGCCACCGAGGAGATGGCTGAATTCATCGAGTTGGCAACCTGGTTCGCCGACTTAGTTCAGCGTTCCCTCCCAATACTACGACGCTGCAGGGAAACCTTCAACAAACCCGGGATTTCCGCTGTGAAGAAGCACCTTGCGGTGCTTCAAACGGCTAAGGAACTCTAACTCCGTGAGCTCATAATGGCGCATAGAACTGTGCGTTCATTTAGAGCTGCGTTCTGGAACGCAAATGGGGTTAGAGACCAGAGACCTGGCCTGCTGGAGTTCGTGGACAGTCATGGGATTGATATCCTGATGGTCTGTGAAACGCACTTGCACGCTGGTGTACAGTTTAACCTGCCAAGTTACGCCGCTCATCGGTCTGATCGGGTCGGCCGACAGGGCGGTGGTACTGCCATTTTCATAAAGAACCATCTCACCCACACTCCTGTAACCATTCCTCCGCTACAACACCTGGAGGCAACCGCCATAAGGCTATCCTTGGGCGGGAACGATCTGGTGCTTGTGGCGGTATACGACCCGCCGGATGGTCACTTCTAGGAAGCGGACATCACGGCACTCCTGAACCTACACCACAGGGTTTGCATTGCAGGCGACTTCAACGCAAAACACCCAAGCTGGCACAGCCGCACCCAGAACGTTAAGGGCCGGGGACTGTACCGTCTCATTAGCGGGAACCCCGCCCTTCACGCGCACGGGCCGAGAGGTCCAACCCACTACCCGGCACGCGGCGCCGCGGATATCATCGATTTCATGGTCACCAAAAACATACCATTTCACTTGGACCTCTCTGTGATTAACGATCTGGACTCCGACCACAACCCTGTTGTGGTGGATGCAGACGTTAATCTTACTGCCCTGGGAGTGCCGGACTGGGTGGATGAAGTCGACTGGGATGCAGCCGTCCTAGCCCTTCAAAACTCTGTGGAAGCAAATCCTCGAATAGACTCGATAAAGGCTCTCGAGGAGGCAGCCACGGGGTTTTCTACGTCCGTCCTAAACGCGGTGCGTGCTCACACGCATCGCATTCCTACCGAAGTACCAAACCCGACATCTATCCCTGTCCCACTAAAACGCCTCATTCAAGCAAAGAATGCTGTCAGACGGCTATGGCAGAGATTCCGACATCCTAGGATAGGAGTAATACACCAGAGGTTCAAATCCCTGGTGAGACGACTCCTAAGAAAACACAGGCAAGCAGCTTGGGACGAAACAATGCGTCACGTAAACCTCCAAGAGAGGAAACCGTGGCGCATCGTCCGAGCCTTGAGGAAAGACAAATCTGCACACCAGCATCCAGTGCACAGCCCTCGGGGAAGACTTGTCTTTGAACCGAGGGAAAAAGCAGAGGCACTAGCAGACTATCTGGAAACTCAGTTCCAGCCTAGGGTAGATCCTCAGAACGATGACCACACTGACCTCGTGGAACAAGCGGTAGAAGACTTCTTAGAAGTCCGACCCGCGGGCCACGAGGAGTTCCACATCCCGGTAGTTACCCCTCGCGAGGTAACTAACACCATCCGGCACCTAAAACCTAGTAAAGCCCCTGGGCAGGACCGTGTAACAGCGGAAATGCTCCAGCACCTACCCCATAGAGCCGTGATGCACTTGACCCGCATTTACAACGCATGCCTCAGCATGTGCCACTTTCCAGCTGTCTGGAAACAGGCGCGTGTGGTATGCGTTTTGAAGCAGGGAAAGAATCCGGTTTTTCCATCTAGTTACCGTTCCATCAGCCTCCTACCAGTTGTCTCGAAAGTGTTCGAGAAACTGTTCCTGTCCCGCCTCGGACCTCTTTTGGAGGAAAAAGGTCTCCTACCGGAACACCAGTTTGGTTTTCGTTCTGGTCATTCCACGACTGAGCAACTACTGCGTGTAGCCGAGAAAGCTTCCCTGGCCTACCAGGAGAGGGCTAAAACGGTGGCAGTGTTGCTTGACGTGGAAAAGGCATTTTCTACCACTTGGCATGAGGGGCTTGTCTACAAGCTCATACAGCAGGAAATCCCCCCTCCATACATTTACTTGGTGGCTAGTTTCCTACAGGAACGTAGCTTCCGGGTGAAGGTGGAGGGATCATTTTCTAAAGAAAGGCCCATTGGCGCAGGAGTCCCCGAGGGCAGTGTACTGTCACCGGCACTTTTTGCAGCTTACATGGCCGATCTCCCGACGCACCCCAACACACACATCTGTCAGTATGCGGACGATCTCATGATCTTCGCTACTAACAAGAACCCGCGCTACAGTTACCGACAAGTACAAGCCCACCTCTGTGCCATCAATAGATGGTGCGAGAACTGGCGTATGTCCATTAACCCGGAGAAAAGCTCTGCGATTCTCCTGGCTAATACGATAGCCAACCGGCTCCCGCTGGACCTCGTGCTTCGGCGCCGTCGGATCCCCTGGGTCACTACGGCGAAATATCTCGGGGTCACGCTGGACCGGCGGCTGACGTATAGACATCACGTCAGGGGCAAAGTACTGCAAGGCCACGCTGCCCTGCGTGGGGCAAACCATGCCCTTACGCCTGAAGCTTCAGCTGTATCGAGCGATCATCCCGCCTCTGGTCCTGTACGGATGCGAGGTCTGGGGGGTGGTGGCTAGGTCCACCTTCATCAGACTCCAGACGTTTCAGAACCGGGCATTAAGGATGATCTATGATACAGGCCGAAGATATCCTGCCCATATCCTACACGAACATTCCGGTATCCCGTACATTGTCGACGTGATCAAAACTCGCGCTCGAACAATGTACAATAAACTCCAGAACCACCCTAACCCTCTGGTGAATACCCTGGGCCAATACGGCCAGAGACAGCCGCGCCGACTACCATCCAAAAGATTGCCGAAGGACATCTTAAGTCCGGCGATCTAATCTCAAGATGGGAAAGGCGAAAATGCAATCTGTACTCAAAACAGAGCGAATCACCAGTTCAGTTCACCTCTCAGCGAGTGACTGACGGCCAGAACCCTGGTAGGAATTAGCGCGTAAAATTCGCGCACAGCTCACTTGCGGACCAATCCCTGCCTACAATCCCTCCCGTTACTATAAAAACCCCTGTTCCAACAAATTTTTCCCAGTGAAAACATCCCTGTAGTGACACCGTCAAAACCATCGCGCAGGTAAAGCCGTATGACGGCTAGGTACTGCGGTAAAGACACTCGACCGGGGGAACAATCACCTCACCTCCGTTCGACTCGAACTCCGTCTGGCCGTCCGTCGTCTGTCAGACCACCAATTATCACCCGCAGAGACTTCACTACTTGCCAAAGGCGGCAATTACGCAGTTACTACATCTTCTCTACCAGCCGAGGATATCATCTCCAATATTGAATCTGGTATCCGCACACTTCCCACATCTGCAGCCGAAGAGATCCGCCGTGAAACTGCCAGGATTCTTCAACGCACCAAGGTTCCACCCAGCAACCTCTCAAAACAGGAAAAAACGGCTATAAAAAACCTGAACGCTAACACAGACATCATCTGTTCAGCAGATAAAGGAAATGCTAACGTTATCCTCAACCAGCGGGACTATGTGCAAAAAATCAAGGATCTTCTGAAACCAGATATATACCGCGAGATACAACGCGATCCAACAGCACACATACTACGTAATACCAACCTTCTGATCAAAAAGTCATCTCTACCAGAGGAAGACAAGCGACGCATCACAAAATCCGAAGCCCTGCCTCCCAGACTGTACGGCCTACCTAAGATCCACAAGCCGGATGTACCACTCAGACCTATTGTCAGCGGTATTGGATCTCCTACATATAGCATCGCGAAATATCTAGCCAATCTGCTGCAACCGCATGTAGGCAACACTGATACCTACATAAAGGACTCTTCACATTTCATCCAGAAACTCCAGGAGAAATACGAACTGGCTTGAGAATTTAATGCCATTCTGGCAGTTTGTCACAATAGCTCAGTGGTTAGAGCGTCCGCCCGGCAAGCGGAAGGTCTGTGGTTCAAATCCCAGTTGTGGCATTGAATTTTTAAGTTCCAGTTCTACCTCTCAAACTTTGCCCACACACGGCTTGTGTGTTTAAAAACACCAACAGTAAGTTTGTTGGCATAAATAAATAATAATTACCATGTGAAGGTTATTTAATCCTGGGATATAAAGTACTTACAATAGTAAGTCACCATTGGGGTAATTGTTTCTGATGTGAGACTGCCTTTGTGGTTTACCAGGAGAAATACGAACTGGCTTGAGAATTTAATGCCATTCTGGCAGTTTGTCACAATAGCTCAGTGGTTAGAGCGTCCGCCCGGCAAGCGGAAGGTCTGTGGTTCAAATCCCAGTTGTGGCATTGAATTTTTAAGTTCCAGTTCTACCTCTTAAACTTTACCCACACACGGCTTGTGTGTTTAAAAGCACCAACAGTAAGTTTGTTGGCATAAATAAATAATAATTCCAAAATCTCACTTTGCAGCCTCAAGACATACTCGTCAGCTTTGATGTTGTCTCTCTCTTTACCATGGTCCCCGTCAACGATGCCATCACTCAACTGAAGCAGTTTTTTCCTGACGGCATTACAGCTCTCTTTCATCACGTTCTTACCACCACCTACTTTCAGTGGAATCATTCTTACTACGAACAAATCGATGGCGTGGCCATGGGCAGCCCACTCAGTCCAGTAGTAGCCAACTTCTTTATGGAATCCTTTGGAGCTACAGCTCTAAACACCGCATCTCACATGCCGTCTGCTTGGTTCCGCTATGTAGATGACACTTTCGTCATATGGAGTCACGGCGAGCAGCCTCTGCTGGGTTTTCTTCAACACCTGAACAGCCTCAATCCGCGCATCCAGTTCACCATGGAAAAAGAAAAAGACGGTCAGCTGGCCTTCCTGGACGTGCTGGTCAGCAGGAAAGACAACGGCAACTTGGACATACGGTGTACCGCAAGCCTACTCACACAGACCGTTATCTCAACAAAACCTCCAACCACCATCCGAGACACAAACGAGCTATGATTCAAACTCTCCTACACCGCGCTTCCCGTATTTGGGAGCCTCATCTGCTACCACAAGAGCTGCACCATCTGGAACAAGCCTTACAAGCCAATGGCTATTCCACACAGGAAATAAAGAGAGCCTTCCGACCACCCAGACAGCAGCCGATCTCTGCTAAGCCGACCCCACCTAGGAGCAAAGGCACGGTATTCCTTCCTTATGTTCAAAACGTCACCGACAGGATTGAACGCCTCCTGCTACGCCATAATATTAAGACGGTTTTCAAGCCTACAAGAGAGCTCAACAGTTTACTACGCTCAGCCAAGGACCCGAGGGACCCCCTCTCCTCGGCTGGCGTATACCGGATCCGCTGCTCGTGTGGTGCAATATATATTGGTACGACGCTACGTAGTATCAACACCAGACTAAATGAACACAAGAGATGCTGCCGTCTTGGACAATTTGAAAAGTCAGCGGTCGCTGAACATGCTATAGAAGCGGAGGGGGAACATGTCATCAAGTTTCAGGACACCAGCATTCTATCTAACATCTCACACTACCATGCTCGACTACAGCGCGAAGCCATAGAAATTTATAAACATGCCAATAACTTCAATAGGAAAGAGGAAGCCCTTAAGCTCAACAAAACTTGGTACCCCGTCATCGATAACATTAAACAACACAGACAGTCAAGCAACACAAACCAATCAGAATCTAGTAGCGCCCGAGATGCAGCTAGCCCCCTCCCACCAACCGCACTGCCTCAGCGAGCCCCGAGCCAATCAGAGAAGACCCCTCCGTGTATAAATTCCGCATCCCAGACAGTCAACGTCTCAGACGCAACAGTGTCTTCACCAAGAAGACTTCGACCACGCCACCGATGATGTCCACCGCAGTAGTGGGCGAAACGTCTGGACCCAGTTACTCCAGCAGACCACGGCAAATCAGCCCGGAAGACTCTTTTAGAATTTCGAACACCGGCCGTGAAAGCCTACACCTACACACTTAAAACTTTTTGAAAGTCAATAAGTCCTTCAACTGCATATACTCCTAAAGGAGTTTTCACGTTATGAAGGCACAATGGCTCTTATGGAGAATCAGCGCGGCGTTGCCACGTATTTGGCGCCAATGTGATTACCGCGTTTTTGCTCACAATCAGGTTTATTATTATTAGTTGTTATTATTATTAGTTGTTATTATTATTAGTTATTATTATTATATTATAATAATAATGCCTTATAATAAACCCTTACCCTTTTTACATTCTTTTCTTAATATAAAAATGTAATCCTACTTACACCAGTCGCCTTATGAAGTTCACTAACAATAAACGAGTCACTGTGTCCGAGGTTCTTTTTCTTTAAATAATCATACACCCTAAGAATTTTTTTTCGCTCGCTACTTTTAATAATTTCGCCTTTTCTTCTGCAATCCATTGCGCACTGATCACTTATCTGCAATGCACACGATTACCAGAGAACTTGTAAAACTCGCTCACACCTCAAATCCCCGAAACCTATTGAAAACCTCCACTTAAGTACAATCCCTTATCGGCCCTTCAACTGTCACACAATTTGCCTTTAAATTGTGATTTATGGATGGCTTGTTACTGGAGATGTTCTATAATTATATAAAAATAATTTCATTATTTCCTTGACAACTTTGTCGCTGGAAGTTTTTGCGTGGACCAACAGAACGAGAATTAGCCAGCGACGACATTTTCCACTGTATAAACAAAAAATCGTAACACTCTGTTTTAAACTTTATTTTTTAATAAAATATGTTTAGACATATTGATATAATCTAAATACTAACATGGCCTATAAAAGCAAGCGAATAATCCAGATTTTTTTCATTGCAATTATTTCGGTTTAAAGCCATGTTTAAACGTGCAGAGCGAGAAAGATGTTAAAAAATCTGCTTTCAACAAAATTTTACATTTTATTATTTAAAAAAATGTACAATTGCATAAAAGGTTTATCGTGCATACCATAGTATTCTTCGACACATTTACACCGAAATGCATATTCATACTTTATCTTACTCACATTTGAAAACACGCAAATTTGGCAACGGCGCACCTGATTCTTCCATAAGAATAACATGGTCCATAAGAGCCCGTTGTGCCTTCATAACGTGAAAATAGCTATAGAACAGCTGCTAAAAGTTCAAGGCATGGAATAGTTGCAGGATTTATAGGTGCAATCCTGGCTTTTGCTTGCACCAGGTTTACAGTTAGAACCTCCCCAGTTTTCACTCTTAGAAGAACACAAGTTGCATAGGCATGCTTGCTTGCATCGCAAAAGACATGTAGACTTAAATCATTGCCATGAAAAATCACTGCTGCTATCTAAGTATGGCACATTTTCTTCAGATGGTGGATTTGTTTTGCCTAAGCTGTAAATCTAAATGTTAGGTGTATCGGCAATTTGTCATCCCATTTTTACTTCTCCTTCCAGATCTCATGCAGTAATGGTTTAGGCATTAAAATTGTCAGGCACACATATCCAGTTGGGTCAAATATCTTATGAGTGATTGAGAGTAAATGTCTCTTTGTAAACGGAAGCATCAACAATGATACTACATCAATGTCATAAGAGTTCATCTGTATTAGTGTTTCAAACTAATCCCAACACATTGCTATATTCATTACGGACATTCTCATGTATACAGCTAACAGGACTGCTTATCCAGCCTCACAGTTTGAATTTTCCTAAAGGCATTAGAGCATCTGATTCAGTAACAAGTTTATCTAAATTGGTGACACAATTTTGTTGACATAAAACCAAGCAATCAATATTAATGCTGTTTCTTTCAAGTTTTTTGGAGCTCTATTTAGGTGATGCACTACTGTCACACCAAGAACAAATGGACTTGACAATACTCCAAACACATCTCTGCAATGTCTGTAGGCCATTGGTCACCCAGCCTTCCACCAAAAGAATTTAAAAAAAATTTTATCTCTCATCTAGACTGATTTCTAGAAATGCCTTTTCAATATCTGATACAACACCTATTTTACATTTTCTTAATTGTATCAATATTTTGGGAATTCTTCCAATTACGTTTGGGCCTGTTTCCAAGCAGCTGTTCTGAGAATTTCCCTTTTCATCTATAGCTGAAACATCGAATACTGGTCTCAGCTTCATAGTAGAGCTGGCTTCTTTGATCACTGCTCGATGAGGTAAGAAGTAACCTTTTTTCTTGGAGTCAGGAGGAACCGTTCTACTATACCAGCATATAATACCAGTGCTATTATATCCTGAATTGTCTTACAACCTTTATATTTCCTGATCACTTCTAGTATCTTCATAGTGACAGCTGTCTCAGTGCTACACGTTCATTCTCAGTTCAGGATGACCCTCTGTGAACACTAAACACATCTTGTATCTGCCTTCTTCATTGACCTTTATGGTTTGTTCATAACATTGGACTGTTTCTTCCTCCAAATGTTCGTTCTTCACTTCAATGGGATCTCTGATGCTTATTGTTTCTAGACTCCATAAATCTTATATGTTCAAAGTGCTCAAATAGTTAAGAGTTACAGTAGTATTAAAGTTAGTACTTGCCTTCCTTTGGCCCATTGTTGTCAAAGTTTTGTCTCCACAGCACTCGTTCCATCATCTAATTTAACAATAGCTCCTGTTAGCAGATGGCTTACAACATCTTTTCCCAAGAATGTCTTTACATCAAGGCACATCAAATCCTACATCTGTCAGTGATGTTTTTACTCTTGAGAATAGGATAATAGTAACCTTGTGTTAATAATCACTGTATATGTGAATATCTTTTTTCTTGATCTAAGACTTCAGCCATACACTTGAAGTGTTAATCCATGTTGTGTAATGTAATATTATACATGTTGTGCACCTTTTTAATTTTGACTCCACCAAACAGATAATGGGTCATAGTTTCTTCACCCGCCTTTTGAAGACCTAGTTTGTACACTACATCTTTCGTTACATATGATCGATGAGATCCTGAATCCAGTAACACTTGCTAACTTACTTTTCTGATGACCTTCAGCTTCAACAATCAATGTGCAACAGTGTTTCATTTTTCTGGTGTTATATCAATGCTTATGTTTTGGTGTCATCATCCTTGATTGTTTTAGGCTTAGCTTCCTTTTCTTTATTTTCACATTTATCCAACTTTAGGCACATAATCACATGCTGATCCCTTTGACAAAGCAAACATTTTACTAGAAAGCCATGCAAAGTAACAGTGTCTTCTTTTAAGAAGCTGAAAACACACCCCTTTCATCTTTAGTATGACTCTTTTGATTCAAGTTATAACTTGTTTTAAAACAATTTTGGGAATGACGAGAGTCTTTCTCACATCAAATGCAGCCTTTGCTATTTTTAATGTCATTGCCAGAAAAAAATAATAGACACCGTAGGTATTTTTTCTTCTACATTTTCAGTACCGCCTAAACTATTACAAGCTGTAATCAAGTAAATGTTCTTCTCTTTCTACTTCTAGTCTTACACATTTCAGCAGTGTTTCTAGATTACATGCCTGATTCCTATCTTCCTGGAATCTGGACCTTCCCCCAAGCTGGTAATGTTTCATCAGGTTAAGCAGATTCTACCAGGAGAAACAACACTTCTTCATATTTATTGGCAGTCGCACCTAAAGTTTCCAAAGTTTTCAGTTGTGTTTCTAATTCGTCATAAAGGCTTCTAGGCTTACTTCGTTATGTGGAGAACCTTTCTGGAGAACCAACTGGAGCAACCCTCATACATAAATATCAATTAGAAGTTAGTCAAGTGTAAACCTTGTTTTAAACTGCTCGATAACCTTTGGGTAACTTTCTGCGCCCAAAACCCAATCCACTTTCTCACATTGCCATCAGATTTATTTAATTCCAATTTAGGCAGCTTCAAATGGTTTCTAGCACTGCATGTTTCGTTCAAGATGTCACTTTGTGTATTTGCATCATTTAAAACCTCCACAACTCTTCAATAACAGCTATCTTTCGCAGTAAGCTTTACAATCATCCCATTCCCTCATTTCCATCTCATCTCTTTCAATTTCAGTTTGATTAAATTCTTCCTAAACTAATTCATCAATTTTTAATAATTGTTCTGCTTAATCAAATACTTTAAAGCTAGCAGTTGTATCTTGTTTTGTAGCTTGTGGATTGCCTTTGTTTCCAAGACATTAGCAGCATGGATGAAGAGTCTTCTCATTTGTGTTCTTTCTTTCTTTAAGTTTTCCATATTTCTCTTCTCGTCCTGTCATGGTCACCAAAATATAATGATTTGGAGATAAATAAGGAAATACTTATTAATTTTAACACTAAAGAAGCCTTTATTATAACTTTTACTCATTACTTCAAAGACTTACATACATAATGTGCTTCACTTGTTTTTATAGCAAAAACTTCAATGTAGGGAAAACGAAGTACCAACTTAGAAAACAAAAAGTAGCTAAGCCATATAAAAACATGCCAATTTGGTACAAAAGATTTGTAAAGTTGATTGAGAAGATTACATAGTTCATTAATGATTATTAATGCTTGACTAATAGGAAAATAAACATTACAAATAGTTATGGAGAAATGTTATTAAAAGTTCATTGCAATAGCTTCTAAGGAAGGAATATTTTGAAGAAAAATTTCTGAGTGTGCAATAATTGCTACTCCACCACTAGCAATGTAAACATTTTCTGTTAAAAGGAAGATTTGTAACTGTGCAGATACAAAATGTTAGTTTTTAAAGTTGGTTTCTTGAAGACCTAATATGTTTGGTTTTAATATACAAATGAGTTTTAAACAATGTTTTCATGTGTGGAACTCATACAGTTCCACTGAATGAGATCCATTTTCAATTACTTATTTTCCATTCTTTAAGATAGTCAGTTCTTTAGTACCTGTGTTAAGCTTTATTGCATTTAGTGTTTTAGTTATGAGCACTGATTTTTAGCAGATATGCTAGAAAGTATTGGCTAGATTTGTCTAAGGCAGGCAGGTCTGCAGTAAAGTTTTTTTTCTAATGTCTGTGATGTCAGAGATACCTTTGATTATGTAAAAAAAATTTAAAAGTTGGTACCTTGAGGGGCACATGGATCACTTTGCTTCAATCATTGCTTTAGTGTAACTCTGTGTAGTTTCTTTTATATAATCTAAATTAGTTTTGATTTTCTTAATTTGCTCATATTTTTTTTCGGCTTCCCTAGCTCTTTAGGGATGTCATAATCTGAAAACTCTTGAGATACCAACAGATCTCTTGTTTTCACTGTTGGTTAAGAAGATCAAGTTGTGGAATTAGAATTAATAGAAGATAATGGTGTCTTTAATTTTTGAAGCGGGACTGCAGTTTGTCGGTCGGAGAGCTGGAAAATTGCAGGAGAATAGAGAAGAAACAGTTATGATGGTTTCAGGAACATTCTCCATGCACTCAGTAGTAGTGGGGTTTAGGGTGCACAACTACCAGTGTTATTAGCACTCTGTGCACTCAGACAGACGGGGAAGTGAATGAGGGGAATTGACTGTCACTAAGGGATTCTTGGTTTGTTGGTGTGGAGGTATGGTTAAATTCGAATTCCACCATATATTCATAGGCTTAGGCAAATGTTTGATTGTGGGATGCATTTTTGCGCTGCTTTTATAAGATGAGTGATATTTGAAGTATTATTAGACTCGATTTTTTTAAATGAAATATCACTGTGTCACTGTGATTGCTAAATTTTTTAGTTCCTACACATAAGCTAGTCCAGTCTACCAATCTTACCTTCCTTTTGGTCCTTGGTAATCACTGTTCATCCAGTACCTCATGATCTCAGGGAAATGAAGGGGTGACTCGAGGCATTCTACATTATCTTATGCGAGTGTTTATAAACATCTTCATTATCATTCTTATGCTGTCGTTGTTGCTTAGATAAATTACTTTTTCTTTAGACCATTTCTTCTTCTTCTTCTTCTTCTTCTTCTTCTTCTTCTTCTTCTTCTTCTTCTTCTTCATCTTCAGATTACCCTCCCTTATGTAGGACTTACAAGCCAGTGCCTAGGGCCCGACGCCTGTCGGGGAGCACAGGAACCTATGGACCGGACAGAGTGAAGACCTAGAAGTGGGTGGTCAGCCAAGCACCAGGTATGGGTGAGGAAGAGGGTGATATGAAATGCAGGCGAAATGGATGATTGGAAAGGTGATAATGGAGCAATTGGTGGAATGAGTGGTGGGGAAACCGGAGCACCTAGAGAAAACCTGCCCTAACGCCGCTTCGTCCACCATGCATACCATATGCGGGTCCCTGGGATCGAACCCAGGTTGCCTAGGTGGTAGGCAAGCACGCTAACCGCTCGGCCACGGTGCCGCCTAGACCATATCTAAGTCCCCATAATTGGCTGATTTTTTTCAGTTTCAGTTGTAACATTGCGTGGTGCATTTTTTTGTTCCTTTTTACACCCTTTATATTAGCTTCACCTGTTTGTATTTATGTATGTATGTAACAAATCTTTCGACGTAATTTTCACCCACTTAGAGTTGTCTGATTGACTAGAAAATTTGCACACGTTAAGGGCCAATGAAATACAATAATATCATAACTTTGTCCTAAGATCCTGACCAGGATTGCTAGGATAAAAAAAAAGTTGATCAGCTAAATTTATCAATGTAACAGAATCTTTCGACGTAATTTTCACCAACTTAGTCATCTGACATGAAAATTTGCATGCATGTCAAGGACCAATGAAACACAATAATATCATAACTTTTTCCTAGAATCCTGACCAGGATAAGACTTAGCTAAATTTATCAATGTAACATAATTTTTACCTACTTGAGTCATCTGATTAACTTGAAAACTTGCAAATATGTCAAGGACCACCGACAATATAATATGATTTTGTCCTAATGTCCTTGCCAGCATTATCAGGATAAGTGACTTGGCTAAATTTAACAATGCAAGGTAATTATCACTAACTTGAGGCATCTGATTGACTTGAAAATTTGCACACATGTCAAGGATTGATGACAATACCATAATATCTTGAATTTGTCCTAATGTGCTGACTAGGATCTTCAGGATAAAAGATGACTAAGCTAAATTTATCAATGCACAGGAATGTTTCGACATAATTTTCACCAAGTTAGTCGTCTGATTGACTTGAAAATTTGTACACGTGTTAAGGACCGATGAGAATACAATATCATGACTTTGTCCCAATGTACTGACCAGTATCGTCAGGATAAAAAGTGACTAAGCTAAATGTATAGAAAATGGTACAGTTATGACATCTTAGATGTCGCTAAGGCACATTTCTACATGCACCCTGAACATTGCTTTAATTAAATAAATATTTATACACTGGGTGACGTAGGTGCCCAGAGAGATGTCCTTAAAGGAACACAAGATCAAGGGGAATAACTGCGGACCGGGGTTCACACAGGGCAAGACACCCACAACAGTTGCTAGTTTATAAATCGACACAGGTTACACTGGACAGAGGATTAAATCGCTTGAAAATATTGAAAGACATGCCTGGAGAGAGGACCTGAGAAGGACACGAAATTTCGAAAGCATTGCATATCGAAGTTTACCCAGGGCCAGGAAGTCCACAACAGCTGATAGTGTAGTTAAAACAATAATTGTAATTTAATACTGTTCCAAAAAAAAAAAGGCAATTTTAAAATTTTCAAAAATATTTGAAAGAAATTTTGAACTCAGAAATTTTTAAAAGATTTCAAGTTAAACATTTTGAAAAAGATTGAATAGAGGAACTTGAGAAAAAAAAGTTAAAAATGAATTATAGTTTTAAAAAACTAAAAAAAAAAGCACCCTTTTATAACAAACTGAACAAAAAAGTAGAAAATAAATTTTAAGTATAAAGAATTTGTTCTGTAAAGTCAAATAGTTAATTATATTTCAAAATATTGTAATAAGTTTAAAATAAAAACTGATTTATATTAACAAAATAGTAAATTTTATTGTAAAATAGCGTGGAGTACCTTTCATGTTACTTTTATCATAACTTTACTTTCATAAATATTGTAACTATTGTAACTATTTATAACATTGTATATCCAGCACCCCACGCTTTCTTACATTAAAATTTAATATTTTGTTAACATAAATGAGTTTTTATTTTCAACTTACTACAAAATTTTGAAATATAATGAACTAATTAATTAATTTATAGAACAAATTCTTCATACTTAAAATTTATTTTCTACTTTTTAGTTCCGTTTGTAATAAAAACGTGTTTGTTAGTTTTTTAAAACTATAATTTATTTCAATGACTGTTTGGCTTTTTCCGTATTTTACTCATACATATACAGAATCTACACACATACACTCTCACACACACACACACACACACACACACACACACACACACACACACACACACACACACACACACACACACACACACACTCATTGTCTCTCACTTTCACTCACTCACTCACTCACTCACTCACTCACTCACTCATTCTCTCACTCCATTACACTCTCTCTCACTCACACAGACACACTCTCACACACAGACACTCACACGCTCACACAGACACACACTCTCTCTCACACTCTCACTCTCATTCACACACATGCTCACTCACATGCACACGCTCACTCACTCTCACACTCGCATTCCCTCACACACTAACTCTCTCATATGCTCTTACGCTCTCACACTCTTTCTCATATGCTCACACACATTCACACACACACTCACACTCTCGCACACTCACACTCTCGCACATGCACACTCTCGCACTATCTCTCACACACTCACACTCTCGCTCTCACTCACTCACACACACACTTACACACACTCACTCTCACACTTACACACACTCACTCATACTCTCTCCATCTCACACACTCACACACTCACTGTCACACTCACTCACACTCACACACTCACTGTCACACTCTCACACTCACTCTCACACTCTCACATGCTCTCACTCACAAGCACGTGCTCACTCCCACATACTGACTCCCACACACTGACTCTCACACTCTGACTCTCACACTCTCACACTCACTCACAGTCTGACTCACACACACACTCACACTCACTCACAGTCTGACTCACACACACTCTCGCACTCACATGCACATGCTCACTCACTCACATTCACTCTAACTCTCCCACACACACTCCCACACACTCACTCTCACACACTCATACACTAACACACTCATACACTAACACACTCACTCACTCTCGCACTCATACACTCACTCATTCATAAACTCACACTCTCACTCGCACACACTCTCTCACACTTAATCTCACACTCATTCTCACTCTTTCATTCTCATTCTCACACTCTCTCTCACACACTCTCTCTCACACTCTCTCTCACACTCTCTCTCACACTCTCTCTCACACACTCACTCTCTCACACACTCACTCTCTCACACACTCACTCTCTCACACACTCACTCTCTCACACACTCACTCTCTCACACACACTCTCACACACACTCTCACATACTCTCTCACACACTCACTCACTCTCACATTCACTCTCTCACAGTCGCATGCTCTCTCTCTCACACAGTTGCATGCTCGCTCTCTCACTCTCTCACTCTCTCTCTCACACAGTTGCATGCTCGCTCTCTCACTCTCTCACACTCTCACACTATCTCTCACTGTCTCTCATACATGCAGCCCAAGGCGGGACTCGAACCTCCAATCCCCTGCATCACAAACAGGGCTTTGGTTGGAAGATTAAAACTACTGGTACTTAAGTCTTTAAATTTTTCTTGACTGACTCAAAGAGATATCAGCAGTCCTTTCTTTTACTATAGAAGGTTCCTCTTGGTGATCGCATCCCAGTTGAGAGCCAGAATATCACATACTATGGCACTGGGTCAAACTCATAAAGAGGAGATCCAGCTATATCAATGAGTTGACCTTAAACTTTTGGGCAGGTGTTCTTTGGTTCTTTGGAGATTGATGTTATGGAACGTAAGTTTTCTAAGAATATCTGAAAGTAATTTATCACATGAAGTAATTCATGTTAAACGCTGATCCAGAATTTTATACAAAATCTATTAGTATACTTAAAAGTAAAGCCAGGCGAGTGTTTAATAAAAGGAAGAAATCCGAATGGCATTTTAATACATTTAAGGAATTGTCTAAACAATTACAAGACGAAAAGTTGCAAGCACAAGAACAGTTTTTTGAACAAAATTTTGGCGGGGCAAATAACTGTTGGAGATCCTTTTACAATTATGTAAATAGACGCAGGGGCAATAAAGAGAGTATACCAGATCTTAGCGTAAATGGGATTGCTATAGTCAGCGATAATGACAAAGCAAACGCAGTAAATTCACATTTTGTATCTATCTTTCATAAATTGGATGATAATGCTGAACAGGTAATTGGAGATAGTGGGGAATCTACTTTTCAAATAATGGCTTGCAAATTACGCAAAAGGATCAAGATGTTGCAGAATCGAAAGTCGAGGGGGCCCGATAACATACCTACTGAAATATTGAAGATTGGGGGAGAAGCTGTGATTCCCTATCTAATGTTTTTGTTTAACATGTCAATCAATAACCAGAAGACTGGAAAACCACTATTGTAGTTCCTATTTATAAAGGGGGTAATAAAACAGAAATAAATAATTATTGACCAGTTAGTTTAACGTCAATAGTGTGTAAGTTGATGGAGCATTTAATAGTAGAATATATGTTGTTGTTGTTAGCTAATGCTGGATTTTTGACAATGAAGTCATTAATCCTCTTGCTCTCCAATATCTGAAGAGAGCAATAGCAGTAATAGTAACCATTTTTTTTTAGAGAGCACCATATTTTTATGTTTTGGCGGTCACATCGCTCTCTCACAACCCCCAGAATGTCTGGAGGACCACACCTGTCGTTGGTTTACGGGTCTCACCGACCTGACCGGGAGAGTTATCAAAATAAATTCACCGACCATATCCTCTGATTACCAATCAGAGGACGTATACATGCCATGACAGGTCAGCATGTTAGGGGTTAAGAGTTTAGAGAGAAATGGAGAGGTTGGAAAAATAAAGACTCCCTAGCCCTCAGGAACCCTAATAGAATTGGGGTCAGAAGAGAACAACAAACTTACTGCTGGTGATTCCAAACACACAAGCCATGTGCGGGCAATGTCTGAGAGGTCTCAAACATATTAGGCATCTAAAATAAGAAATTAGAAACTAAAAGCTTATTTTCAAAGCTATAGTTGGATACAACTTGAAACATGTCAGCTGTGGAAGAACTTGCAATATTTCTAAGATAAGTGCAGCTTTTAGTTTCTAATTTGTTCTTATTTTAGATTCTGTTGCTTCGCTGTTAATAGCTTCAATTTTTCCTTACTATCAGGTATTTTTTTCATTTTCTTTTATTTAATTTGAATTACTCAAATATACATAAAAATAAAGCAAAGCAAGCAAGGAGATTTCCTGGATAAACCCTTTTTAATACATTTCAATAAAAATTCTGCTTAATATAGAACCTATATTTTATGCTTTTTGATAAATATGTCAAAAAGCATAAAAAGAGATATCTAAAATTTTAAACCCTCAAACCGATATTACACTCTGCTAAAAACTTAAAAACCCTATCAACTGCTGTTTTGTCATCCGCCAAGACCTCTGCAAGTCTGGCAGGCAGCTGCAGAGAATATTGAAGGTGCGCCAGAGAGGAACACTCCAGCAGCACATGATGAACTGATAATAAAAATTGTCACACAGCAGACATAGAGGGGCAGGGTCCCTTTTAAATAGGCAACCATGCGAAAAATTGCAGTGCCCTATTCGCAACCGAGCCAAGCTAACCTCCTTGTGGCAAGATATGCAACAGGAAGTTACCCAGTTTATTGGAAGTTCTTTCACTTCTCTAAACTTATTACTGCAGAGAGTTAAATTTCCCAACTGATTCATAATGCAATGCTGGCAAGTTGGTCATGGTAGCTTAGTGGTTAAAGCAGCTGCTCAATAAGCAGAAGATCCGTGGTTCAAATCCTGGCTGTAGCATTGAATTTTTCACTCCTGATTCCACCTCTCAAACATTGCCCACACATGGCTTGTGTGTTCAAAAATGCCAGCAGTAAGTTTGTTGGCATAAATAAATATTAAACCTATGGTAGTTTAATAAAAATCATTAGACCCAATTTAGATTAAACCAAATCTTTTGAATAATGTTCCATATAAAGGATAGTCTCTTGAAAATCTTTGTGTCTCACTGTCAGAAGATGCTGAGCTTAAGGCAAGGCTACACTGAAAATTTGGTCAAAATGTTTAAAATCTTGGAATTTTATTTTTTGACAGTTTAGGGTGTGTAGAAATATGACGTGCTATTTTTATCATTTGTACCACTTTAGGTCAGTATATGACTAATTAGAGACACGTAGGTATGTGGTCGTTGACACTTAACTGCCCTGTAAGGTTACTCTGAAGATTCCAACTTTTATAATAATCACCCCATCACTACCAATATTCAAGCACATAATGAGAACATTAGTCCAAACTAACAGTCAAATTTTGAAGCTCGTATACCAAACACTTAACCAGTTATTAATAATTTTGTGTGAGAATACTGCAAAACTTACTTGCGATATAAAACGTTCCATGCGACAAAAGCTTTACATTTTTTGAGGTTGAATTTGTGTTTTTGTCTAGTACACTGTATTCAGTATTTGTTCTAATTTTTTTCTTGTGTTACCTCAAAAATTCTGAAAACAGTAATATTTTTATATTTTAACATCCTCTTCCAATTTTCAGCAGGATATATAAGGGAGGAGTTAGAAAACAAAAAATGGTTCAAGGAAGCGCAACATGGGTTTCGACCTGAGTACTCGTGCGAAAGTCAATTAACTTCCTTATTTCAAGACTTAGCAGATGAAGTGGACACAGGAGGAAGAACTGATGCAGTGGTAATAGACTTTTCTAAAGCATTTGATGTAGTGCCACATAATTTACTTATTGGGAAACTAGCTGGCACAGGAATAGACAAACGAGTGGTTTTATGGGTCAAAGCGTTTTTGGATGGGAGAACACAGCAGGTAAAAGTAGGTAAAGAAATCTCCGAGAGAGGCACAGTGAGTTCGGGAGTACCCCAAGGCTCAGTACTGGGTCCGCTACTTTTTCTTATTTTTGTTAATAATATAAGTGCAAATATTAAATGTCAGATAAAACTGTTTGCAGACGATTGCATTATCTATAATAAAATTCGGAATGCCATAGATGAGTCTCTGCTTCAGGGTGATTTGAATGAAATTAGTAATTGGGCTGCTACAAATAAGATCACGATTAATGCTAAGAAAAGTAAGTCCATTGCATTTAGAAGATCTAAGAGGGAAATTCTTCATAACTATCACATGGGCGGAGAAAAAATTCTGCAGGTAGATAGCTGCAAGTATTTGGGAGTGTACCTGGCGAGTAACGCTGGGTGGGATGACCAGGTAAATTCTACATCCAGGAAAGCGTGGAAAGCGTTACATTTCTTAATGAGGGTACTGAAAAAGGGCAGCGGAAGGTCCAGGGAAATTGCCTACAAATCTTTGGTGCAGCCGATTATGGAATATGGAGCAGCATGTTGAGACCCATATAGACTTAGTCAAATTGATTCGCTAGAAGGAATACAGAGAAGGGCTATAAAATTTATAAAACGAGGTAAATCTTTTGGGCCTAAAAAGGGGGAGGAGACTGCATGGGAGCCTCTAAAAGTCCGGCGTAAGAGGCAGAGGTTATGCGCATTATTTCAAGCACATCGTGGTTCAAATGCATGGGTGGGTATTAGTGAAAGATTGGACAACCCTACATATTACGGAAGAAAGGATCATTTGTATAAAATTAAAGGTAGAAGGCACAGAACCGACGTAGGAAAGTTCTCCTTTGTCAATAGAACCATTGAGGAATGGAATGAATTACCTGTAGCAGTCTTTCAGGGCTGTCCTTTATCTGTGAAGAAATTTTCGAAAAATATCGTAAATCAAGTAAATGCTGTGCAATTTACTATAAAGTTTACACACGTGTATTTTTGACATTTATTGAACTGATGGTGAATACTAATGCTAAATTTAAATTGGTTATACTGACAGGATAATTAATGAGTGTTAATTAGTATTTAGTGCATTTCATCTATATTTTTATTATTGTTCTTTATTGTATTATGATTGTATTACTATTGTTTGTGCACTTTGTTTGTAACCTTAATTTGTACATTTAACTCTGCCACCGGGTAATACCCATTCACAGAAAATATATACGTACATACATAACCCAAGTTGTCTGTGGTTACAGCAGTCCCAGATTATGATAGACGCAAAAAATTGTTTAAGTACCTACCCAACTTGCCTATATTACTGAGGCACTGTTACATGACAAATGTATGAGACATTTTAAATATTTTTGGACATAAAATTTTACTGTTCACTGGTTTGCCCAAATTGTTGACAATAATTGAGGAGCGTTTTTTTAAAACTTGATAGATGCAAAAGTTTATGAAATTGAGTTATATATAGTATCGGCATAGTTTTCACCTTCTGCATCGTTCTGTGAAATCAGGTTTTGTAAAATTTGATTCTTGTCCTTTGTAGAAGGTAGGGAATATTAGCAGTTTTTTCAAAACTCAATAGATGCACTTGCTCAGCTAAAGCAAAGGTTGATAGATGCGATTTTATGATCCAGAGTGTAGCAACCTCAATTCTATGAAACGCGTGATGGCACTGAACTGTCATCTCACTGTTGCGGTTCTTGGAATTCTGTCATTTCTGCAAGCTTTGTACACTGCTGCATCATTGACAGTAACTGCTAACTCAGGTTGTGCGCTTGGATTTCTGCAAGCTTTTTTTTTTTTTTTTTTTTTTTTGTTCCATTTATATCCCACCTTTAACTGCTGAGGTCATATCGGTGGTCTTGCCTATTGGCAATGGTGTTACTCGTTTAACAGTGGGTTTTTCGGTCTTTGGGGGTTTTTATACGTTGAATTCACACACACACACACACACACACACACTCATTCATACTTCCAGACTCGGGGAAGGGTGAGAAATAATCTTGGCTGGAGAAAAATTCCAACCCCCCTGCCGGGAATCGAACCCCTTGCACAGCAGGCAGGTGCTTCTGCAAGCTTTGTTATACTTGGCATTTTTTTTCTTAGTTGAGACACTCCACTGTAGTATGCACAATGGGCAGGAGCTCAGATTGTGAAACTGTACCAGTCGTAGAATGCGCAGGAGGTAGGAATTGCTAAAACAAGGAAAGGAAATCAAAATGTAAGTCAAGCAAAGCTCATACTGCAGCAATTAAATGTTCACATGGTCTCAAGTGCACTCCATGAAATCCTAAAAGTAAAGGGCATAAGCACTGTGATGCAGCTGATTTGATTTATAATGATAAAAGTGGATTTCACCAACACTATTCCATGTTCAACAAAATAGATCAAGATAAATTCCTTATGAAATATATGAGTATTACATCTCCTAATCGCAGAGTGGTGAATAAAGAGGTTACAAATAGAAAGCAGACTGTTAGCATTAAATACAGTGTGAGAAGTAATGATGGCCAAGTATTGTCAGTATGCGCTGCAAGCTTCCAAGGAATCACAGGAGTCAAAATTTCACTTATCTGGGAATGCGCCAAAGGAAACCAGAGGAGGTAACAGAACAGGAATCAGGAATATTACAGAAGGGCATTACTGCTGCTATAAAGCAAGAAATTAAGAAGTACAGATGTAGAGAAAGCCACTATGGAAGAGCAAAATGAAGGAGAGGTTACTTACCTCCTGAAGTTAATATCAGAAAATGTGGACCAACTGCTGCAACGAAAGAAGATTAAGAAATCTACCAGTCTGCTCATTGTCAAAATATAAAAACATACTTTACAACTTCTTCAATCTTTCATTTCACATACCACACACTGACACATGCTCAACCTGCAAAATGGGACTGATGAAGATTAATACAGAGGCAGATGTGGAAAAGCGAAGCGAACTAAGAACCATGTACAGGCTGCACAAGCACTAATAAAAGTGAAAGCTTACTTATGCATATTGTTTGAAATTTCTTTGTGTGTATTCAATATGTTTAAATTAATTAAATTCTTTATTGTCAATAGACTGCAATACAGTTTTTGACATTGTCACACATTTATATTTATAATTTGTATTATAGAGATGGACAACCTAATGGTTACACATAACTATAGCTACCTATCATTTGTGATTTACACAGAGGGTCTGTAATTTCAATATAGACATTATTATAGTTCATTGATACTGTACAATGTCTTTGTTATCAAATACTTCTTCAGAGCACTCTCAAATTGTTTACCTTTAGAACATTTTAAATATGCAGGTAGTTTTGCATGAAGCATTAAACCCATGACATTAGGATCCTTTTTTGAAATATTTTTACTAAATCTCTGCTGAAAATAATCATCATTGTGTCGGGTGTAGTGACTATGGATATTGCTATTTTTTAGGTTTTGTTTCTGAACTGCATAGGTTACAACTTTATAGACATACAGAGAATACAATGTTAATATCTGCTTATCCTTAAATATTCCCCTACATGATTCACGAGAGTTCATATTGAAAATCAATCTGACTGCCTGTTTTTGCAATCTAAATAACCTTTCCATATGGGTTGCAGCAGCACAGCCCCAAATTTCTATCGCATACAGTAAATATGGGTATATAACTCCATAATAAATCATTTTGAGCCCCTTCTCATCTAAGATATTTTTAAAATGACGTAGGAGATACACAGATTTACTAATTTTGTCACAAATATGATTTATATGTCCAGCCCATGTTAATTTTCTATCAAGTATTATTCCTAGAAATTTATGTTCGCTTACGTCATGAATACTGTTATTATTTACTGGTAAGGAGAAATTTGTGGTGCTTATATTACTCTGTGAGAAATGAATTAAGGTTGTTTTTGTCATGTTGCATGTGAGGTGATTATGTTTAAAGTAGTTAATAACTGAGTCAATGGATTGCAGTAAGTTCTCCTTTAATATATCAACATTTGCCCCTTGACATACAGCAGTTGTATCATCTGCATAAGCTATTATATTTGTATTGTTTGAGATTGGTATGTCATTTGCATATAAAATAAATAATAGTGGTCCTAACACTGATCCTTGTGGTACACCATGCATAACACGTTTAAACTTTGATTGCACTTTTCTTACTGATTTGTCCCGTTATATAAATAAAGCAAAATATATTGTTATTGTGAATGTAGCAGCACTTCTAAGTTTATACATAATAAAATAATCCTTATAAACATTAATATGTTGGTTGTATAGTACATTATGTATTATAAAAAGGTGAAAATAAATAAAAAATAATAAATACCTAAATAAAAAGCAACAAAAACTATAAATGAGAAAAATAACAAAACTTCATGTTTTAATTTCTCGCTCATGCAGAAAAGTTTATCAGCATCTATCAGTTTTTGAAAAAACTCTGTATTTTCAAACCCCAAATTTGCACTAGTTAAACTAAGCTATTTGTTCTTTTCACATCCAATGAGACAGTAACAGGAAGGAGAATTGAATGATTAATATAGTTGCTGTGCTAACCAATTAGTATTGCCAATAAATAGAAAAAAAACGTTTTTCTCAGAAACGCATTTTGTGCATCTATTGAGTTTTGAATAAAAACACTCCTCAGTTGTTAATTCAGGTGGGTAAAATTAACTCATTTTTCTTTTGGTTCTTTTACATACAGCATGTGGCAAAAACAAAATTTTCTTCAATAATATTGTTTCTGCTTCATTAGGTATTATAAGGTTACTTTATGATCAATAAATTACTAGAATTTTACCCAAACAAATGAACACCAATGGTCTTGTATTAAGCAATGCTCACTGCATGTTTCAGAACTTCCAATACTCATTTCGGACAATTCTGTAACTACCAGTGAGTACTGGCCCAACTAAAGTCCTAATCACAAAGCACCAAAACTAGGCTTTCAGCAAGCATGGCCACAGGGACCAGCAACATTGAAACTGTATCTGTAATGTCCGAAGTAAAGAAAGAGGAAAGAATTATACACTCCGAGGAATAGAAAATCATTAGGAAAGCGATTGAAGGATGTGATGAAGCTGGGAAAAATTTCTTGAAACTTCCACTGAGTCATGCTGCTGCAAGGGTTGTTTTACAGTTTCTTAAATTAGAATTAAGGAAATTCACAAATGGGTGCAAGATTTAAGTTGAAATAGTGAAAAGTGTTCTTACTACCCCAGGAAAATGCCAAAAATTAAGACCTGCATACTCTGTAGTGAATGTCTATGTTTTTGATAGGTGTATGATACCACATATCATTCATTGTATTTATCAGGTTGCTACATGCTGTGCAAGAAAAGATTTATTTTCCATGGGGAGGAAGTTCATTTTGGAAAGAAATTTGAGCTAGGCTTTAAATTTATGAAATGTCAGAACAAAAGAAAGGTCCTTATGGAATGTACGTTCATTGTGGCATGGCAACCTGATTATCTAATCAGAATTATGTATTTATGAGAAAGTAGTTAAAGTATTTTTTATATCGACAAAAGCTGTGTACAGTAACATCACATTCAGCATGTGCTGGCAAAGGAAGAGGAATTTGGCTTGCATATAAACACTAACACAGGGAACAGATTGGAAATAGTTCATGCAGGTAGAGCAAGTGGGTTTGTGGAAAATTGTCTGGTTTATAAGAATGGGACAGCTGCAGATGACTACCATGGACAAATGAACCATGCAAACACTGAAAACTGGCTTTTAATTTGTCCCCTTCTGTTGTAGTACTATATCATATCCCATATCACACTGTATAAGTGTACAAACCCCTATCTAGGATTTCTGTGACATCTGATACATCATAGTTGCAAAGTAAATGGATTCAGTTCGACAGTTCTAAGCATGAAACAGAATTTTACAAATTGATTGAACAAAACCCAAACAGAGAGTAATAAAAAACTGAAGCTGTTGACAGTGAGTCAATATAAATCAGCATATAATACTTCTTTAGAAACTAAGCTTCACTTATGTTTGGTAAGTTGTGAACATTTCAAAAACCATACCAGGTTTCACGAGTCACTCTCATCATAAGTAACACTGATCTAAAACTTATGTTGACATAAGCTGATGTTATAAAGGACCTAAAGAAACATGTTCTGGGTAAATGCTAGCAATAAATAGAGCAGGGAGTATTAGTTTGACTGAGACTATATTAATTTCTGTGGAACAACTATCAGCTTTTAAGTATGCGTCAATATTTTCTTGTGACGTTGAAACAGGTTTTGGAGTTACAAAAGTATATTGAGAGACAACAAAGATTTACCATGGAAAGTCTCTGTCATGCATTAGTGGTTAATCTAATTCATCCCTTATTTTGGATGAATGAAATCATGTGCATTTACATCTCGGCGATAAATGTAGGTTTACATGGGTACATTGTTTGCATTTTAGGACATATTGTGGTGCTTACATATTTTGCACATGTTAAGGGCATACTTGCATGCATATTACAACAGTTTTCAGAACATGAACATCTTAACTCTTGTAATGACATCTTGGGATAACTTGCCGCACTGTCTTCAAAGAAAAGACGTGAAAATACACATATACAAATTGTAGAGTGGAAATTCTAAATGGGCAAGTATGGGGTTACCAGACATCCAGAAATTCCTGGATATGCCCTACATTTTAACCATTTGTCAGGCATCAGGGAAGAATTTTTGAAAAGTCTCTTATGTCCTACATTTTCAGAAACAAGCAGTGATCAGTTAGAAACTGAACTGCCAACTGCAAAGATAGTAATAAGTGGTTATTAGCCGCAACTGCAACTGCAACTCACTATGGCAACAGAGCTGCACTGGCTACAGTAAAAGACCATACTCATACATAGTGACATTTAGAGTGGTGCTTAATTTTAAATTTCAGAAATGTACATGTAGTACCTGTTAGTTACATTCCATTGAGGATAAAAATAATTCAGAGAAAAAAAAATTAGACAAATCGGTAAATATTAACATGTGCCCCAATGACCAACTTTATGGAAATCGTGAAATGTGTGTTAGGCTACCCACGCAGCTTAACAGCATCAAATGAATCAATTAGCTGCGCATTGTATAATGCTTTTAACTTCCTGCTGCACGAGATAAGATAAACTGAAATTTTATAACAATGAGCAATGTTTGCAAGATTGCTTCCAGCAGTTTTTCAAATTAGTTGCCAGAAATCTCGAGTAGTAACGCAGTGCTATGCTTTGTTCTCATGTTAAATTGTTGCCAGAAGTTATTGGAAATGAATTAGTTGGATTACCAGTAATTAACCTGTACTGCAACTACTGAGTGGATCAGGACAGTGTGAAGCTGTGTTTAAATGTTTAGAAAAATGGGCTCTTATTGACAAAGTTCAGGCCATATATTGTGATTCAACATAATCAAATACAGGTAGTTCACATGGAGCATGCGCATAACTGGAACAGCATCTTGGAAGAGTATTATTTATTTATGCCAACAAACTTACTTCTGGTGTTTTTAAACACACAAGCGGTGTGTGGGCAATGTTTAAGAGGTGGAATCAGGACTGAAAAATTCAATGCTATAGCTGGAATTTGAACCACAGATCTTCCGCTTATCAAGCGGCTGCTTTAACCACTAAGCTACCATGGCCAGCTTGCCAGTATGACAAATTCCCCAGCCGATTCGTACTTTCCCAGTAGACCACAAGGGAATCTCACATCAGAGAGTCTACCACTATGAGCAGTATGCTTAATTGCAGGAATAGAAAAAAGAGATTCATGTAGAAATGCTTTTAAAAAACTAAATATTCTAATGTTGCCTTCTTTATATATATATATGAATGTACTAAACTCACATTAAAAAGTTATAATCAAAACAAAAACAGTAATATCCATAAATATAACACTAGAACAAAAGAAAATTATTTTAGAAATAGACTTATAGGTGGTCTAAATAATAAGTGCATAGAAAATAGTAGCAAAGATCTGTACAACCATCTACCATCTAGAATTAAACAGATAACAAATGAAAAAATCAAACTAAAGAATATTAAATCTTATCTATTAGAAAAGGCATTTTACTCTGTAGAAGAGTACAAAAATTGATAAAATATGGTATATTGCACTTCCCAATATTCTCAACTAGTCTCATATTTATGTAAATAACTTGTATGTACATAGAATTTGACGATCCTTGTAAATGTTTTACAATTGGAGAAATAAAGAATACAGAATACATGTAGAATATCCTTCAGAGCTCCAGGAGCAATGCATCATGCATGATAGATGTCAAAGGCAATCTACAGTCTTAAAGTATTGTTATTGCACAGTGAGTTTGTAATCAGTGAAGAGGAACTCTCGGATATATGTGCAGTCTGTGTTCCTCTTGTATGTGTCTATACTAAGACCTGGTTTTGCACCCACATTGCAGTAGAAGCTCTAAATCAAGACTTCGTTATTACAGGATCTACAGTCTAATGAAAAGATTGATCACGTGATTTCTCAAGTAACTTCTAAAAAGTTATGTTGCTATCTTTGATATCTTGAACATGAATATGAACTTATTGAACACCAAAGCATGTACATATTGGGCCCTAGTCCCTCTGTCATGGGACAGCCCTCTGCTATTCTCTACATATAATTTTTGACATGTGCATTTATTCTTTGACTACAGTTAATTAACCTTATTCAAACCTGTCTAACTTTCGTCTTTTGATTCACTTAGCAAATTCTCTTATACTTTCCTTTTCCCTAAGATCATTACTATTTTAGTTTTCCCATTTCATTCTAAAATTTAGTGGTTAGACCATTTGCTTCTCACCAAGCGACCCAGTTTCGATCCCGGGCAACTGCATGTGGAATTTGTGGTGGACGAAGTGGCACTGGTGCAGGTTTCCTCCAGGTTCTCCAGTTTCCCCCACCATCTCATTCCACCGGTGCTCCATCTTCATTCCATGCATCATCAGTGTTACCACCTGTGGTGTCATATGTAGTAAAAGCAGGCATTAAGCACTACACGTCATTCTAAAATTTATTTTCGCCCTCATCTTTCTTATGTTACATGATCGTTTGTTAATAATTTCCTACACCTCACTGATTCACTTTCTTCTTAACTCTATATCACTTCCACTTTCTTTCCTCATTTGACTTTCGCCTTTTTTTTTTTTTTCTTTTTTTTTTATACCTACTTCACCATCCCTAAACTTTTATTTCATCCCTCCTACCAACCCTGAACACACTTCACTTGATCACTTGTTCTTCCTTGTGGGTCATTCAGAGTCAAACCAACCACTTGATCTGACCATCTTGGATTTTAATGAAAATGTCAGGAATTGTTCTCCCTAAAGTTCTAAGCAGGAAAATACTTCTAGAAAGAAATTGTTTTCTATTTACGAGTAATTAATTATTGAAATTTGGGAATAACAAGTTTTTTTTCCCACTGTTCTATCACATCTTTAATAATTCTAGTTCCATTAAACCTAGAGAAATATTTGATATGTCATTTTAAAGATAATTTCACAGGCTTTAATCTAATGTTACTTGACTATTTTTGAAAAAAAAAAAGCTTAAATTAAAAAGTAAATTATAACTGAAAAAAGTTTTAAAAAAAATGTTTTTTTTTTTTGTTTTTTTTTTAATTGAAATTATGAGTTTCCTATTATTTAAAGCTATAAACCCTGAAAATTTCACAATGGGACCTCAATGAAGTCATGAGTTATGACAAAATAACTGAACATTTTATGTTTAAATGTTAGTTCTGCACAAAACTAGGCACAGTCTAAGGGAGTTTATTTTGTCTTCTTCATAATTTTTAACTAGTTACTTAATGATTTTCAGCTCTGGTACAGTATTAGAAGCCTGTGCTTGTATAGACTAGTCCAATGCAAACTCTCATGGCGAACGCTATTAATCAAGGCTTCACGGGTGATGGGCCGTGTCAAGTTTATGAAGGTTGAGGTTTCGGCCATTGTAAACTCCTTGGCCATCTTCAGGATAAAAAGGACTATATTCAGTTCTCCGTATATACTAAGGTTTGGAGTTGTGGCTTGTGTTGCCCTAGCCAATGAGCGTGTGACAAATGCTGATAGGGCCAGCTGTCACGTGGTATGTTTGCCATCGGCTGCAGTGTTTTCCCATGGGTCTAATGCAGATTGTAACATGTTTGATGCCTCAGTGTTGGTGTTGAGTTAGTCTCCACAAATTTGTCATCAGTGATGGTGTGATGATCTGAAGTGCTGTGCTTTGTAGAAGTGTCCCTCTTGCAATGGTAAAAGTGAGAAGTTGTGTGTTCCATGTAATTTAATTATACCTGTATATGTATGTACTGTTAATTTGCAAAATTAATAGTTGAGAACATTTCAATTATTTCGCTTCGTAATTTTTTGTTTGTTTAAATCACATTGCATTTTACTAAGCTCAGATTAAACTAAAAAAGATGACTGAACAGAATACTTCAACACATAAAATTGTAGTATATTGCAGTAACCCACTAAAAAAATTAGGTCACGATTATCACAGAAAAAAATTTGCGAACTGTTAATATCTTAAGACACATTACCAATGTAAAAAATGGTGATAAAATATGTGATGGATGCCATAAAGCTGTACTCAAATTGCCAGAAATCGTAACAGTTCACAACTTAAGTTTAGACAGTTCAGAATCTCAAGATGTGTGTGAACTTCCTATCAATCCAGTTTTGACTCCTGAAAAACAAGAAGCGCTTGAAGCTATAAACAAGCCTGAGTGCTGTTGAAGAAACACCAATTAAAAAGAAACATTTGACTGAAAAGAAGTACGCTGAAGATAAATTTTAAAAAGTGTCACAGGCTGTTCGAAAAAACATTTTGGGTTTACCAGGTACCTCATGTTCTATTATCAGCCAAAATTATGATAGTGAAATCATTACACAATTAAAAGAAAAATTCAATACTACTGAAGACAAAAGCCTTAAAATGCGAAAATCTTAATAACACTTTAAAAAAGTTGGACCTTAAAACAAATAGAAACTGAATTCGGAGTGTCAAATTTTATTGCTAGAAAGGCAAAAAAAGCTTGTAAAAGAAAAAGTGTAATGTCGTCCCCAGATCCAAAACCCAGAAGAACATTCGACCCTGCAACAGAAGCCTTGGTTAAACAGTTCTATGAAAGTGATAGTGAGTCAACAGATGCCAGGTATAAAGGATTTTGTATCAATAAAATTGAACAGGAAACACACACATGTTCAGAAATTTTTAATTTTAAGCACTTTAAGAGAAGCTTATGTACTCTTCAAAGAACGTTATCCAGATCAAAATGTTGGGTTCAGTAAATTTTGTGAGCTTCGTCCTAAGTATTGTGTCCTTGCTGGATCTAGTGGGACACATTGTGTGTATGTGCGTGCGTGCACGCACATCCCTTTGTTATTTATTACATGGACGAGGAAAATAAACTGGAGTACTTAAGCTTGGTTGTTTTATCGGACTGTGTGGCTCATGATACAGTTGGTGTTCATCTGTTGTAGCACCTTATGATTGACTTCTTAAAACAGAAACTACCTCAAACAGTTAAAAAGCTACATTATTTTTCAGATGAAGCAGCATCCCAGTACAAAAACAGGTACAACTTACTTAATCTGTGTAATCATTAAAATGATTTTGTCATCAAGGCTGAGTAGAATTTTTTTTGTTTCTTCTCACCGTAAAAGTGCATGTGATGGTGTCAGAGGGACGGTAAAATGTTTAGCAGCATTGACAAGCCTTTGTATGACCTACAATGATCAAATCATGACACCTCGTCAATTATATGATTGGGGCAAAAAGAGTATCAATAACATCGATTTTTTGTATTCCTCTAAGGAGGACTAGCAAACAGAAAAAATCCTGTTGAGGACCAGATTCATGTAAGGAAAAACAATTAAGGCAACACAACAATTTCACAGAGTGCTTAAGTGAAACTAGAGTTTTAGTGAAAAGATTCATTTTCAATAGAATCAAAAGTAGGTATAGTATCTGATGACGACAGTGTGGATATTAATGACATAGTAGGTTTTGTAACTTGCTGTTATTGAGATAAATGGAGGCTAGCTTGTGTATTAGAGGCAGATGGCAATAAAGTGAATTAGTTTTTTGGAACCACATGGACCATCTCCATCTTTCAAATATCCCAAATTTCCTCATACATTATTTGTTAATAAAAATGAGGTATTGACATCAGTTGACCCTACAACACCAACTGGAAGAGTTTATAGACTAACAGACTCCGAAACTCAGGAAGCAAATCGGAAATTGCTTCTAAAATCAACAAAAAAAAAGATGAAAGGTATGTAAAAGATATATTATAGGCTTACTACAGTCATAAACAATATTGGAAGTGTTACATTAGTACGTATAAACCCCACTGTTTAGCCTTGCATAATAATAATAATAATAATAATAATAATAATAATAATAATAATAATAATAATAATAATAATAATAATAATAATAATAATAATAATATAAATAATAATAATATAAATAATAATATAAATAATAATAATAATTTATAAATAAAGCTGCGGTTGTCAACTTTCATTCATCAAAAGTTGTTGGCAATCCCAAATCATGAGTGTCGGCAGACTTTTTTCCAGGGAGGGGGGGGCCACATGTTGGAAATTTGCAATCATATAATATTAAATCATTATTTTACTGTCAAAATTTATAATATTTGTTGCAGATAACCGTATTAATTTGTGCTAAATAAAAATTGTTCTTTACATCAAAATTAAAATAATAGGTTAATAGCCAGTAACTGGCTGGACATTAAGTTCACCAACTTCCAAGGGGGGGCCGCAGCCCCCCCTTGCCCCCGTTTCGCGACACCCATGTCCCAAATATATATATCAAACGATGACATACAACGTAGTGTATTATTTCATAACTCCTGATCCCATTTAGATCCCGTTGTGAAATTTTCAGGGTTTATAACTTGAAACAATGGCAAGTTGATACATAAACTTCAATTAAAAAAAAAAAAAAAAACACTACCAGTTCTTTTTTATCTCTTCTATTTTTTGAGTTATAATTTACATTTTTTTTTCCCAGAAATAGTGGAGCAACATCAGATTAAAGCCTATGAAACTATCTTTAAAATAACATATGAAACATTTCTCTAGGTTTAATAGAACTGGCATTATTAAAGTTATGATAGAACAGTGCAAAAAAAAAAAAAAAAACTTATCATTATTTCCAAATTTCAATAATTAATTACTACAAAATAGAAAACAATTTTGTTCTGGAAGCCTTGCTTAGACCTTTAGGGAGAATGATTCCTGAAAGTTTCATCAAAATCCAAGATGGTCAGGTTGAGATTATTTTTTGGTTGGTTTGGCTTGGAATGACCCTTGTCACATAGTGTGGAGCACCATGTTCCTCCCTTTTTTCTTCTCCTTCCTATATATTTACACATGTTGATCTGTTATCCACTTTTTTGATTTAGTATCTTTCCAAATACGAGCTGGACCTTTCTGCTCACCCTTCTCTCGTTACAATCTACCCACATACTTAATGCCTGTCTCTCTGTTCTCCCATTCCACCTGATTATACCCCACCTCTTCTTGTTTACCTGGTTTATTTCTACTAAACTTTGGAATTGCCTCTTTGTTTAATTTGCATGAACATCTTTGCTTACACGGCCATTCACTGTTCCTTGGTCATCTGCTCATAACTTTTCCAATTGCTCACTGCCACATTCTTTCTCCGTCAAATTGTTGTTACCAATCATAGCTTCTTCTTCTTCCTCTTCTTCTTCTTCCTCCTCCTCCTCCTCCTCCTCCTCCTCCTCCTCCTCTTCTTCTTCTTCCTCTCCACAATGTCTAATTCATTTTTCTCCTCTGAAATTTGCCTATCTGCCCATAATTTTTTTAAGAGGTGGAATCAGAAAGTGGAAAATTCAATGCCATATCTGGGATTTGAACCACGGATCTTCCGCGAATCTAAGTGGAAGATCCGTGGTTGAGATCCTGGCTATGGCATTGAATTTTTCTGATTCCACCTCTTAAACATTACCCTCTCATGGCTTGTGTGTTTAAAAACACCAGCAGTAGCTTGTTGGCATAAATAAATAATAATTACCTCTAATGTCTGCCTGTTTTCCCTTAATTTTTGCTGGTCTTCTGTTCTATTAATTTATTCATTTGCTGCCTTTGGTCATATGATACGGGAGCATTCTCGGCACTCGTCTGCACTGTCTCACTATGTTTTCAATACTTCTTTGATATTTTACATTTGAGAATGCTGCACTAGCATTTTTTGACAGGAATGTGCCCACTGAAATGAAGAAAGAAATTAACAAGGCTCTCAAATGCCAGAGAAATCCAGTTTATTATGAAAATGTGAAATGAATAGTAGGTACTTAAGCCAACGGACATTCCTAGCTTTAGTTCCAAAGATATTTCAGACTTTATTTGCACAGAATCTTGTTATTTGTTTAAGAAGTTTAATATTTCCAAGATTTCCTGTCCTTAGATCCCCAGCACTGGGAAAATAATGATATGAGATTGTTATATCTTTAAAAGCAGTCAATGATTCAGCAGAAAGGTGTATTAAGTTAAAGACCGACTTCAATAGTGTGACAAAAAATTCACAGAAACAGCATATATTGCAAGTTGTGAGACTATCACAATCAGTTCAGTTCTGTGTAGTTCTGTAACGTCTATTTTCCATAATATATATATATATATTTGAATACAACATTTGTATCAATCAATATAATTCAAAATTATGTACGAGAAACATTCAAGCTAAATTTGTGTGTTTGATATCACAAGATGTTAACAATGTGACATCCTATTTAGAAAAATAGTAAAATCAAGTATCACTTGTGTCAAAAATGTGCATAAATTATATTACAATATAACAATCTTTATAAAAATGTTGTCTGAGGCTATTTTTACTTCTACTGAAAGTGCCTAACTTTATTTGGGTTGAGGCTCAGATTAAAATTGATTAATCCTCACCAGATTTGCTTAAGGTTGTTTTCCAGTGTAATGGAATAGATTTATTGTGTGCCATTATAAAAATTCGAGAAAATATTTTAACATATGAGTCACCCTAAGTAACACTGAGAGGTTGCAATGCAGCATTTGTACTCTGAGACAAAGTAACACATGCTAAGGTTGATAGTATTTTCACTAATAAGAGCACAGTGGACAGATGAAAGGAACAGATTACTATTGATTCAGTTGGAGGTATTGTTTTAGCAAAGTACAATTTTAAAAACTTCAGTTGTGTGGATTTTCTTGATTATATTTCAAACAACCTAGATGTGTTGCATAAGATTACTTCTCCAGAGAAGTATAACTAACTTCATGATCACATTTAACACTATGTTTCAGGATTTTAAGAAAATATAAGTGCATGTGCCTATGGGTATATATATAAATAGCATTTAAATTATAAATTTACATTATTTTTGCATTGACCGACAATGTACTATATTTTTGTCCTACATTTTTTACCACTGTGTCCTACATTTCCATAAAATAATCTGGTAACCTAAGCTAAGTGCCAAAACATTCATTTTGACATAATCAAGAAAAAGTGTATAACTGCCATAACTATTGTCAAAATGTATTGTCAAGTTATCTTAATAAATGCACTGAAACTAATTGAAATAATAATTAATATGCAAAAAATAGAAAATGGCAGGAATTTCTTAGTAAACAGGTGGAAAAGTTTGAATACACTAGTGCATATTGTGTATTGTATATTGTGTTGTCAGATGGAACTGCGGGATATATGCTTATAGGAAGATGGAGCGACAATAAAGATATTCAAATAAAAAAGGAAACATTTTCTCACTACCATATCGAAATACCAAGATGTGGGAGGAGAGAGTGACAGACAGTCATTTTCCACCCATGCATTCCCTGTATATTGGATCCATGAAATCCCATGGTAAAAGCTTTTCTGCGCCAACTTCAATGTATTGAAATTGGGTAGATATGTATTACTGACAATTTATTATGTCAGTATATATTACTGATTAATAAATTCAGTAATACGTATGTGATCTTTCTATAGACATCTGTGTGCCGACAGACAGCTCTCTAAGAAGGAAAATTACATATTATGCAAACGAAAATTGTCAAATCCTGCATAGTACGCTCACATGTATTACTTTTGAGGTGGTAAGATGTGGAATTATGCTCTTTTATTGCTGCCTCCCAAAGTCTACCCAGAAACGTCTTTCCTTTGTGAACTGTGACATTGTCTGCTAAAATAGTTTACATCTTGCCATAATTAGGCACATAGTTGCCAAAGATTTTCAATGCACACAATGAGCTAGATAGTTTCCTCATATGGTAAATTTGTATAAATTTGGAAAAAACGTCAATCATAATGAATGTCTGTCCTCCACATCCGACAGGTATTGGACCATGTGAGTCAACAGCCGCAAACGCTCCTGGTCTACCTCATAGTATGGCTTGTGAAGGTACATGGCTTGGCCTTCTGACAGAATTCACATGTTGCAGTTAGCTTTCTAACCTTATGCCTTGACCACGGTATATAAAAATGCTTGCTCATTGCTAGTAATGTTGTTTTTTCTCTTCCTGTTTGTATTAGAGCCAAATGATATGTGTTAATCACCAAGTCCTCCAACTGTTCTGCCACATATGTCATCTGTCTAGGTTTATCTTTCCCCTGCAGTTTATACAATATGCCATTTCTTACTTCTAAGGTTCCCAAAATATTTTTATTTCCGGTACTGAACCCAATTTTATGTGTAAGTTCTCCTCTGTGTATTGTGCTTTCACGATGTTTATCAGTCATTTGTTTAGACTGAGGTCGAGTGAGTATCTCTCCTTCCCCCAGGACCTGGTATTTCAATGTGATGATTAGGGCTCGGAAGTTCATGCCCTAAAAAACACTGAAATATGCATGCAAATATGCTCTTAAAAACTTCAAAATATGCCAAGAAATATGCACTATTTCATTAGGACAGTTCATGTCCCTTTGCAGTAGACGAGTTAGTGTAAATAATAAAGTTACCTTATTTGAAGTGGTCCCGCTGCTACTATTAACTCTAAATTGCAGTTCACAACCAACACTACACAAATTTTCAACAGTAAAACGTCATCTATTGTCGGGCAAAACACTTTTGTAACGTGAAAAACTTCTTTACACGTCACAAGATGTTATAGGGGCATATTTAAATGATGTTAACTGTTTCACAGAGAGAGTCAACTCTCTTGGTGTGACAGATGGTTTTCTTTTGAGGATGTCTCGAATATCGCACATCTGTTTATAACCAGAATTATAATTCACTTTCTCTTTCACTTTTTGTCCTATGCTACCAGGAACCAAACTTAGATCACATATTGTTTTTTCAAGCACAGTAAGTGATTCATGCAAAGGAAATCCTACAGCTTCCAATGCCGTTATGGCTGTTGGTAAGAAGGAAAAATGGGCAGATATGAAACCAAGATCCTTCTTTAACCCAGTGCCTGACAGAATATTTTGCACAGTTTGTATTGATGAAGCATCGTTTGAGTCCAATGAATTCACAACCTCTTCGATTATTTCTATGTGCTCAGCATAATATAAAACTGCATCGACCCATGTTCCCCATCGAGTTAACACGGTGCAGGAGAAAGTCAGATATTAGGTGCTGTTGATCTAAACAACTTAACTCTTTTAGGAGATTTAACAAAAATTCTCTTTGTACTGGACACAAATCTATCTACCAGTGGGAAAGAATCGTGTATTGTCTCAGAAATGCGATGAAGAGCGTGTGCCAAACAAGTTATATGAATTAAGTTAGGAAAAATACCTTTCAGACTTTGTCCTGATTTTACCATATAAGGTAACAAATAAAAGCAACCAGTTGTATTCAATTCCACATGGGCATTGTAATTTCAAAGAGTCCATCACAAACTGTGTCACAGTTACATTGTCAGTGGCTGACAATTTGCACATATTAAGGAGATAAGCTGTAGTCTTTTGTTCATTATTTAAGGCATCCACGATTATATTAGCAATAGAACGGCGTTCAGAATCAGAGGTTTCATCAACAGACAACCACACAAACTGATCCGCTAAATGTTGTATATTTGACAATACGTTATTGTAACAATGCCCTACATAAGTCTTATGCAGTGTACTTTCTTCAGGCACATGTTGTTGAGTACACTTGGCAAGAAAGTTTTTAAATATCGGATTATTAATTTTGAACAAGGGAATATCAGCAGCTAAAAATGCTTGGCACAAGTCATAGGAAAACTCAGTAACCCTACTTCCTAAACACTCTACTAATTGTTTTAGAACAGGTTATTTGTTTGCGAGTTTTCTGATTAAATTCTCCTTATGTTTTGCTGTGTTTATGTGCTGAACTATTTGAAATCTTTTCTCACTCTGTATATTTTTGTCACACGCTCCACAAAACAGTGCCCCGAAAACTTTCTGTAAATTAATTAATCTAGAACTCTTAAGTTGGTTTTATTTTCGGCATTTGAAGAGCTTTTTAACATTTTATACACCTAATTTAATTTGGAGGGAACCAGTGCACAACACTGTTACGTTTGAAGACCATGCAGAGGCAAGCGTTGCTATAATTGTGCTGCTCAAAACGTTGACCTGCACTTTATCTTTGTTAATATAAACCTCTCAGATAAGGCACTGATTATTCTCTATGCACAAACATATAATGAAAGGATGGAAACAGGGGATTCACTACATAACAACATGACTCAGCATTGCTTCTCGCCACCTCGCGAGTTACGTCATCATATGCAACACTACCAATATGAAAAATATTATCCAGGTGGGAAAAAAAGCATAAAAATCATCAAAAATATGCTATATAGAGGCTATAGTATTGAAATAATATGCATTTATCAAAAATCAAGAAAATATGCAGTTATATGCACTATAAAATCACGTCCAAACAACTTAAAATTCCATAATTCGTGCACATAATGTAAAAGCATACATTTTTAACCCCTATGAAAAAACAGGCAAATGCATGAACTTCCTAGCCCTAGTGATAATCAGATGTTTCTTTTTTTTTTTTAATATCTTCACTCACACTCACACTTCCTATAAGTGTATCTCCTGCAGTTCTGTCTGACCACACAATACACAATATGCACTCCATGTATTCAAACTTCTCTGGCCTTTTACTAAGATATTCTGTATTTTTTTTAACTTACCTGATCACTGCATTCAAACTTTTACCACATTCTTCTGTCACATCGCAAGTCCATCACTCATGAAGTTTAGTCCATTAGTGACCCTTACAGTTTATACAGTATCTTCCCTCCCTACCCCCTCCCCCCTCATGTGACCTTTACTTTCCTCCTATTCGTTAGTTTTGATTCTACAGCTTGATTAAATAGAAATAACCATGCAGGAACACTGAGGAGAAGGTAGTAGTCTAGGGTGGGGGAGAAAGGCTGGCAGCATTCTCCTTACACGGTACAACAGGGAACTGTGTCCTTTTAAAAAATTAAATTAAAAATAAAATGTGTTTTGACAATGTCAAGTGTTGTACTCCTCCACACTAATAATGAAATAAATTGCATGAAGATGTCCATAGAAGGCAGCACAAATGTTTCAGATAATAGGGCAAGAGTACCAATTGTGGGGGCTACAGTTTACATGGGTGTTTCTAACCCATTCATGCTTCTGTATAGTAACTTCACCTAATTTAAAACTTGCACATGCAATGTTAAACATTTGCTTATCAGTATTTCTCTACTTAAAACATGTACCAATCGACTAATAAATTGAACAACGAAGTGGGTAAATTACACCATTATCACCTAAATATGAGTTTGCTTAAACAAGAAAAGAAAATCATACCAAACAATAATTTAGTCAATTTATCCACATACTTTCACTCCTGAGGAAATCAAATTCTTGAACTGTGGATTGAAAACCTGCATCCGCAATTCACAGAATAAAGATGATTACATTGCTGATGCCATCATTGCTTCCCATCAAATAAAACAAAGTGCCAGTGAAAATATCACAGCCACAGCTAAATGTCAAACTATTAACACAAACTTCTTTCAAACAGAGCAATAACAAATTTAAATCATTAACAGACTGTGTTTTACTGCAAAGGAGATGAAGACAATAAGGCTAATTTTGGATGAAGATTATATTCTAAGAACAAACTGTTTCATAAACCAGAATACAAAAGTTTAGCAAGGATCCTTTAAAAATACTTTGGTGATACTACTGGAAAGGCTATCAATGACAGATACTTTCTGACAGTGCTTGAATAATTGAAATAACAATGTACAATCATATGTTATCTAAATTATATTGCTTGCCTAAAATCCACGAAAACAACACTATGCACCTAGTCATTAGCAATATTGATGCACCAACCTACAAATTAGCAAACGGGTTAGTCAACAGATTGAATGCATTAATCAAATCTCCAATATTAAGCACTAAAACACTGTAGAATCAACAAAATTAAAGACTTGCACTTAATCAATAATGAACTCTTAGTATCTTTTGACATCACTGCACTACCCACGAGCATCACAGTGGAAAAACTACCAAGATTGATAAAACTGTGGCTCTTTACAGGACATCTCTGTAGGCATAATTCATGAACATACTGAACTCATACAGTTGTGCCTCAAACAAAATGGTGTCAGTTTCAATCAGAAATATCAACAAGCTAAAGGCCTCACCATGGGCAACCTATTTAACCTATACTCAGTGAATTATTCATGAATCATTTAGAAATGAGGAGCATCATATCAAACCCATTATGTCCATCACTGGAGGACATTGAGCTATACATATTGCTATATACAAATGTATTCGTACCAGGGAAAATTATAGGCATATTTGTTCATTGTTACATAAAAATGGCACATGGGCAAAATTGCTCAATCTGGAATTATAAATAATACATCAGTATACAACATGAACAAAAATATTTTCTATACAAGTATAATTGTACGAAATAATATATTTTCTATGATTGGGAATTTTTGGCTGAACATAACTATTCATACACATTCTAAAGGGTTATCAACAAGTTCTCCACACCGTGCCAGTGCCTACCACTCGATAATGTTGGTACTGCTATTTATCTGCATTACCTTTCACAAATTACATATTTAAATCTATCAGATTGCTATTTCGCTGAACATTGTAACCACACGATCATGGTAGCCAGTGCTACTACCGGAATTCCCATCTCTTCGGGAATCTTGATTACATGAGAGCTGCAGAGCAACTTCTCGATAACCCTACATTATCAGTTTATAAAGAACATGTAAGGAGTTATTTTCACATTGTTCAGTAGTGAGTTTACTTGCCTCTCATGCATATAATCTCTGTAGCATACAATATACTAAGTTCTTTGCAACTTTTGACCCATAAGTTGCCATTACATTTGTAGTAGCTGTTTCAATTGGGTTTTCTTATTATATGTTTCCTAAACTGATCTCTAATTTGTCCCTCAGATGTACGATGCGGGTAGTATCAGGAAACTGGGTGTTTTTACAATGTGCTGGGATGTTGTATAACCACTGACGAACAGCTTGTGCTGTAGGTTTGGGGTGGTTGTCCTGTTGAAAGTAATACACCGGAGAAAGGCCTAACTTTTCAGTGTTTTTCTAAACATTTTTTAGGCTGTTCATGTGCATGTATTTATTCACATTTCCTTCTATGAAAACCAATTCCCCTACAACTGAGGCAGCCTTGCACCCCCACACCATTACAACACCACCTACGTGCTTTACAGTTACGATGGGTTCTTCTCATTGAACTTTGCAATAGGCTTTCTCCAAACCAAAGTGCCCCCATCATTATGAAAAGTATTTAATTTACTTTCGTCCATAAACAACACATTATTCCAAAACTCTTTTTCCACAAACTCTTTAGCAAACTGCAGCCTCTTCATTCTATTAAGTTTCTAATGTAGGGTTTATTTCTTGGTACCTTAGCTCAGTTTCCAACTCGATGAAGAACCCATCTTATTGTATGTGAAGAAACTGGATTGTGAATTTTCTTAATGAACTGCATTACATACCACTTCTCTCTTGAAGAAAGTTTGTGTGGGGTGTCTGCTCCTTTTGTTATCTTCACTGTTTTAACTTTGCACCTATTTACTATGCTTTGTACATTAGATCAGCTTCTCCCAACTGAATTTTCAATTTCAGAACGATTTTTCTTGATTATGAAGTCTGAGAACAATTCTTCTCTTTCAAACAGAGGTTTCCTTCTGTTTTCATTCCATTGTACCAAAAGTGTATCTCTCAGTGCAGTCTATCTCTTGGGATATGTACTACTCAACTGAACCAGCCAAGCAAGGGTCACTCTTTTTAATTGTGCATCAACAAGGGTAGTAACTAACCGTATGAATTGTAGAATGAAGTATCTTCCGGGCTGTTATGCCGTGGTCTGCTGGAGATCTGTCTTCCAGACGTTTCGTTTACAACTGCGGTAAACATCCTCAGTGGCGTTGTCGAAGTCTCCTCGTAGAAGGTATCACTGCGACTGATGCGTCGATTTTTTTTTTTTTTTTTTTTTTTTTTTTTTTAACTTAGATATATGGTTGTTCTGTGTTGTCTCTGTTTATTTTGCTTAGGGGTGCTAGTTTGGTCCGGTACCGCTTTACGCACCCGGAGGTTTGTGGGTGATTGTTTTAAGAAAAAGTGGTGGAAGTGGTAGGTCTCCTGTCATGATCAACGCCCTGACAGGGACCTCCGGCATGTGGTGTGTTGTCGTGCTCGTCTAGACAGTGGTGCTCTCGTAGCTTCGCTCGGTCCCGAATTGGATCTTCTGTTGTGTATGTAATCCCTGTAGGGAGCTCTCTGTACGGTGTGAGAAGAGGGGTGGTTTGGTGGCGGGGAGGGAGTG
Organism: Tenodera sinensis; assembly: GCA_030765045.1. Taxonomy (NCBI): domain Eukaryota; kingdom Metazoa; phylum Arthropoda; class Insecta; order Mantodea; family Mantidae; genus Tenodera; species Tenodera sinensis. The sequence continues at coordinate 476,830 of JAUKNM010000021.1, forward strand.
CGTGATGTGCTGATTGTTCTGGAAGGTGAGGCTGCGCTAGGATAGCGCTCTTCTCTGCTGTTGCTGATGGCCGTGATGATGGTGCTGGTGTGCCCATTCAGCAGCTCGCTGAGTTGCTTGTGGGAGGTGATGGTCCTGGTGTTGTTGATGTACTCAACTATCTTCTCGAGCTTGGTCTTGAGATAGTTCCTGTCTGTGGCCTTTGGTTTTCACGCAGTCGGACGATCTCGTCAGTCATGAGACGGACTGAGTTTTCCAGCTGCGCTACTCTGCCAACAAGCTCTTGGGGTAGTGGTGCCTGTGTAGTGTTTGGAGTTTGCTGTGCGACTGGTGGTGGTGTGATGTTCTGGACGATCCGCTTAGTGCGCGGTTGTTGGTTGCTCGGTCGTCTGGGGCACACCGCTTGCCCTGTGTAGTGGCCCGTACGATCACATGTCGCACAGTACACGGGGCGGTGTGCCATGCTGTGTCCGGTGCATTGTGTGGTCAGTGAGCCGGCGCCACAGTAGTGGCACCGGGCTGCGGCTGTGCAGGTCGTTGCGGAGTGGCCGTACTGGCAGCAGCGCCGGCACGGCATGAGACGGGCGCCCCGGCTTTCCTCCACTCTGAGCACCTGCCCGAGGACAGGTAACCCATCGCGAAGGGCAGCGCGGAAGTGCGCCTCGTCCAGCAATACCAGCCTGACTAGTGGTGACGGCCCCCTAGCGGTGTGAATCCTCTCCACACGGGTCGCAGATGGCCATAGCTGTTGGGCGGCGCTGAGGAGCAGTGAGTCCGGAATTTGCCTATGCACTCCCCGAACTACTGCATTATAGCTCTGTAGGGTGCGGCTGTGCTCCATGTGTGCGTCAGGTGTTTGCGGCTGTCGAGAGGTGTGTGTAGTTTCGTCGGTTGTGTTGTCTGTGTTGGGTCGTTTTCCGGTTGTTGTGTCGGCGTTTGTGCGGTGTTTTGTGTTGGCTGTGATGCGGCTGATGATGGTGGAGAAATGTCCCTTGTCCTCTCTTCTTCTACGTTGCTAGCAGAAGCGCGGTTTGTGGCCAGGGTTTTTCCCCCCCTGGGGTTTACCGGCATACTTCTTCTTGCTGCCTTTACCCATGATGTGTCGATTCTTCATACTGCGTCGGTGACGGATGTGAGGCGACTGACCGGTCGACTGTCTGTGGCGCTCCATTTATACCATACGCAATGTGCGCTGATTGGTCCGGGGCACGCAGAGGCGTGGTGGCTGGTGGAGGGGGTTCTATCTCTCTTATGCTGCTGGTCTCTTCTGATTGGCTTACCTTGCTTTCCTGCTTCTTATGATGTTCTTTATTTTCTATGACCGGATGCCAGTTGCTGTTTAATCTTAAGGCCTCTTCCTTATTAAAGTTGTTAGGGTGCTTGTAAATTTTAATAGCCTCTCGCTGTAGTCGGGCATGGTAATGTATGGCAGATGCAAGGATGCGCGTATCCTGGAACTTAATACTGTGTTCACCGACTGCATTAATGGCATGTTCAGCGACCGCAGACTTATCAGTTTGGCCCAGGCGGCAGCTTCTTTTGTGTTCCGTGAGTCTGGTCTTAACACTGCGCTGAGTAGTTCCAATGTAAACTGAGCCACAACCACAAGGAATACTGTATACTCCAGCCGATGACAAAGCTTCTCTGGGATCCTTGGGTGATCGTAGTAAACTGCTTAACTGTATGGTAGGAACACAATGCCCTTACTTTTGGGCTGATCTGGATTCCGGATGACAGGTTGAGTCTTAGGAGGCCGGCAAGCTCTTCTTACTTCTTGGATTGAATAACCATTGGAAAGTAATGCTTGTTCTAAGTGGCCAAGTTCTTGTTTTAAGGAGTGCGGCTCACAGATGCGGGAAGCACGGGTTGCAAGCGTCTTGATCATTGCACGCTTCTGTCTGGGATGATGATTGGAATGTTTAAGTATCGGTCAGTATGGGTAGGCTTGCGGTAGACCGTGTGTCCAAGTGTCCCGTCGGCCTTCTTGCTAACCAAGACGTCCAGAAACGCTAGTTGTCCATCCTTTTCTTTTTCCATCGTGAACTGAAAACGTTGATTGATGCTGTTCAGATGTTGAAGGAAGTCCTGAAGGGCGTTCTCTCCGTGGGGCCATATGACGAAAGTGTCGTCTATATATCGGAACCAGACCAATGGTTTTTGTGCGGCCGTTTCTAGGGCTAAGGTTTCAAAATATTCCATGTAAAAATTAGCAACCACAGCACTCAGGGGACTGCCCATAGCGACACCATCTAGCTGTTCGTAGAAGGACTGGTTCCACTGGAAATAAGTCGTGGACAGCATATGGTGGAAGAGTGCAAGTATATCATTGGAGAAGATGGGTTTCAACTGCTCAAGGGCTTCATCAACAGGAACCATGGTGAAAAGTGATGTAACGTCGTAGCTGACTAGTAGATGTTGGGGTAGTATGGTTACACTTTGCAGCTTCTGAATGAAGTGGGTCGAATCCTTGATGAAAGAATCCGTCGTGCCAACATGTGGTTGTAATAAACCCGTTAAGTATTTGGCTAAGGCGTAGGTAGGAGATCCAATAGCGCTGACAATGCACCTCAGTGGTATTTCCGGTTTGTTCCTACGCCTTAGCCAAATACCTAACCGATAAATCCTTAACTTTAGGTGGTTGGGCATGGTAGATCTGAGGATAGGGTAGAGCTGTCTGAGCGCAGCGTGACCAAGTTTGGCCTTTGCGCGGACGTGTGGGGCGTATGTTAGCCCGCGATCGAGGAGAACGCCTAAATATTTGGCGGAGGTTACCCATGGGATATTTCTCCGCCTAAGCCGAAGTGACCGTTCCGGCCGCCAATGGCGAACCTTACCAAGAAGGAGAGCGGAGCTTTTCCCCGGACTAATAGCCATTCTCCACTTCTCACTCCAACGGTCGAGTTGTCGTTGAAGGGGAGGGAGGCAATATTTCACGTTTTTATTTTGTGCCATAATGAGGACGTCGTCCGCATACTGGCATGTCGCAGTGTGTTGTTCCGTGGGGAAGTGGGACATGTAAGCTGCGAAGAGTAGCGGGGAGAGTACACTGCCCTCTGGGACTCCTGCCGCTATTTGTCTTATGGTAGACAGTTTTCCTTCCACTTTCACTCTGAAAGTGCGGTCCTGAAGGAAGCCTGCTAATCATAGTGAGATATGGAGGAGGGATATTTGCCTGCTTTAGTTTGTACAGTAGGCCTTGGTGCCAAGTTGTGGCGAAAGCCTTTTCCACATCCAGCAACACCGCTATGGTCTTGATGTTTCCCTGGAAACCCAGGGATACCATCTCGGCCACACGCAGCAACTGCATGGTCAGGGAATGACCCCGACGAAAACCAAACTGATGATCCGGTAGGAGTTGCCTCTCCTCAAAAATAGGTATTAGGCGGGTAAGGAGCAACCGCTCAAAAACTTTTGAGACGATTGGGAGAATGCTGATGGAACGGCGGTAGTTAGGAAAGACTGGGTTCTTGCTCGGTGTCAATATACACACCACCCTCGCCTCCTTCCAGAAAACCGGAAAGTAACGAAGACGGAGGCATGCATTGAAGATCCGGGTCAAGCGGACCACATCCTTTTTGGGTAGGTGCTGGAGCATGAGCGCCGTGACGCCGTCATGTCCAGTGGATTTGTTGGGATTCAGACTTTGGATTTCGGAAATCACCGCTTTCGGGGTGATTATGGGAAGTTGGATCCTCTCATGAAGCCGCCGCGGTTCCTCATAGAGGTAATCCACTGTTGCATCCACGAGTTCAGTAAAGTCTTCGTCTTGCGGGTCCTCCCGGGGTTCGAACTGTACCTCAAGGTGGTCCGCGAACACAGTGGCTTTCTCGTCTGGCTCAAAAGCGAGCCGCCCACGAGTGCCGTGTAAGGGATGTTGGTATTGGGCCTTGTCGTTCCTCAAGGCCCTTATAATCCGCCAGGGTTTCTTTTCTTGAAGGTTTACAGTTCTTAATGTGTTTTCCCAGGCTGATGTTCTATGCGCACGGAGCAGTCGCCTTACCAGGAATTTGAACCGCTGGTAAACTGCTCCTATCCTGGGATGGCGGAAACGCTGCCATAGCTTCCGAACAGTTGCCTTGGATTTTATCAACTGTCGGAGTTCTATAGGTAAGGTTCTAGGATCTGGGGTGTTGGTGGGAATGCGGTGAGTATGTGCACACACCGCACTTAGGATCTGGTGGGAAAAGTCCGACGCTGCCTTTTCCAACGCCTCGATATCATCGATGCGAGGTCGAGGGTAGACGGAACGGTTAAGTTCTAGGACTGCTGCATCCCAGTCGGTCTCAAATGTCCAGTCTGAGTTTAACAGAGCTGGCATGGCTACTGTGGAACCTACCACGACAGGGTCGTGGTCAGAATCCAGCTCATTTACTGCCGAGAGGTCAAAGTGTAATGGCATGTTCTTGGTGATCATGATGTCTAAGACGTCACGCCTGCCGCGGGGCGGATGGAATGTAGGACCTCTCGGCCCGTGCGCGGCAAGGTTTGGGTCTCCGCTGATGAGGCGGTAGAGCCCGCGCCCCCTCTGGTTGCTAGTGCGACTGTACCAGAGCCCATGCTTCGCGTTGAGGTCTCCAGCGATGCAGACTACTGGGTGTAGGTTGAGGAGAGTGGTGTAATCTGCTTCATAGAAGCGATGATCTGGAGGGTCATAAGCCGCAATCAACAATGTGTCCATACCGCCAATGGCAAGCCTAATGGCAGTAGCCTCCACATGTTGAAGGGCAGGAAGAGGAAACGGTGTATGGGTGACGATGCTTTTGATGAAGATAGCTGTACCACCGCCCTGTCGGCCGACCCGATCAGACCGATGGGCGACGTAACTAGGCAGCGAGAAGTTTATACCAGCATGCAGGTGTCTCTCGGTCACCAAGAGGATGTCGATCCCGTAGGACTGTACAAATTCTAGAATGCCTGGTCGTTGTTCCCTTACGCCATTAGCACTCCAGAAAGCGGCGCGTAATGGTCTACGCACAACACGGTAGGCCATTACTGGGAGGATCTGGGAACAGCTGCTCTAGTGTTTGCAGCAGGATTTGATGTTTTTGTAGGACGTCAACATTGGCGTCCGTTATTGTCTGCATATACCTCCTCAAAATGGGAAGTGTCCGTTTAATCATATCCCCGAACCAGTTGGACAGGGTTCTGAATTCCTCGAGGTCTGCCGAGGATATAGCACTTCCGAGTGGGGCCAATGGGGCCAACGGAGTGGTGCATGCCGGTTAGGCACGTTGGTTTGGGGCCGGGGTGGGTACATAGGCAGATATGGACTGTGCATCAGACCCAGTCATTTGCTCAAATAGAGCTGACCGCTGTCTTTCAGCCTTTCTTTGTTTCCTCTCTCGCTTTTCGCGAGAGGGGCGTGGAGGTGGAGCTACGCTCTCCTCCACGCTGGTGGCTGGTGCAGTTTGCACAGTTTGTGCCTGTGCAGGTGCAGTTTGTGCAGTTTCAGTCTGCTGCACAATTTTCTCAGCCTCGTTAAGGGCGGCGGCGAAGCTCACCCCTGCGCGGACTGGTGCCACAGGACCGCGGCGGCGGCTATCAATGATTTTTTGCCGCACTTCACACCCCTTGTAAACACTTACATGGGGTTTGTGGCAATTGGCACACTCTTTTTCTTCTGTGCCTTTGTCGCAATTTGCGACAAGGTGTTCTGCACAGCGTAAGCATGCGAGCTTTCGTTCACATGCTTGGCTGGAGTGGTGAAAACCCATGCATCTGCGGCATTGGGCTGGGCCATCTTGCCCATAAAAACGCTCCACCATGACCACAGTGTGGAACAAGGTGCGCACAGCGTCTATTGGCTGTATTTGTTGGTCCAGGACTTCGTCCACCACTACCAAATATAGTGGCATGGGTACTTTTTTGGACCCCTCCTCGGTCCAAATGGTCTTTCTCAGCTGCGCTGCAGCTGAAATTTTAATCCCATGTTCTTCTAGGAGTTCCTGTGTTATTTCCTCTGGTGTACACTCAGAGGAGAGTCCCCTAATTATGCGTCTCTCGACGTTGGGACGCTGGAGTGAGTAGGAGTAGAAATGAATCTGCTCCTCTCTTAGGACCTGTTTCGCCCTTTCAAAATCCTCGGACGTGTAGGTTCGGATATGAACCTTTCTTGGTTTGAGCCTCGAAACCCTTGGCCAGTCTGGCCGCAAGTTGTTTCATGACTCTTACGTGGTTGTTAAAAGAATCCGCTATTATGGGCGGAATCTTAGGGCCCTTCATGGTTAAGGGTGGTTCTTCGGCCCCTTGTGGGGGATGCAGACTATTGGAGGATTTTCTTTTCCTCCTGCGCTCAACGACAGTGAAGCGGTCGTCTTGCGCGATATCGTCCTCCTCAGACTCTGTCTCAGACAGCGGGAGGTGTGGGTTGCTTGGTACAGGTGTTGTGGTATGTTGAAGTACCCGTTGAGGGGCCAAACCGTTACGTTTGAACCCCTTAAGCCTCTTGGCTGCAGGTTCTGCCACTTCAGGTGGGGATGGTTGGGAACTAGTCCCAGGTTTTTGCCCGTCTAAGTCGAGTGGTCTTGTACAGATGTCAGTCGGCACGATTGCCCTCCGGCTGCTTGTAGCGGACCCGACCCCCTCCTTAGAGGAGGAGGCGCCTAGGCAAGCCATTACGGCTTGAGGTATTGGACCAGAGGTCCTTACCTTTGGCTGCGGCCTTGCAAGCCCGTTGTCTCGTGGTCCGTCAGTCAGTTTGTCTGTCGGGAATAGTTACCTGACTCTTTCAATGCACGCACCCCTCCGAGTGCAGGATCGATGTAGAAGAAGAAGCGCTGTCGAGGATTGATGCGACACGCTGAGGCTTGCTGTCAAACCTCTTGCAGCGTGACCGCGGGAACTGTGCTGTTTGATGCGACACGCTGCGGCTTGCTATCAAGCCTCTTGCAGCGTGACCGCGCGAACTGTGCTGTCGCCTGGCTAGGTAGTCCCTATTTGCTCCACCACGTCGCTGCAGTCGCTCCCCTGGCGAGAAGTACTGGAACTCGTTGCTCGTTTCTCTCCAGAAACGTGGACATGATGTGCACTCCACGCAAGTCGCTAAGCGAGTGATGAATGTAAGCCAATCAGAACAGACCAGCAGCATAAGAGAGATAGAATCCCCTCCACCAGCCACCACGCCTCTGCGCGCCCCGGACCAATCAGCGCACGTTGCGCATGGTATAAATAGAGCGCCATAGACAGTCACCACTGAGCCCTACCACAGCAGGGAGGGGCCAGCCCAATGCTATAATTGCTTGGGCTTTCACCACTCGAGCCATGCTTGTGAGAGGCAACTCAAGTGCCTTCGCTGTGCAGGAGAATACCTGGTGAAGGATTGCCTGACACCAGTGGATAATAAAAAGTGCGCTAACTGCGACGGGAGCCACATAGGCATCTATCGCGGTTGCCCGAAGCGACTTGCAATTATGCAAGGAAGACAGGGCAAAGTACCAGAGATCCGACAGGGGGTATCCTTTGCACAGGCAATGTCGGGACACGAAAGTGCTCTAGTACAGGCCGAGACTGCAGAGGCAACCCCACAAAACCAGGTTGTCAGTCAAAAGACAACGCCAGTCCCAAGCGTCACCCCAAAGGTGGGCACAGAACATCCAGTGCCACCCCCCAGTGTTGCCCCAAAGGACAAACGTTCTCCTAAAAAGAGGAGGAAGGGGAGAAAGGCTCATGTGACTAAGTACAGAGCTAGAAACAGCCATGGTGGAGGCAGGTCACAAAAGTGTTGCCCAACTTCCCCCACCAACAGCCCCAGCTCGGGATGCACCACAGAGTGCACCAGCCAATCAGGCAACAGCTGCTTCAGCCATTCAGGCAACAGCAGCAGCGCAGCCAATCAGGGCTGGCCCGTCATCACAGACTGGCCCAATAAATAGAACCACCACACCACCACGAAGAAGCACTCAGTCACAAGCCTTAGGAGACACCTTTGGCTCAGAGGACATGGCGGAGTGTATTGAACTGGCAACTTGGTTTGCGGACCTTGTACAACGTTCCCTCCCCATTCTACGACGCTGCAGGGAACAAATCCTCAACCCCGAACTATCGGCTGTGAAGAAGCACCTCGTAGTGCTTCAAACGGCCAAGGACCTCTACGCTAACTCCATAAGCTCTTAAATGGCGCATAGAAATGTGCGTTCATATAGAGCTGCGTTCTGGAACGCAAATAGAGAGCAGAGACCAGGCCTGTTAGAGTTTGTAGACAGCCATGGGATTGATATCCTTATGATCTGCGAAACACCCTTGGACGCCGGTGTACAGTTCAGTCTGCCAAGTTACGTCGCCCATCGGTCTGATCGGGTCGGCCGACAGGTCGGTGGTACTGCCATTTTCATAAAGAACCATCTCACACACATTCCTGTTACCATTCCTCCGCTACAACACCTAGAGGCAACCGCTATAAGGCTATCCTTAGGCGGTGGCGACGTGGTACTTGTAGCGGTATATGATCCTCCGGATGGGCGCTTCTATGAAGCGGACTTCACGGCACTCCTGGACCTACACCACAGGGTTTGCATTGTAGGCGACTTCAACGCCAAACACCCAAGCTGGCACAGCCGCACCCAGAACGTGAAGGGCCGGGGACTGTACCGTCTCATTAGCGGGAACCCCGCCCTACATGCACACGGGCCGAGAGGTCCAACATATTACCCGGCACGCGGCGCCGCGGATGTCATAGATTTCATTGTCACCAAGAATATCACATTTCACCTGGATCTCTCGGTGATTAACGCTCATGATTCCGACCACAACCCTGTTGTGGTCGACTCAGACGTTAATCTAACTGGGCTGGGAGAGCCTGATTGGGTTGAGGAAGTCGACTGGGATGCAGACGTCCTAGCCCTCCAAACTTCCGTGGAAGCACGTCCTCGAATAGACTCGATAGAGGCTCTCGAGGAGGCAGCTGCGGGGTTCTCAACCTCTGTCCTAAATGCGGTGCGTGCTCATACGCACCGCATTCCTACCGACGTACCAAACCCTACAGCTATCCCTGCCCCACTGAAACGCCTCATTCAAGCGAAAAACGCTGTTAGAAGGCTATGGCAGAGATTCCGTCATCCTAGGATAGGAGTAATGCACCAGAGGTTCAAATCCCTGGTGAGACGACAACTAAGAAAACATAGGCAAGCAGCTTGGGAAAACACGTTGCGTCATGTAAACCTCCAGGAGAGGAAACCATGGCGCATCGTCCGAGGCTTGAGGAAAGATAAGACTGTACACCAGCACCCTGTGCATAGCCCTCGGGGAAGACTTGTCTTTGAACCGAGGGAAAAAGCAGATGCGCTAGCAGACTATCTGGAAACTCAATTCCAGCCTAGAGTCGACCCTCAGAACGACGATCATACTGACCTCGTGGAACAAGCAGTAGAAGACTTCCTAGAAGTCGGACCTGCGGGCCACGAGGATTTCCACATCCCGATAGTTACCCCTCGCGAGGTAACTAACACCATCCAAAACCTAAAACCTAGAAAAGCCCCTGGGCAGGACCGTGTAACAGCGGAAATGCTCCAGCACCTTCCCTTTAGAGCCGTGATGCACTTGACTCGGATCTACAAAACGTGCCTAAGCATGCGCCATTTTCCGGAAGTCTGGAAGAGGGCGCGTGTGGTATCCGTGTTGAAGCCGGGCAAGAATCCGATCTTTCCTTCTAGCTACCGTTCCATCAGTCTCGTACCAGTTATCTCGAAAGTCTTCGAGAAACTGTTCCTGACCCGCCTTAGACCTCTTTTAGAGGAAAAAGGCCTCCTACCGGAACATCAGTTTGCTTTTCGTTCTGACCATTGCACAACCGAGCAACTACTGCGAGTAGCCCGAAAGGCTTCCCTGGCTTACCAGGATAGGGCCAAAACGGTGGCAGTGTTGCTTGACGTGGAAAAGGCGTTCTTTACCACCTGGCACGAAGGGCTTATCTACAAGCTCATACAGCACGAAATCCCCCCTCCATACATTTACTTGGTGGCTAGTTTCCTACAGGAACGTAGCTTCCGAGTGAAAGTGGAGGGTTCATTTTTCCGAAAAAGGCCCATTGGCGCAGGGGTTCCCGAGGGTAGTGTACTGTCACCGGCACTCTTTAATGCTTACATGGCCGATCTCCCAACGCACCCCAACACTCACATCTGTCAGTATGCGGACGATCTTATGATCTTCGCGACTAACAAGAACCCGCGCTACAGCTACCGTCAAGTACAAGCCCACCTCTGTGCCATCAGTAGTTGGTGCGAGAACTGGCGCATGTCTATTAACCCGGAGAAAAGCTCTGCGATTCTCCTGGCCAACACGCTGGCAAACCGGCTCCCGTAGGACCTCGTGCTTCGGCGCCGTCGGATCCCCTGGGTCACTACGGCGAAGTATCTCGGGGTCACGTTGGACCGGCGGCTAACGTATAGGCATCACGTCAGGGACAAGGTACTACAAGGTCACGCAGCCCTCCGGCAGTTGTATCCCATCCTCAGCTCCAAAACCATGCCCATTCGCCTGGAGCTCCAGCTGTATCGTGCGATTATCCCGCCTCTGGTCCTGTGCGGATGTGAGATCTGGGGAGTGGTGGCAAAGTCCACCTTCATCAGACTCCAGACGTTGCAGAATCGGGCATTAAGGATGATCTATGATACTGGTTGGAGATTTCCTGCCCACATCCTTCACGAACATTCCGGCATCCCGTACATTGTCGACGTGATTAAAACCCGCGCTCGAACAATGTACAATACATTCCAGAACCACCCTAACCCACTGGTGATCACTCTGGGACAATATGACCAGAGACAGCCGCGCCGACTACCATCTAAAAAATTGCCGAAGGACATCTTAAGTCCAACGGTCTAATTTTAGAACATGGGAAAGGCGAAAATTACAATCTGTACTTGAAACAGAGTAAAATACCTAATTTAGATCACCTCTCAGTGAGTGACTGACGGCCAGAACCCTGGAAGGGATTAGCGCGTCGCCTGATTGACTAAACAGCCAATCAGCAGCCGGGTACTGCTCGCTCACGGACCAATCCCTACCAACCATCCATCTCGCCCCTATAAATACCTCTGATCCCACAAACATTCCCAGAAGTATTAAATCCCTGTAGACCAAACTACCATACTATCGCGCAGGTTAAGCCGTATAACGGCTAGGTACTGCGGTAAAGACACTCGGGTGGGGGAATAGCTTCCCCACTCGACTCGAACTGCCTCTGGTGCCTCTCTCGACGCATCAGTCGCAGTGATACCTTCTACGAGGAGACTTCTACAACGCCACTCAGGGCAGGCCAGAAGCGCCTTCCCGCGCAAACAGTACCGGAGCAGTGTGACATCATTAGGAATACACGTGAGGCTCGGAATACACGGGACCAAGTGAAATAAGGGTACTTTTACAACATGAAGCACATTGTCAAATATCACAATCCCAGACCTATCTGTTAAAATAAACAACACAATGTAGTTATCCAGTGGGTATCTATTCCTGGTGGTGGACCTTCTGTAGTACAATGAGTAAAAGTAGAAAGCAATCCTCTGTTGCTGCGTGTAAATATGTTTCCTATAAAACTACGGATGTAGTTTATCATAAATTTCCTAAGGATGTAACATTACAGCGTGAATGGGTGTCTCGGTGTAAAAGGGCTGATCCAAATAATGTCAATAATGCAATAATTTATTCAGTTCATTTCCTTCCCGAAGATTACGAACGGGATTTAAAACACGAGCTTCTAGGATTGGCATTAAGAAGAGAATTAAAAAGCGATGCTGTGCCTTCACAAATATTCCAATTTGGATTGGAGGTACATGGGAAACTGCTGTGGCAAGTATATGCGTATTCTTAAGACAGTATTTCTTTATGTAATTAATTTCGAATTTGTGTTATACATTTGAGGATTAGAGACGTTGTCTAAGTATAATAAAGATAATGACGACATTTAAATAATAATAATAATAATAATAATGATAATAACAGTAACAACAACCAGATTATATTTTTTTAATTTATACAACATATGATATTAACATATTTGTTGACTGTTCAACTTTAGATTTCTTTGGAGATAAAGCTGATAAATTAGATAATGCTCTCTTTCGTACCGCCCTGTCTTCACATCGGCGATCTCGTGCTGATGTATGTCCTATGACAAGAGGAAAATGTTACTGTAGCACGCAGGGCTTGTTATTCCTTTACACTTAATGAAATATTCCGTCTATTTTTACATTTATGCGACGTTTTATCCTGGGCAATAGCACAAACCAATGCAGTGCTTTAACTATCGCGGTAAACCAGTATTCCTAATGACGTAATGAGCGACAGCCAATAGCAGCGCGATTCGCCGGAATGGCCTACCTCTCTATTCTAGTTGCCTTGACGCCACTGACGATGTTTACCGCAGTTGTAAACGAAACGTCTGGAAGACAGATCTCCAGCAGACCACGGCATAACAGCCCGGAAGATACTTCATTCTACAATTTAGACGCCGGCCATGAAAGCCTACGTAGCTTTATAACTGTATGAACATCTATCTAGACATTAATTCATGTAAACAAACACAGGCTTGTCCTATACTTTTGTTGTACACAGTAATGGAACATTTGCATTATATCCACATGGCAGGCATTCAAATATATTATATAGAGTTAAAACTGATACACATTAATATTATTTGTACATAATAACCAATATGCTATTTGTATCAGGGTTGTTTGTGAATATTTTCATCCATATGTGGCTGTTCTAACCCTTTCCTGCCATGGTTTTCCATTTGGGAAGTATTGCTTATTCTGCATAGTTGTTGGTTGTACTGTTGTTTTATATCTAACAATTGGCATTAAATTACTCATTATAATCCAGATAACAATTACATCAGATTTTGTTGAAGGTTTAGATGCTATAAACAATATACGTAAGTTTTTCAGGTATGTCAATGCACAAAACTGAAGTCCTTTATAAACTTATTTTATTTGATACAATATTACTAATTGAAACCTATGAATACGTGAAACTCATTTGAGTACGTTAGTTTACGGTAACCACATTAGGTGCTGAATTTTTGGTCAAATAATTACCAATAATGACACAGTGATTGTTATACTCTAATGGTGGCTGGTGAATTAAAAATAAGGTGGTGCACAACATTAAAATTATCCATGATATATTATAGATTAGTCATGACTCATTTATACAGCGAGTTTACTCTCTTCTCCTTTCACCTGGTGAACCTATAACTTTTGCTTTAAAATTATTTATCTTCATTTTCCTGCTCTATCGAAAGCAAGGCTGACTATCTTGAGACATGGTGTTCTCCAAAAATGTTTTTATTCTGTTTAATGTAGACAAAATATTGCTCCGCTAACGTGGTAGACATTGGCATAATTAGAACTCTTAAGGTTTAACACAATAATAATAATAATAATAATAATAATAATAATAATAATAATAATAATAATAATAATAATAATAATAATAATAATAATAATAATAATAATAATAATAATAATAATAATAATAATAATAATAATAATAATAATTACCAATAATGACACAGTGATTGTTATACTCTAATGGTGGCTGGTGAATTAAAAATAAGGTGGTGCACAACATTAAAATTATCCATGATATATTATAGATTAGTCATGACTCATTTATACAGCGAGTTTACTCTCTTCTCCTTTCACCTGGTGAACCTATAACTTTTGCTTTAAAATTATTTATCTTCATTTTCCTGCTCTATCGAAAGCAAGGCTGACTATCTTGAGACATGGTGTTCTCCAAAAATGTTTTTATTCTGTTTAATGTAGACAAAATATTGCTCCGCTAACGTGGTAGACATTGGCATAATTAGAACTCTTAAGGTTTAACACAATAATAATAATAATAATAATAATAATAATAATAATAATAATAATAATAATAATAATAATAATAATAATAATAATAATAATAATAATAATAATAATAATAATAATAATAATAATAATAATAATAATAATAATAATAATAATAATAATAACTACAACAATAATAATAATAATAATAATAATAATAATAATAATAACTACAACAATAATAATAATAATAATAATAATAATAATAGTAGTAGGAGTAATAATAACTTTATTGCAGTCAATAGACTCTTAAAAGAGCATCTGGCACTGTCATATCTATTCAATTAAATGTAGCACATACATTGTTTTCCATAATTAAATGCATTAACCCCTTATCACATGCATATTTCGAAACTCCTCTCAAATGTAACAGTCAATTCGGTAAGAATTTTCCTTTCACTGATGAAAAGATATGCTTTTACTGTTACTTTAAGACAGTCTTGTGGATGAGTTTAATTTATTCTACAATTTTGAAAACAAGAAGTATGAATATTATAAATTTCTAACAGCACTAACAACGATGAAGTATTCTTCATGTTTGAGGTCATTTTGAGTCACATTTTTACACTCACCTTCACTTAAATTGTTTTAAAAACAGGAAACAGTTTTCAAGACTGTTCGGTCCCATCATCAACCATTGGGTGACTGACGCTATCATCTTGTTTCCTCTCTCTGCTCCTATCGTCCTGCTGCCATCTGGTGTTAGGGGCGCAGAGCTTTAGCACTTCATTTAAAGCTGGGATTTCAAAGTTAATGACTTTGTTGTTTTTGATTATGTATATTTTTTCCCCAAATGTTCAGTTCTATTGGTGAATTTAGAGATTTTAAGTGTTATATATTGAGGCCAATGTTGTGGTTTTCATTCCAAAAGTGGTGTGCCACAGCAAACTTCTCCGTTTCTTTTAATTTTATGTTCCTCTGGTGTTCCTTTAGTCTGATATCCAAATTTCTTTTAGTTTTTCCGATATACCTTTTTGCAACTATTGCAGTTGATCTGGTAAATTCCAGATTTTAGATTGTAAGGGATGGTATTGTTAAGTGACTTGTTCAGTAGGTTTTATACATAATCAAAAACAATAAAGTGATTAACTTTGAAATCCCAGCTTTAAATGAAGTGCTAAAGCTCTGCGCCCTAACACCAGATGGCAGCAGCACGATAGCAGAGAGAGGAAACAAGATGATAGCGTCAGTCACCCAATGGCTGAATATGGGACCGAACGGTCTTGAAAACATTTCCTGTTTTTAAAACAATTTAAGTGAAGGTGAGTGTAAAAATGTGACTCAAAATGACCTCAAACAAGAAATATGCTTATTTTTGTGCTTATTTGTATCCAGTAAGACTTAGTGCTGTCTTAATATCCCAGCAGTGATGGCCATAAATATTTTGACAATGCCATTAGCATAGAAAGTTTTATTGTAAAATGTCAAACTATAACCTTATAAACAAATATTAGAAGTGAAAAAAATGTACAGCGTAATCTAGAGTTTTGAAATCAGTACCAGTGCATTCAAAGGCAAGGACTTACCCTTTGGTCACTGTCTCCCTAGTATCCTACTAGTAGTGAATACACTATAAATGAAGAGGGACGGCCCATCTTCCATTGCTACACCTTGCAATGGCATCTTCCTGCCTGTTACATACTGTGTACTGCAATTCTGTATCCAAAAGGCAGCTCATTTTTTCTGAATGTGTTTGGACAACCTTGGAGAATGGAGCTCCAAAAACGGCTTTCCTTTCTCAACTGAAAAGTCAATCTGCGTTAATTTCTGGTGTCGTAGGAGACGATTACCACCTTTGCTCCGTTTCGGTCCAGATTTACTTCCCTACGCAGATGAGACGCGCTTCCTGGGTTTGATCTTGGACAGGAAGCTTAGTTGGTCGTCGCATATTGCACAGCTAAGAGCACGATGTGACCGTTCCCTAAATATCATGCGAGTACTAAATGGCAAACCGTGGGGAGCGGATTGGACAATTTTGTTGCTGTTCTATCGCGCACTGATCCGATCCAAGCTGGAATATGGGTGTATTGTTTATTCGTCAGCACGACCATCTGTGCTGAGAAGATTAGACGCGGTCCACAATAGGGGCATCGCATCGCAATAGGAGCTTTTCCAACAAGCCCAGTGGTGAGCCTTTACGCCGAGTCCGCAGAACCACCTCCTGCAATATCGGCATGAGATTCTCTTGGCAAATTATGGTTGTGCGCCTAGATGTATGCTTAAGCACCCAACGTTCGCTTCTTTTTTCACCACCACGCTAAGAGAACGGTATAGGAATAGCACCCTTAGTCCTAATCCTGTGGGGTTTCGTTTCCAAGATCTTCTAATGAAGCTTGGAGTGGAGCTGCCTAGGATGTTCGCCATGGGCAAGAAGCTTTACCCCCCTTGGCTATCTGGCACGCCCTGTGGATCTTGGGATGACCGTACACTGGAAGTCCACGATACCCATTTCAAGTATCCGCACGTGTTTTTTTAGAAATTTTGTCAGGCTACACTGACGGTCGATATATTTACAGCGATGAGTCAAAGAGCACCAACGGTGTTGGATGTGCTTTTGTTTATGGAACCGAATCACATACATTCGGTTTTCCAAATAGCACTTCCATTTTTACTGCAGAGCTTTATGCAATTTACCGAGCCGTTTTGTATGTGCGCCGTCTTAAATTAGGTGACTGCCTGATTTTGAGCGATTCCCTTAGTGCACTTCAGAGCCTTTGTGAGCTGTACAACCCCCACCCTATTGTACACGGTATCCAGGATGCTCTCCATGGTTTACATGCTTCTGGCGTTGACGTGGTGTGTGCATGGATTCCTGGTCACGTAGGTTTTCCGGGGAATGAAATGGCAGATTTGGCAGCAAAGACGGCAACTACAGAACCCAGTATTACCATCTCACGTGTTACTTCGGAAGACTTTAGGCTTGAAGTGCGGAGAGCGGTGCTGTCGTCCTGGCACGAAGAGTGGTCAGCTCTCCGCGGTAATAAGCTTAGAGAAGTGAAAGAACTTCCGGTAAACTGGGTAACTTCCTGTCGCACATCTCGCCCCTAGGTGGTTTGTTTGGCTCGATTAAGAATAGGGCACTGCAATTTTTCGCATGGTTACCTATTTAAAAGGAACCCTGCCCCTCTATGTTAGCTGTGTGACAACCTTTTGTCAGTTCGCCACGTGCTGCTAGAGTGTTGCTTTGTAGCGCACCTTCGGGATTCTCTGCAGCTGCCTGCCAGACTTGCAGAGGTCTTAGCGGACGACCAAACAGCGGTTGAGTTTTTAAGTTTTTAGCGGAGTGCTAAAAAATCATTTTGAGGATTTCAAATTTTAGTTATCTGTTTATGCTTTTTGAGCTATTTATCACTTTTTTCATATCTTGTTATTGCCACTGTTTTTTACTTCTGTGTATATTTTTCTTGTTGCTAGTATTTTTATTTTTGAGTGAAATTTATATCTGGCTATTGCCATGAATGTTTTAAGGGCGCTGATGATCTAGAAATTGAGCGCCCTTAAACCCACAAAAACAAAACTAACATTTAATGTGTTCATGTACAAATTGTATGTACCAACCAGCCTATGGCATGTTATCTACTTATAAATTCCACTCAATCATAGTCAGTGGCGGCTCCTGGGGGATCGCATGCTCGCAAGTGCACACCCACTAATTTTTCCTGTGTGTGAACGTGTATTCAGTTCTATAAGTATGTATACGAGAAGGTAAAATCTTCAACTTTATTCTAACTTGCTCGTTTAATCTTCCCGCGCCTTCTTTCGCGAGACCAATGCATTCGGTCAACACCGTAGAGACGCATAAACCAGATTCTGCGACTGGAGAAGGAAGTTTTTAGGCGAGAGGGCGCAGAGGGAGAGGAGTAACTTGTATTTAGGAGTACGGTGAGTTAATGCGCTACAATCGACAAACCCGAGCGATGCGAGTCTTACCGCGCATCCGTACTGCGTTCACGTGCAAGTTATATTCATTTCCTTCCTGAACGACCATTTCCCTCCCTCTGGTTTCGCAGAAGTTGGAATCAGCCTGCCACCGGTATAGCCAACTTTGCGTTTCTAAATATAATGTAGCCATTTTCTGTATTAGCTTGACATGTTAATGTTGCAAACACATTGCATATATTTTTATTAAACCATTATAAATGCGTACAATTGATATTTACAATTTACTAAGGCCAATGCCTCAGTTTGGGATAATTGCTTGGTTACTGTGTTTATATTTTTTATTTGTTAGGTTTGTGTTTCTGGTAGCGAACTGTATGCATATGTGTCTGTCCTTGGCAGTAAATTTCAATGTGCAATTGTGGAAATTAATGACGTAGCGAAACTAAAGGAGATAAACCTCTCCATTTTATCCTTGGTAAAGAAGCTGAAAATTAAAAACGTAGGCAGACCACTGCCACCAATCTGTTTAGTTCACGTGACTAATTGTAAAGGGAAAACCCTTACAAGAAAATTTAATGAAAGTGTGTATTCAACTTTTTCATGGGTATGTGCTTGTGAAGTAACCAACCGGTTCTTGTTTTAAATGTTTATTATTTGCGAGCGACAGAAGCGGCACCTGGACAAATAATGGTTGTGATGATATTGGTCGCTTGGTGGACGTGCTGATGGTCCATATGAATTGGAATCAGAACTAAATGTTCTAGGAGAATATATCTCAGCAGTTAGATTGTGCTTTTAGGCGTACCATGAAAAAACACAATGAGGAAATTACTAAGAACAGATATGTCTGTCGCAGATCATTAACTGCATAAAATGCTGCAGAGCATGCGAGTCGCTCTAAGGGGACACGACGAAAGTCAAAAGTCATTGAATCACGGCGTGTTTCAAGGAGTGATAAACTTCAAAGCAGAATTAGATTCCGCTGTGAAAGAACATTTTAAGCAAGCCTGCGTTTTTCGGGGAATGTCAGAAGAAATGCAAAATAATTTATTGCAGTGTATGCTTGACGTATACCAAGAAGAAATTAAGGGAGAAATTTCTAAAGCAGAGTACATTGCTGTAATGGCCGATTCAAATGGTGATTGTTTCGTTACCTGTTACCAAATGGCAAGCCAGTGGAAAGATTCTGGGCACTTTTAAATCCAGATGGACAAGATGTGAACGCTCTCTCCCTGTGTGTGAACAATGCGCTGTAGTGCCATATGTTATGGTATTATACTATGTATAATATAATATATAATTATAATTTTTATACTATGTAGTATCTGTGAAAGTGAAAAAATATAGTCGTGTCTTCTTCCAGGGAAGGAATTGTTCCTTGACAAGCTAGGGAAATTATTTAACGGGAAGGCAAATCCTCCCCCCCCCCCCCTCCTCCCCGATAATTCGAACCCTACTGCACACCCACCGCGAAAAGTCACGAGCTGCCACTGATCATAGCCATCTATTAGTGTAATATCGTCTACACCATCTTGTTGAAGTTGAGGGCATTTGTTTAAAATATGCATTATCAGAGTTGATAGCATCCATCCCCCCCCCCCCTTGTAATAATTGAGTGGGCCATGCTCAAATAACACAGCTGAAAAAAATTACTTATGTACAAATTCATGAAGAGCTTAACCTTATCAGCAAACTGAGAAATAATTGTAATTCTAGGAATTTGATAATTTTGTTGGCTTCAAATAATTGCAACATATACAATTGCATTTATCACTGGACGTGTTTAAAACATTCTCATATTATTTAAACAATTGCATTTATCTGTACTTTATTTATAGTCTTTCTCTTTCATTTCTATTTGTATTAAATCCCTTTTTCTTAACTCCCCCTGTACCCTATTTCACGTACACTTCCTTGGTTTCACTTTTACGAACGCGTGGTTCAACTGACGTAACCTAGCTTCCCTCCTTCTGTAACTCGTAACTAACAGCTTCAAAACCATTTGCTCTGTCTCGTCACATGGTGAGGTGTACCTGTTGCTTGTTTGTTCTTGTCTTTCCACACATGATAGCTACCTTTCTTATCTCCTCCCTTTACACGGCTATACTTAACACTCGTTTCTTTGCCTTCCCGCTTACACACATCCACTGCTATGTCATCTTTTTCGCTCGTATTTTTTCTAATTTTCTTTGGAATTGCCCCCTTACACTCGCTATTCCATACCCTAACAAACTCACTTATTAATTCACTCCCTTCACGCTTTTCTTCTTCCTTTTTCTTTTTGTTCTCCTTCTCCTCATCCTTCCCATCTCTTCCTATCTCAGCTGGAGCTTCACTCAAGGTCGCTTCTCCCACCTGAGTCATTCCATGTCAAATCGCACAAAATTTGACCTTCATGTCTCCGATTTCATTAATATGAAATGTAGGTGTTCTGTGAATTAAATAATAATACCCCTATATTTTTGTTTGTCTGTAAATTAATTATTTTTGTAAATATAAAGCATTAAATTTTCGGATATTTCTCGCACACAGTTCTACATAAACATCTCTGGTATTATTTTTCAGATAAATATGACCTGTAGCTGATTTTGAACATTGAAAAATGTACTTTATTTATACGTTAAACAAAAAACAATTAGTTTGATATTTCCTATTTTTACAAGGCCATTAACGTTATAAACATCATTAACAATACTTACTCTACACTAAAAATTTCCGGGAAAAATTTTAAAACGTAGCTTGATGATGCCATGTAAGCCTAGAAAAAGTTCAGAATGGAATTCTATATACATGCAGAGAAATTAAATAACTTAGCAAGCCGCGCAGACTGGAGTAACGCTGCATCCACGGCTAGAAGGTATACACACCGCGTGCATCTGATTGCGTGTCATGCGTTGTACTTCCGTCAAGGTCAAACTCTTAGCATAAACACTGAAGTGGGTCATTTCACGTCAAATCGAACATTTTTGAAACTTGACATACTATTTTCTCCGTTTTTTAATCTTATCAATAGATGAGATTATAATCCGTATGTTTTCTTTGTGTGACACGCTTATTTTGCGCTTTATTAATGTTATTTTTAATGTATATTCGCATACTGTATTATATAAAAATCATTATTCCGAATACTATTTGAAGTTTAGAATTTTCGTGGTTGCAGCAGTCTAAAGTAAAAAAGAATTTCAGTTTTGCATGCCATTGTTTTAGGTTCACTCAAAATATAAAATAGGCCCCTAGTATTTTTAAAATATATTTAATTACTAAACGCTGAATAAAATTCAGAAACCTTTTGTAAGGTCTAAACGTTTTCCGGACTTGGGGTACGGGTGATTTCAGATGTGGGTGGATGCATGTATAAGGATCGTTCAAATGAAAGTGGAACTACAGTCAGTTTGAGAAATGGTTTAATGATATTAATATACATTAGTACACAAAAGAAAGACATAAGATGTAACAGATAGGCTAGACATAGTCACCTTGTAGGTTGAGACAAGTGTCCCTGCAGTCAACGAGACAATGAATACCCTGGGAGAAGAAGCTTTCGGGTTGGTTGTGGAATCAATTTTCAATGGCAGCTTGAACCTCATCGGTGGCAAATCACCATCCCTTAAGATTTCTTTTGTGGACCAAAAATGTGGCAGTTGCATGGTGAGAGGTTCGAGCTGTAAGGGGGATGTTCGAGAACCTCCCAGCAGAATTGCAGTAACAATGTTTAGCACGCCACAGGCACATGAGGACGAGCATTAATTTGCAATAGGATAACCCCGCATGACAGCACGTTGGCAGTTCTTGATATTCTATCTCAGTATCTGCACTGTGGCACAGTACCTGGCAGCCACGACAGTCGTGCCCGCAGGTAGCCATTCCAACAGTAGTGGGCCATCGACATCAAAGATGCACGTTAACATGACTTTACCAGCTCTAGTGAATGTGTGAGCCTTCTTTGAGTGTGGGGATGAGTGTCGCCATTCCATGCTCATGCTTTTGGTGTGGCTGGATCAAGGTGACATTTCATCAGTGGCAATGATTCTTGATACGAATTGATTCCCCACTTCATGGTACCACATAAGGTGTTGTATGCAGACATGCGATGACTCTGTCAAATGTTTTGGTACCCATTGTACACAAACCTTGCCGTATCGCATACCTTTCTGCAGTATTGTGTGCATATTTCCTATGCTCATGGACATTTTCTCCGCAATTTGTCAATTGGTGATTCACCAATTCATTTTCATGAGATGGTCCACATCTGCAACTACTTCCTGGGTGATAATCACGTGTGCTTGATCAGGTCGTGGCCTGTCGGCAGTACTGCTTATTCCACTACGAAATTCCCTACGCCATCGGAATACCAATCTGCGTTTCATACACTCCATGTCATACACATTTTGTATTCGGCTATAGATTTCAGAAGCACTTACATTTCCCGCTATTAAAAATTTCACGACTGCGCGTTGACACCGTTTGGAGGCATCTATGATGCCTTTCAGTGTGCTCCGACGCTATCACACACGCATCTGCCGGGATCGGACGATATCGCATGCACTCCCAGCATTGTGCGTCCTCTATAGTGGTATGTGCAGTTATATTTCTCATCAAATTGCGAGGTTATTACAGCAATGCCACTTTCATTTGAACGACCCTTATAGAAGCTGAAAATCCTGGTGTTGTGAAACACAAAATGACAATCAGTGAATTGGAAGATTGGTCAGTTTGTAATGTTCAGTGCAAGGGCCGTAGTGTCAATGATATGGCAACTGTTGGGTTGGAATGGCTCTCATGATCGTGAAGTCACTCCCACTAAAAGGAAAGATTTGCTTCATATGCTAAATTTCATTGATGAAAAGAGTAGAGCTTTCTATGCAGATCTCTGTACTTTGAGAACTTTGGACTATCTCTTTAAAAAGGAGATGACAATGTTTTTAAAACAAATGATTGTTTAAATAATCCATAATATGCGATTGAGATAGCCTTCTAATATTCTATTGCTAAACTTTGAAACGTACTTGTCGTTCTCGCGGGAACATACAGTATGATTTTTTCATCCTGAACCTGCTTACAGTATGATTTTTTAAAAGATACAGGACATGTCAAGTAAGGTGGGTAAAGAGTGAGAGGGGAAGGTCTTTGCTATGGAAACGTAAGCGAAGGTTGCCACATTGCTTACACTGATGGATCATGTACTTCTCAGATCAGTTATCGGTAATTTTCGAGAAACCGACCTTGCTTGGGCGTTCAGTTGCGGTGTATGTTGTTAGCCTACTTTGTTAAAACTCATACCAAAATACGGCGTTATGGAAGCAAGAGTTGGTGGAGATCGAGGTAAGAGACAGAGGTCGACCAAGAATTCATGACCCAAGAGAAAGATCTGCTACCGACCTAGGGACGTCACTTTGCACAGCCAAGCCAGAGAATTTGTCTGTTCTCTTAGGGAATTCTTCGAACAGGAAGAGGAGAATATGCTCCTTCACGGCGAACCTGTTATTCCTTTTAACAAATGAGGAAAACAACTGCACGTACTCCTAAAATAAGTGAGCTCTCTTTCGATATTATCTAAAGGGAAGTATCTATAGCCACACCAATCTGAATTGTAACTCCAGTTACGCATCTGGACAGTTTTCAGTCAGATACCCTAAGAAGGCACATCTATAACTATTACACACCAAAGGAGCATCCTACAACACGTACCCCCCCCCCCCCCCGGGGCCTACTACGGTAGGTACGGGTTTGGCGCACCCGGGGTCCCACGCCAACTGACTCCCTCG
The DNA here is from genome assembly GCA_030765045.1 of Tenodera sinensis. Taxonomy (NCBI): domain Eukaryota; kingdom Metazoa; phylum Arthropoda; class Insecta; order Mantodea; family Mantidae; genus Tenodera; species Tenodera sinensis. Next base: position 500,327 of record JAUKNM010000021.1, read on the forward strand.
ATGTGGGCTCCTCTTCGTGGTGAGGGAGTCGGTCAAAACGCCCACCCACATGCAGGCCGTGCGTGGTGACCCGTGTCGGTGGAAAGGGTTATCCTGGTTGATTGAGGGATGCGTATATGAGCCCGGTCCAATTTATTTATGCATTCGGGGAGGGTGCGCCTTCCCAATACATCACTTTGGTTTCTGCTTCACCTAAACGGGAGGCTAGAGGAAACCCACCTCTAGTCAATCGGCCAGGACTAGGTATTACACCGAACTCCAGGGTGAGTAGAACGGCGCGCCCGCTGTATCCCCTGTGTAGCCCTGTCATCCGAGTGGGATGACCCCTTGTTGGGTTCCGTGGTGCGTGGGGAGCACTGGGGGATGAACTTTTATAGCCCTTTTTATGGCATAAAAAAAATATCAAAAGAAAACAAGTGAATGATGAAATAGAGGTGCACGTAGTGTCCACAGCTCGTTACCTATACCGCTCACAAAAGTTAGTCATGTGAACGCTGGCCAATGCTCGAGCAGAGCGATGTTGCCAGGCGTAGTGCGTGTACCGGCAGAGGTTCTGTACATAACAGTGTGTGAGATGCACGCACCATATTCGGCAACGCTGGTAGGAGGGGCAAGCGTAGGATTCGCTGGAGTCCGAGGTACGCCCCGCCTCCATATGCCTTTAAGTTTTGCGAAGATTATAGTAATCAGTAGGGCGGGAGAGGCACTGTCATTTCTAAAGGAGAACGCCTTTGTAATAAGGTCAGGTCTAGATAAAATAGCCGGCCCGGTCAATTCATGTACCCGTACTTGTTGAAACTTACCCGTCCACCCAGTTCGACAAGTTGCTGAAGGCAAACTACTACACGTATAGGACGTGTGGAGAAGCACCAGATTCTCAACTCTTCCAAGGGCGTCATTACCACCCACTTGTTGGACGGTATGTCAGAGGAAGAGATTCAGAGTTACCTATCTGACCAGGGAGTAACATCTGTTTATCGGGTCCGCACAAAGCTTGGCGGAGTGCAGATACCTGCCCGTACGCTGTTTCTTACGTTTCATCGGCTCAAGCTCCCTCCGAAGATAAGGGCCAGCTATGAGGTCATTAAGGTGCGGCCGTATATCTCGCGCCCTTTGCGGTGTTTTCAATACCACACTCAGACATCTTGTAAGGCTTTTGTTCCTGTTTGTGTCACCTGCAAGGATGCCCATGACGGAGCATGGCCAACTGCTCCTAGCTGTGTGAACTGTCAAGGTGCCCATCTGACATCCCGTGTCTGTCTACATTACCTGGACGAAAAGGCAATTCAAGAGCTGCCGGTCAAAGAGCGTTTATCCTTCTGAGGCCCGCAAACGCCATCTTGCTCGCCAGCCTTGCTCGTGCTCTAGCCACAGTGGAACCTAAGCGCAGTGACTTCCTAAAAGACCCTGCGACCTCTGCCGGTGGAGAATGTGCCTTCCCAGCTTCTTCACTTTCCCCTCCCCGGCGGTCACGCTCTAAGGACACCAGAGGGCTTAGTCGGGTGCCAGGGTCTCTCCAACTCCCGTTACCACAGGCAACAGCTATACGGTTCTGTCTACGGTTAGCGGTGAGACAGAGCCTCTTCCGTCCGAAGAGCCTATGGAGCAAGGACCATCTGCTCCAAAAAGCCCCAGCTATACGCGCACTCGGAAGGGAAGATTGAAGTAACAACAACCGGCCAAGTGAACCTAGTGGACAGCTTATCCCCTTTGTTCCAGGGTGTCCATTCTTTAGTGGAATACACGTGCCATACGCGCACATAGGACCGGCTTGCAAGTAATTACTGACTCGCTGTCGCCCTGTATTATGTGCTTGTAGGAGACGGAACTTCGCCAGAAGGACACCTTTAAGTTTCCAAGGTTTATTCCGGTGCGCTTTAACCTCCCACCGGAACCTAGTACTCTACATGGAGGGGTCATGCTCCTAATTCGAGAATGACGTTTTTATCAGCTTCTCATTCTTACCACTCAGTTGCAAGCTGTTGCTGTTACCGTGAGTTTGCCTGGTTTTTCTTTTACTCTCTGTTCCGTTTATTTCCCACCTAGTTGGGAGACTTTAATTCCCGCCACCCTCTTTGGGGTTCACTTCGGGCTTGCGTAAGGGGGACATGTTTAGTCGATTTTTTTCACTCAAACTCTCTTCTCAACACTGGTGAGCCTACTTTTGTTTCTGACTTCTGGCACCCTTTCCCACCTGGACTTATCAGTTTGCTCAGCTTAACTTGCACATGGCTTTGAGTGGAACTTCGTCTTTGACACCTTCTCCAACGATCATTTTCCATGCCTTAGCTTGCTATCGCACCGCGTACTTTCGCCACTTGTACCCTACTGGCATCTGAACCGCGCGAACTGGAACCTTTATGCCCGCTTAACTGTTTTTGACGAGCGCTTCTTCGAAGATGTAGACCAGATGCTGGCTCGCTTTACATCCGTTGTTCTCACCGCTGCAGAGCATACTATACCTCGATCGTCTGCCCAGCCGAAATGTTTTCCGGTCCCTTGGTGGACCGAGGAATGCCGTGCGCGGTGGGCGCCGCTAAGGATGTTTCGATGCCACCCTGCGCTAGATAATCTGATCGCATTCAAGCAATCGCGCGCCAGGGTTCATCACGCCATTCAGGCCAGTAAGGACATCCTGGCTCCGTTTTGGGGGATTCATTTAATGAAAATACTCTATCGTCTGTCGTTTGGGAAAAGCTTCGTCGTGTGGCTGGCAAAGCTTCGCCGTTCACCTTACCCGGCCTTAGGATCAGTAACACTACCTTTGTTTGTCCTAGAGCTGTTTCTACACCCTGGGTAATGCGTTTCTGATGTGTCAGGCTCATCGCATTACCACCCGGATTTTCTATCCATCAGGCATGCCGTTGAGTCGCATAACCTTTCTTTTACTTCTAACCGGGAGTGTTATAACGCCTTTTTTACCATACCTGAGTTGGAGCGGGCCCTGGCTTCCTCCAGGCGCTCCGCTCCTGGACCGATGGTGTCCACGTCTTAATGTTACAGCACCCACACAGCACCTGTCTTCGTCTGGTAAACTCTTCCTCTTAGAGGCGTATAACCGCATCTGGCGCACAGCAACATTGACATCCGCTTGGCGTGAGGCTACCATAGTCCCGATTTTAAAGCCTGGTAAGGATCACAATCTACCTTCAATTATCGCCCGATCTTCCTCACCAATTCCATTTGCAAGGTGATGGAGTGCATGATTAATGGGTGATTGACAATGTGGTTTGAATCTCAAAATCTGCTGTCCAATGTTCAGTGCGGTTTTCGTCGCTTCCGCTCAACGGACGACCACTTGGTCTCTCTATCCACGCATATCATGAACGGTTTTCTGAGGAAGAGCCAAACGATTACCATATTTTTCGATTTGGAGAAGGCGTATAACACTTGCTGGAGGTACGATATTCTTCGTACCCTTCATAAATGGGGCATTCGTGGTCGACTGCCCCTTTTTATACGGGAGTTTATGCGGGATAGGATCTTTCGGGTACTGGTGGGCTCGGTTTTATCTCGTTTTTCCTCAAGCGAACGGAGTACTGCAGGACTCTATACTCAGCGTCACACTTTTGCAATTGCGATCAATCCCATTGTGGAGTCCGTCCCGTCAGGCGTTTCCTCCATGTTATTCGTAGATTACTTCGCCATTTACTGCAGTTCTCGGCAGACTTCTCTCTTACAACGCCGCCTCTAATTGTGTCTTGATCGCCTGTTCACTTGGAGTGGCGAAAACGGCTTTAAGTTCTCCGCCGCGAAAACCGTCTGCGTTAACTTCTGGCGCCGGAAGGCGTTTCTCCCGCCTTCTCTACGTCTCGGCCCAGATGCGCTTCCTTTCGCAGACGAGGTAAAATTTTTGGAATTGATTTTGACCGTAAACTCAGTTGCTCTTCTCGTATTTCGTAGTTGAATGCAAGGTTTGAACGTTCTCGTACTGTTTTACGTGTTCTAAGCGGCACATTCTGAGGAGCTAATCGGACAGTTCTTTTACGTCTACCGCTCACTAGTCCAATCGAAACTTGATTGTGGTTGTGTTTTGTATTCCTCGGCTCGATCATCGATTTTAAATCGCCTCAATCCTACACACAAACGTGGCATCCAGTTGAGTATTGGCGCATTTCAAACGAGTCCAGTGTGCGGAAGCTGCTGAACTTCCGCTTAGTTATCGGCGAGGTGATCTCTGCAATTACGCTTGCAGACTTTCTAATCTGGCAGAACTTTTACTTTGTTTTTTAATGATACCTTGGACCGCCAATACTCATTGAGCTCCCTGGCCCTACTATCTACTCCCTCCTGGTGTTTGGTTTCGTTTGCTGCTTCGGCTTTTGGACGTCGATTTACCAGCAACCTTTCCAAAGGGTGAAAAACAATTTCCTCCATGGCTTCTTTCGGAGACCCATGTACATCTGGGTTTGCTGTCCATGCCGAAGTCTTCAACACTAGATTCAGTTCTTCTTTCAGCCTTTTTAGATAATCAGGCGCAGTGCAGACCCTACAATTTTATATACACTGATGGCTTGGTGTAGGCTGTGCTCTCACGGTTGCCAGAGTTTTAACTTTCTTCTTTTACTGGAGTGCTCAATTTTTACAGCAGAGCTTTTTGGTATTTACCAAACTCTTTTATATATTCTGCAGCGATGGTGCAGCCAAAGCAGTAGTTTTGGCTTCCAGGTGTTTTAACTTTTACATTCCTTCTGATGATTTTTATCATGTTTTTACACGCTTTTAGCTTCACCTGTAGGGTGGGAGGCGGGCGGGCTACTGTAATTTTCACCAACTTACAGTCATCTGATTGATTTAAAAATTTGCACACCTTTCAAGGATTGATGCCAGTATAATAATATCACAATTTTGTCTTAAGGTCCTGATCAGGATCAGCAGTATAAAAAAAAATTAATTAGCTAAATTTATCACTGTAACAGAATATTTTAACATAGTTTTCATCAACTTAGTCATCTGATTGACCCGAAAATTGGTACATGTGTCAAGGACCAATGACAATACAATACCAAAACTTTGTACTAATTTCCTGACCAGGATCATTAGGATTAAGTGACCTGGCTAAATTTAGCACTGTAATGTATTTTCACCAGCTTGAGCCATCTGACTTGAAATTTTGCCAACATATCAAGGACCTATGATAATACAATAATACCATGACTTTGTCCTGCTGCCCAGACCAGCATTATCAGGATAAAAAATTGATTTGGCTAAATGTAACAATGGAACGTAATTTTCACCAACTTGATTTGTCTGATTGACCTGAAAATTTGCACGCATGTCAAGGACAAATGACAATACAATAGTATCATGACCAGCAAAAGAAAGTTTTATGGACTAAAAATGTATGAAATATGTAAATATATATGCAGTTATTTTTACCAAAATATGGAATTAAATATGGACTTATAATTATAAAGCAAATGACTATCTATGCTAAATATTGATATATTTTAATAAAACTAACCAAATAATATTATAATGTACATACGTTGTCTTTAAATTATTATGAGAACTTCAAACAAAACACAATTTCTATTGTCTGTTATAATAGCAATGGGTTACAAACATTTCTTTCAAGTCCTGAAAAATGAATCTTCTTCTGTTGTCTCAGAGGACAGATTTATACTGACTGAAACTGCGCTCAACATCAGCAGAAGTAACCGGTGCATTCTTCAATTTCATGATGTCTACTGGGGATAAGTCCAAGTTTACCTTCACTGTTGAATCACCACTCATCACAGCAGCAACCTTTCGTAGCTCTTCATATCCAGGGTTTTTTGAAAGTACAGTGTCCACCTTAGCCCTTACTGCGTATGCAACTTCACCTCTACTGCGATTCAATTGTTCCACAGTGCTATTTATAATTTCAAAGCTTTCAGGAAGTGAAAGGTGCCTATTTTGGAGGCTTTTGAGTGTTTTTATGATACATGAGAAAGTGTTCTTAATGTAAGTTAAGTCATTCCTCACACTTGTGTCACAGGCAACTGTTTTCGCAGTATCAATTGAGACTGCACCTTCAGAATCCAATGCAAGTAGAACATTCTTAATAGAGTCTATATGTTCGGCATAATATTCAACCGCTTCCAGCCAAGTACCCCATCTAGTTAAAATTGGTTTTGGTGGTAATGGAATATCAGGGCACATTTCTTTCAATGCATTAACTCTACTGGGAGCTTTGAGGAACACTTTTTTCACTGATGAAATCAACAAATCTACTTTAGGGTAATTGCCCCTTATCACTTCTGCGACACGATGAAATGCATGTGCCACACATGTTAAGTGAATCATTTTAGGATAAGCTACAGGTATGCTTGTCCAACTTTGAGCATGTAAGGGGCAGCATCGCTAATAAAGAGTCACACATTATCGTACATAATACCCTGTTGCCATAGGATACCCATAGCTTCGTTGAACAGTTTAACTACAGTTTTGTTATTGCACTTTTCTAGAACATCACAATGTAAAAGAATCCTTTGAGAATATTGTTCACTTAACAAACCAATAACTACTTTGCCAACAAGCCTACCTTCTTTGTCGGTAGTCTCATTGATAGAAACCCAAATTGGACCATCTTTAATTTCATCTCTTATCTTCTGTACTGTCTCATGGTAGATGGTTGGAGCATATGTCTTCCTAAGCGTTGACTCATCCGGGATTGTATGTTGAGTATATTCCCGAAGGAATTGCCTGAAGATCTCATTTTTCGGCTTGTAGAGAGGAATGTCAACAGAGACAAGAGCACTGCACAGTTTGATGTTGAACTTGGACCTTCGCTGTTGTTGGTTCTGTTAAAAACAATTGTCTCTGCTTGGAGTTTCGTTGTTTGTTAGACTGATGTTTACTAGTTTGAATATGTTGTTGCACCAGGAACTTTTGAGTAGAAGATACTGCACACTGACAGAAATTGCAAAATAATATTTTATTGTCTGTTGATAAACTATCATCTTTAAATTCTGAAATGTAACTTTTTAATTTTAAAGTGACTGGATGTGATACTTTTGGCATGTTTACCGTCTTTATAGAATGAACTCCACCAATGTGTATTGTGACTTTGTGGGTTCATAGAATTAAAAGTCCAATTTGCAGCCCTTGGCAGCAAGATGACGTAACATAACAGCTGCAGGCACATGAATCAGTTCTGATTTGACTCTCCCTCACTGGCGATTCACGGCTTCTTTTATAGCTCCGCTCACTGTTGGAGAAATTACCGGTATTTTCATGCAACAAACAAGATGGCACTAGAACCTTCCAGTTATGTATCTGTTTCGGCAAGCTTTTTATCTCTGCGCTACACCTTGCAGTTATCTATCTTTATCTGTTTTGGCAAGCCTTTTATCTCCGTGCTGCACTGTCTGTATCTTTGTGTACATTGGCCGCCAGTCGCAACAATGGGTTCGCAACAGTATTCTGACGCGTAATACAGTGTCTGACTTTCTTTCCTATTGTTGAGGACCATTGAGGTTGTTGAGGACCATTAATTTTCAAATAGCTCTGATTTGAAAGGAATGTTTAAAACTTCATTGTTGAAATGTATTTTAATGGAATTTTGTTTTATTTTATTGTTAAGATAGGCTGTTTTATATGAAATATGGAAAATATATGGAAATTAATTAAAATATGTACTAAATTGTAAAATATGGAGAAATATGGAAAATAAAAATAGCGTTTTTCAACTCTACACATTGTGAAACACAATGGCAATGCAAAATATAAATGATATTAGCTTTATAAGTAAATTTGTATTTACATATAAATACTTTCCCTAATCATGACTTTGTCCTAATGTCCTGAGCAGGAACTACAGCATAAACAAATGACTTATCTAAATTTATCAACATAACATAATTTTCAACAACTTAGTCATGTGATTGACTTGAAGACTTGCACACATGTCAAGGATTGATGACAATAAGTAAGATCCTGACCAGGATCATCAGGATAAAAAGGTCACATAATATAACGGGATCTTTCGACGTAATTTTCACCAACTTGAGTCATCTGACTTGAAAATTTGTGCACATGTCAAGGACCGATAATACACTAATATCATGACCTTTGTCCTAATGTCCTGACAGGGATCATCAGGATAAATAAATTGTAGTTTTAAAAAACTAAAAACACGCGTTTATAACAAACTGAACTAAAAAGCAGAAAATAATTTTAAGTATGAAGAGTTTGTTCTATATTGATATAAAGTCAACTAGTTCACTATTTTTCAAAATTTTTTAATAAGTTTAAAATAAAAGCGTGGGGTGTTGGATATCCAATGTTATAAATAATTACATTGGTAGCTATTTATAAAAGTAAAGTTGTCATAAAAGTAACGTGAAAAGTAGCCCTTGTTTTTTTACAATAACATTTATTTTGTTCATATAAATTAGTTTTTATTTTAAACTTACTACAAAATTTTGAAATATAATGAACTAGTTGACTTCATGGACCACCTCCGTAGCGCAGTTGGTAGCATGCTTGCCTCTGGCACGGAGGACCCAGGTTCGATCCCCAGTACCAGCATGGGGATTTTATCCCCTCTGGGAGGTCTGGCACGGGGTGCACTCAGCCTCATTAGTCCTGGAGCGACCAATTGCGGAGCTACTTGATGGAAAAGTAGCGGCCCCAGGTCGTGAAGACTGCATAACTGGCCGGGAGGGATCGGGGCGCTGACCACGTCCCACCCTCCAGTACTGCAACTCACCAATGACGCCTGTAGTAGGCAGAGGTTGGGGGAAGCAGCAGCTGGGCGGTAGGCCTTGGCACTTCATGGGCTGTTGCGCTGGGGTTTAGTTTAGTTAGTTGACTTTATATCGATATAGAACAAACTCTTCATACTTAAAAATTATTTTCTACTGTTTAGTTCGGTTTGTTATAAAAGTGTGCCTTCTTGGTTTTTTTAAACTATAATCTATTACATTGTGCCCTCCTTTCCCTGTGAAGTGCTGCATGGAGTGATCTTTAGGAGGACAAACTTAGAAAGGCGAAGCCCCTCCCAGTCACCTGGAGGACTTCATTGCGCACCTGTCATCACGAGGAAGCCATTTTGGCCAGATTATGTATCGGGCACTGCTGTTTTAGTCATAGTCACCTTTTAGCTTCAGATGCTGTTCTGCTCTGTGCTCATTGTCATGAGCCTTTGACAGTGCAGCATGTTTTACCTGAGTGCCAGTTTTTAGCTCAGTTGTGTGTGTCTGTGGGTCTGCCAGCTATCCTTGCTTAGGTGCTGTAAGTGGAGTATGAGTACTACATGTTATCCATCTTAGCGGTATGGTCGGCCACGTGTGACTTGCTATTTTAGCATTGTCTGTCGTGTGACTTGTTTTTGTCTGTCATTGTCGGTTCGCACTACTTTTACAGTTGCTGGCACTGTCTTGGTGACATTTTAATGTTTTTTAGATATACAAGCTTAGTCCTATATTTTTAGTCATATTGATCTGTTAGGGCACTAATGACCACACCCTATAACCTTATAACTACTACTACCGCCACCGCCACCGAAGAGCTGTTTGAGGGAAGCGTTAGCTCTTTGAACAAAATCCTCCGTGACCCAGGATTTAAGTTCAAAAAAATAAATAACATAAAACTGATATTAGAAAGATTAGGTAATCAGAATCAAACTGTGAAGATGCAAAGATGCAGTGAATTTGTATCGAGAGCACATTACTTTATTTATATGGTGAAAAAATTGCTTTTGTTCTTATAGTAGGCTTATATAGATTATATCTGCATGTATTTGCTGCCATGAGCTAAACCCGAACGCGTGTTTTTGTGTTCTGGGTATGAGGCTTAAAGGGGGGGGGGGGGTTATGTATGATAACTTGCTATCTGCTTCTTGACAACACTGTAAGTCTCCACGTAAAGAAGTTGATTGCTGTCATGCATCTTCTTTTAAAAATCAGACTAGCTGTATGCGCAGTCACCGAAATAGTACACTATCTTCTGAGAGGGGTTTTGGATCAGTAGTAGCCAAGCAGTGGATGTGTGTACAATGTGGGTAACAATCGCCACATGTTCAAATCGAGAGTGTTATTGTGTTACCCTGTCTATAGCTAAAGGTAAAGTGGATGGGAGTAAAGTTCTGTGTTCTCAGACACAGGAGGTGATACACAATGTGCTTAAGTGCTTTAAGAATTTAAATCAAGGACAATCTATTTAACCCTTTCACTGCTGAAATATTTTGCTACATATGCCATTCATCCTCAAATTCCTAAACCAGTGTTCATATCCCTTTCCGAGGCACCTCGGCCAAAGCGATTTGAATGGCCTAGTTGGTTAAGGCAAACACAGTGAACTGGCCATTCATTCAAAGCCAAGTTCGAATCCCAGCAACTACAGTCAAATGTGTCTGTGGCCCAAGTAAAATAATCCATGTAATGGCACTCTTGGAAGCTGATGGGGTTACATTTGACTGCAGTTGCATAGATTTTTCTTTTTTCTCAAAAAAAAAAAAAAAAATTACATTTTTTATTGCAAAAATGTAATATTTTAAAGTAATATTTTTACAATAGGAAACAGCTGGAAATACTTGAGTTCAATTTATTTAGGTTAGTATAACAAGAAAGCCGAAAATATCTCGACAGTGAAAGGGATAACTATGTGATGGCAAACACAGTGAAAGGGTTAAATTCTAGAACATTTTTTGGACAATGATTGTGTAGTTTTAATACCTTTGATGTGATACCAATTTAAGACATCTGCTAATGCTAGGAGTGTTAAAATCCATGATACAGCATGCTCTTTTATTGTGATCATGAAGGACTGAGTTCCTTTTGAAATGATCCATGTTTTGGTGTATAAAAGAGATGACTCAAGTGTACATATGTGTATGTAGTAGAAGTAATATTAGCAGCTCTTTAAATATTGCCCTACTTTCTGAATTTATTGGTGCTTCGTTTTATAATTTTTGTAATCCTTTTTTGTAGTTTCGGTTGTTACATACTTCTTGAGAACCCCCACGCTATTATGCAATAAGAGAGCAGCAAATGGACATATCCAAAGGATATTGTATCTAAGACATCCAAGGATAATGTTTTTGTTTGGATTTGACAGGCATACCCTAGACTTGCTTAAGGTTTTTACTCAAATGATGTATATGAGTTTCCCAAATTCCACCTTTATTTCCAAAAATATTGTGAGTTGCCATTTGGCAATTCGTTTGTTGTTAAAAAGAATCTGCATTGGATCTGCATACTTTGATGGAATTTTATAAAAGTTTTTTTCAATGTTGAGCTTAAGCTTATTGCTCAGTAGCCATATTTGTATTTCTTTTAATATGGCACTGGTTTTTCCTACAATTTAGTTTTGTCAAGGTCACTGAATATATTTATGCTATTTACAAATTAAATACTCTTTGCTTAGAATATTCAGGGAGGAAGGTCACTTATATAAGTATAGGAAAGAGTTGTGAACCCAATATCAACCCTTGTGGGGCTCATGTTTTATGATAGTATTACTGCATTTTTTATTGAATTAATTTTGATATGATGGGCGTTCAGAAATAATATACAATTGTGTTGTTTTAAAAATGCCACTGTTTATTGACATGTCCTCTCATGCAGATGCTAGATGGCGGTTTGAAGAGAGTGCATAGTGAAAAGCAGTGTTTGTTGTTTAGCAGAGAGAGCCATGGACAAGATGGAATGCAACTATCATGGACAAATGTGGACTACAAGATTTTTATGGCAGGAATCAAAATAGCAGATATCCATAAGTGTTTACCTACAGTATCATGTCAAGAATTCCTGCACAAAAGACTGTTTACAACTGGATCGCTGGGTTTGCCAGTGGAAGGGAATATGCATGCAAGAATGTGAGTACTGGTCATCTGTCAACATTGCAGTCTCTGAGGAACTTTGAGGTTCTGTCTGAATTGATGGCTGATCGGTGCATTAGCTTTAAACTAGAATGACAGACCCTGCATACCATTATTTATGATGAGTTGGATAAGAAAAAGATGTGTGCACCTGGTTTCCGTGAGATTTGACACAGGCTCAAAAGGAGAGCAGATTTCAATTGTGTTGTGGAATATTGGAAATGGAGAATAAAGATCTAGATTTTTTGGAAAAATTGATGATGAATCCTGGTGTCACTGCCATACACCTGAGAAGAAAGTCTTTGTGTAAGATTTGAAGCTTTCACGGCGAACGTTAGTGATCAATTCTTCACGGGTGATCAGCCGTGTTAAGTATGAGAATGTCAAGCTTTCGGCCATTGTATACTCCATGGCCATCTTCAGGACTAAAAAGATGAAAAGTCTCCTCAGTTTTCCAAATATATACTATGGTTAGGTTGTATTGTCCTAGCCAATGTGCGGGTGATGGTTTCTGATTGGGCCTGCTGTAGGCTTGGCTGCAGTGTTCGTACCCGTAGGAAAACACTGCAGCCGAGCCTACAGCAGGCCCAATCAGAAACCATCACCCGCACATTGGCTAGGACAATACAACCTAACCATAGTATATACTTGGAAAACTGAGGAGACTTTTCATCTTATTAGTCCTGAAGATGGCCGTGGAGTATACAATGGCCGAAAGCTCGACATGCTCATACTTAACACGGCTGATCACCCGTGAAGAATTGATCACTAAGAAAGTCTTTGTTCGATAACATTGCAGACAACTGTCCATGAGTAGGTGCATACTTCTCCCAAACAGTGGTCCCATGACACAAAAATGAACTTGACAAGAAGGTGGCAGCGGTGTGTTGACATCTGTGAGGAGTATATTGAGACCCCATATTGATTCATGTTTATTAATTAAAAAGGTACAAAAATTTGAGATACCTACCAAAGGGGTTAATAGGTGGGAAGCTGATATTTTTATGATAATATCTGGCATATAATCAGTTCCACTAGAGCTGTGGTGGGCAAACCCCAATACATTAGGTTTGCAACCTGCTTGGCATGAAACAGACGCTGGAGGTATGGGATGTGAAATCAGTAAGTTTACAACTGTCTTGCCAGGCAGTGGCAATATGCATAGCATATGCATGAATGAAAATCAGGAGTGAAAACGGAAGTTGCCATGTATAGTTGAGCCAGTAAATTATCACTACTTATTCATTACCTGCATTTTGATTTAAGCATGTTTACTTTTGAAAAGAACTGCTTACTTACTTAAGTTGATGCAAACATGGCTTGGATCTTAACTACAATTGAAGTCAATTGCGGATATTTAGCGCTGTCTAACATTTGAAAAATATCTGCACCTACTAGATTTGTACATTTCTGTTTCAATAATATGTCTGCAAATTTATTAGTTCTGTCTGGAGCCTTATTTCAGCACTAGTAGGATCAATATGTGCTGATTAATATTTTGTCACAAAGCAAACGCTTGACGCCTACAATCTTGCAACAAAAGAATTCATTCTCCCATTGAAAACGAAGTGTTCATTTTTAAGTCAGTGCTTTCTTAGCAGATGCCATAGTAACATAGTTGCCCCGTACGTTGCCTGTTGTTCACCATTGAACAAGTGTCCATACAGTTGCTAAGAGGGATAAGAATCAATGCATGCATTGTGCTGCTGCTATTTTAAGTGAAGGCCACAATTACATTCGTAATCACAACATGGGTTCTGCCCATTGTTGCACTTCAGTATGTTTTTCAAAAGTTTAATTACAAAACTAAATTCACCTGGTGATACTGGAGTGAAGAATATAGTTTCATCATTTAGCATTTGAGTGAAAGAAGGGGGAAGATCATTTGCAGTAATTTTCAAGCCTGTTTTTTTTAAATATCTCGGCTATTTCCATGGGATTTTCTATTTTTTCCCCATTTTTGCTTATTGGAATTTTTTCTTTATCCTGAATCATTCTTTCCAGTTTTATATCTTGCTATCATTGTTTTCACTCTATAATAAACTTTCTTTGCTGTTAATTTTGCCTGATGTATGACCAATTTAAACTATTGCTGTAAGATTTGTAGTATGCTCAGAGACTATCTTTATCACTTAGTTTATACAAATTATACAGCTGTCTCTTTCCTGTACATGTCATTACTGTACCCTGTGTTATTAATTTGTTTTTACCACTTCAGATGTACTAAGCTAACTGTCTTTTTAATAGGAAATACAAATACTTACTGGTCATTAGAAACACATTTTCTTCTTTAGCCCATTAGTGCCCTTTTTTTTTTAAATTTGATTTCAATATTTTATATGTATATGCTCCATAACGCCAAGAAAAGTAAGAAATACAATTTTTTTCAAAAGCATATATTTCACTTTTGACTACACTTTAATCAAAGACAATCTTGTATGATAATTTGCAAAAACACTGTCCACACAATCCTACATTGCATTTACAGCACATTCTTCTTCCAAATGACTTGCATCCAGCTGCAGTGCATCATCTTCTGTTATATGGAGCAACCAGATGATCTAATCTGTCAAATTTCAAGTCCTTCAGCATGTTGTACTGAGAGTTATCCTACCAGCATGCTATGGTGCAGTGCTGTAACATGTCGCATGTACTTGAACAACTTCTGTACAGAGTTCTAGTTGTCATTTCCTTGTGATTTTGCCTGTATAAAACCAAGCATTCATTACTGCGATGTCAAACAGCCATGTAATGATTAGAGCCTGGAAGTTCATGCATTTGCATATTTTTTTCCTCTGTTATAATTACAATTCTGCTAAGCTATGTACATGAATCATCAGTTAATAAACTTATTAAACCCAATTTGATGTTGCATATAAATGCATATTTTGGCTTTTCTGATTAAAACATCATATTTTTATAATTTTAATGTTTTGTGGCTAAAACCATCCTTTTCTCTCATACAACATTAGAAATGTTGCAACTCCGAACTCAGCCGCTTGTAAACACGTCGGGGAAATGTGAAAAAAAACGAGCCTAAGCAAAATCAATTTGGGCAGTGTTTAGAAAACAAACTAGGTATAGTTTCTTCCAATTTATGTGAAGCACTTTTAGCATCAGATATACCGCTCTGGAAACTTACTAATCCTAATTTGAGAAACTTTCCTCATAAATATACCACACATCATGTACCTGAAGAAAGTGCATTACATTGTGAGCTGTTTGTACGACAATGTTGTATCAAGAATGCGAAATAAACTGGAAAATTAATTTCTTTGGGTTTACATAGATGAAAGAAAAGATTCTGAAGGTAGATTTATTGCAAATGCAGTATTGAACATTGAACATTTGTGAACAGATACGTGGAGAAATTACTTCAGTGCATAGATTACTGGCTATAGTAAAGACACCTATTTTTTTAAGCCTCATCGAGGGTTCAGTTATTTAGGTCCTTAGTGTCATCAGTTCCACTTCCTTGGGGGGAAGGGGTTAATACTGTCATCTACTATGCGGAGTATTTACAGTCAGTAAAAGAGGTTGTTAAACTGCTTAGACCCTAGTGATGCTACGTCCATTTCTAAGCCCAAAATTTGTGCTCTATTAGTGAATTGGAAGCTAATCTTGTTTTTCTGTCTGCATACTTTTTCGGGCTACCTAAAACTATTACCTCCTTAGAAACCGTAGCCCTAGCTGTAAATTAAGCACTCAAAGTATTTCAAGAAACAACATCCAACGTAAATTCTATTTCCAGTAGTGTAGGAGAAATACTAAAGAACAAGGTGAAGAGTGTAATATCAAAATATCTGGGATATGAACACATGTAAAATTGGAGACATTGTAAATGGAAACACTACAATTGACTGACATGGCTTGCCTTTTACTGCAAACCAATTACCATCGCTTAAATATGCGCCAGTATCACCCTGCATTGTAGAGGAGTTTCTCAAGATATAATTCCATCTTCAAAGATAACAGGTGTTCTCTCAAGTTTGAAAACGTCCATCACGTTGCTGCTGTGAACTGCAATTCGTTGCTTCTTATGGGCAGTGAATCAGAAGCTTCTACTTCTCACCAATAAGTTTTTTAGTTCAATATTAGCTCCCCATTTTTATAGTGAAGAATACATTACAGACATAAAGTATATTTTAAGGCATTTTTATTGGCATATTTTCAAGCTTCTAGAGCATATTTGCATGCATATTTCAGTTTTTAAGGGCATAAACTTCCGGGGCCTAGTAATGATTGGCCTGTACAATTTCTTGGCACGAATACTGATGCGGTATTGGGTATACCTTGATCTTTCAGATCCGTACTGCCCATGTTGCTGTTGTATTTTGCAATACAGTTTGTACAAGGAACCATTATATTCTTTTTTTTCCTGGTTTAAAATCTTTTAAAATTTCCAACAGGAGCTACTCCAGCACTTGATGAGGCCATGGCAACAACAGAATTATCTTTCCAGCTGACTAAGAGCACGCCATTCTCCTTTTCAAGAGCATACTGAATTTCCCTTCTCTCTGCTTTAGAGAACCTGTTCTTCTCAGTGAGTGGACATGATTTTGGTACACGATTTTCTCCAATTATACCTATAGCACCATAAGCTAAATTGCAAAAATAGCTAAATAGATTCCTGTGAATAAATTATCCATGTGAATCTTTAGAAGGCAAGTCTTCCACTGGCATTTCATTCAGCATTACAACCAATGGCTCAGCAGCTTTTCCAAATCAAGTGTCATATTCAAGGGTTCTTGTCTTGGTAAAGATCAAAATTTATCCATTACTAGTGTTTTGATACCACATCTTGTAGCCAAATCTGATAGGTGTGCCACGAATAAATTGCTTGTATCCATGTCGACCATAGTACTGTATCATTGACTTGTCAAGGCATGGATTTTGATGGTACAAAATTATGAAGGCAATTTGATTTGATTTTGTTCATAGGAAAGCATATTCTCCAAGCCTTATCTGAGTCATGTGGCTTAGTATTTTTGGCAGCATGCAGAAATTGCTATATTTTAAGAAACCTATTCCTCATTGCGCTACTAGAGCATTTTAAGCACCATCATGCATATCCCAATACATTCTTTTTGAAGGTAGGGCATTGTATCCACTAACAATCAAAACTCCAATAAAACACTAATTCTGATGCTGTTATTTGAGGACTAGATGTTCTGTTGCGCCATTATCAAGAAATAATTCCAATATTTCAGCACATGACTTATTGGCATATTGAGAATAATCTGGAAATGAAAATTGACATGCAGTAGACTCTAGATCACCTTCTACCCAAACAAAGTTATGGTTTGGAGTCCAGTTATTTTCCTTTTCCATAAACTGTTGATTTACCAACTCCATTGATGCAGAGCATGAAGATGTGCTGGGGATATTATCAACTGGTTCAGGTGGGCTATCATTTCTGCCAGTACGTTTACTGTCTACTAATTTTATTTCAGTGGGGGCACGAAGTTCACATCCACTTATATTAGAAATTGTACCTCCTTCATCCTCATTGCCAGAATCTTCATCTGTATAAATGCATATATCAGGTGGCTCAATAAATATATCTTCAACCTGGTCAGCTATGTCACCATCTTCTAAAATATCCAAGGTTTCTGAATGATAAAGCTCTTAAATATTTGAGAAAAATGAAAGTATGAACTTAAATGACTTTTTATCATACTTGAAGATAATTAACTGCAATAAAATACTTGAAATATATAATAAAGCACCCAAGAAGTACAGCTAGGTATACATTGTAGAGAAGTTTTAAATCGACTTAACATAAATGCCTACTGACACCACGTGGTATCATCAAATTTTGGTCCTTACTGTACAGTCATTATATGATTGATTTCGTTTCACTAGCATTCATAGTATAAGTACTTACAGTCTGTGAGGAATAAGTTGAGACTGCTACCTGCTCCAGGAAATGGCTGCAGCTGTCAACCACTCGTCAAATAACAATAGGAATGGCCACAAGGAAGGGTCTCGCTCGTGCCAGTTTTAACACTTGAGGTGTCAGTGTCGGCTAGTTTTTCAGTGAATTCAGTACTCTGGTTTAATGTTATTAGAAATTGTTTCCTTGCGATGTTTGAACATCCCTTGTGAAGTGTAGTGTAATTTCATTTTATTACAACATAACGACTGCATTTAGTATAACGGTACCTAGTGTAAGTGAAAACATTATTGCATAGTACATTCTAGTTTATGTTGCAAAATGCTGAGCTCAGAAATGTTTAACTTTGTTCTATATTTGACAATAGTTGTTTTTGTGTTAACCGTTGTTCAAACTGGTATTGGAAAGAGAGGAGAACCATTGCAGTCGCCAGGTAGAGAAATAGTACTCAATGTTCATAGGTTTTTTAAAGATGAATTTGACGCACTTAAAATGGTCAGCCTACAGTATCTGTCAAAGATGTTGTTGAATGAACAGCTGCTGGAACTAGAGTATCCGTGCAAGTGTTTATAGGATATTAAATGAGAAGGTAAACGTAGACAATTCAGGGACCAAAATCCGAACTCCGGGTAAGAAAAGGCCCAATAGTATCTCAACAAAGACAACCATTGATTCGTTTACTGCATCGGCCATCAAAAGAACAATTTACTCCTTGTATAAGACAAGCTTTGTTCCCAGTTTGATTGATATCCACAGAGCTTTAAAAGAGGCTAATTTAGTTGAAGGTAGCATATGGGTAGTGCGACAAATATTGAAGTCCCTTAAATTTCGGTATGCCAAAAACTGTGTAGGACGTGAATTTTTAATGGAAAAGCCTGATATTGTAGCAAAGCGGTTTCATTATTTGAGACGATTGCAGGAAATGAGAGCAAGTGGTCAACCAATTGTTTATCTAGATGAAACTTGGCTGAATGTGAACCATACTTCAGGTAAAATATGGTTGTGTGATACACCTGATGGTGAAATTGACATACCTATGATTGTCCCCCTAGGTAAAGGACAGAGATTTATTATAGTACATGCGGGGTCTTCTGAAGGGTTTATTCCAAATGCTTTGCTCTACTTTCAGTCTAAGTCAACCAAAGAATATCATGAAGAAATGGACGGTATTGTTTTCAGGGATTGGTTTGTGAAAAGGTCCTCCCTAACATCCCTCTAAACAGTGTTATGGATAATGCGCCATATCATTCAGTGGAATTAAATAAGGCCCCCGTGTCATCCAGTTTAAAGAGTGAAATGCAAGCCTGGTTACGAGAGAAGAATATAGAATATGATCCCAGATCAACGAAAATAGTATTATATGACATTATTAAGCTGATGAAAGACAGGTTTAGAAAATATGAAGTTGACACTATGGCGGAGTTAGCGGGGCATACAGTAGTTCGTCTTCGTATTGCAATTTCAATACAATCGAATTAATTTGGGCCCGGGTAAAGAAAGATGTTGCGAAACATAATGTAACGTTCAAATCCTGTGACGTAATAACTCTCCTTGAAAATGCACTATCAAAGGTGACTTCAGAAAATTGGAAAAAAGCGTGTGAAAGTGTGGAAAAGGAGGAACGTTTTTATTGGGAGAAAGATGGATTAATTGACAAGGCCATCGACTGATTTGTAATCAGCCTGGAAGGCACCTACTCCAAGGATGAGGTATGTGCTGGGCACTCCGGAGAGGAACAGGCCGCCACTGACAGTCCCGTGGACGTTTTGCAAGGAGTGGCAGCGATACCACCAACCCCCTAATGACGGCCGTGCAAGTGAGAGGGTAAGTGTATGGTCTGTCTTTGTGTAAAATTCTGTCTCAACTTGCTCCTCACAAACTATAGGTCTATTTCTAATAAAATTATAGATAGTGAAATTATAAAAATTATTAAATAAGTACATAAATTACTTAAGACCATCTGATGGCATAGTCCTGCCTCATGGCAATGCAATATAAACCTCTTAAACCCACTCCAGTTGTTAGAAGCATAAACAGACTGTCACAGTGTGTGCTCCAACCAACAGTGAACAAAATGACTGTTGTAACATCTGTTTATAAGATGCCACACAACAATGCAGGCTTCTGAATATACAACAGACACTGATACTAAATGGTACTCGTGGGTGATAATGTTTAATGTCAGTTTTAGATATTATATCTATTTCAGTTTCCTTTCTCTAATAAATGTTCAAAATAAAGTGTGTTTTCCTTACTGAATGATCTCTTATAGTTAATAGAATTAGCGAGTTTTATTTGTATATTTTCATTCATGTGATGTATAAAAGGATAGCATTATGCTCCGAAATTCCTATTATCTACACTAAATGGGGGGAGGCATTTATAACTAATTATTATTTGTTCTAAACAAGTTTGTGAAAAGGAGGAAGGTGATGCATGTTGGTGTATTAATGATCTGCATGAAGTTACACGATACAAAATGACCAACGTTTGTTTACATTACTATCACTGGGTAAAAAATTTATGTTGAGTTCCCCACACAAGATAGCTACCTGTTTTTACTTATAAGAGCATTTAACAAGATCTTGAAATTTTGAAAGGTAGAATCAGAAATGAAAAGTTCAATGTCATAACCTGGATTTGAACCATCAATCTTCCACTCTACATGTGGCAGCTCCTGACCACTGAGCAACCATGGCAACATTCCAGCTCAGCCTTAAATTCAACTTATTTGCATTTACCTAGTATACCAGAAAGTAATCTCATGTTGGAGACACTTACCTTAATTGCAACTCCTCATCATAAGTACTGAAGTCATAGACTCTAAGGTGGTTCAAATCCCAGTTATGTCGTTGAATTTTTCCTTTCTAATAATACGTTTCAAAGTTTACCTATAGACAGTTTGTGTGTGTTAAAACAGTCAATTGTTATTGATTTGCCTGATATATGGAAGATCTTGAAATGTTTAAAAAAGTTTTTAAACAGCCATTTGGGGATGTATCAATGCAGACAACTGTAAATATGTAATTTGAGACAACTAAGTCCACAACTGCATGTGCTAAAGACTTCTCAATATTTAGATAATTTAGGTAATTAATAATAATAATGATAATAATAATGATAATAATAATTAATTTAGGTAATATTTTCCTCGTTTTCTTTGCACAAATTGCTACACCACCAGTTTTGAGAACTAATTTTACAGAATGAACCAACTCAGTTATGTAAATGTAGCCTTTTCCATAGTTTGTACTGTTATTTTCATATTTTATGCACAATGCTTTCAGATACATTACTCATTGCCATCTTGAATGCCACCACCATGCTCAAGGCCTGGTATTTTATTACAGAATATGGTCTGCAAGGTCCTATGATACTAAGATGCAGAATTTATATTACAGCTTAAATGTGAAATACACAGGCACAATGAACTAACCACAGAAGCAATCAACCATTATTCTTTGCAGCAGCATACAGTTGTGCCAGATGCATGGTAGATTTCTTATAAGTATACATTATGCATACACTTACTCCCATGTATGTTTGTCCTGTACTATTCTTTCTATACTTTACTGAAATTGAAGCTGTCTCTTGTCCAAGCCCTCTAAAATATTTACCTTAAAAACCACTGAAACAGAGGCAACAAGAGGTAGTGCTTCACTTGTTTGCCATGGTTACAATAACTGCTTAAAATTTGTTTCTATATACAAGGAATGTATTACTAGTATTAAAAATATTTGTTATACTTGGATTCTTATATGAGTATTCCGAGTAATTCCTCTGCACCTGTACAACCCTGGGATGAGACCCAGCTGACCGGCAAATTAACGGCGAAATATGGATTTCTACATATTTGCAACTTCCGAACGCAGGACAACATGAGTTAAAATATATTGGTTCCACCTGAGGTGACCAAATACAACTGCCGCAGCAACGTGGTGCGAGTAAAAGGGCTCCGATGTATAAAAGACTACTGCCGCAAAATATGGGAAGAAAATACTAGTGAATATTAAATATCTGACAATGTAGATACAAACTTAACAGTTAAGTTTTAATTCCTTTCACTTTTATTTTCAGGCCCCACAATATTTTCGGGTCATACTTCAGGAATACGACATGTAATTTTCTTCCGAGATGATACTCATCTGGTGACTTGTGCTGATGATCGAACTCTAAGAGTTTGGGATAGAACTTCTGGGCAGGTTAGTCAATTAAAAGCTCAAGTGGTCAAATATTTTGGTTCTTCCATATGAAAATATTAGTCTGTGAATCTTTTTGCCTTCTGTAATATCTAGGGGCTGGGTTTTAATGACTTACAGAGTATAAATTGCCTAAAATGATGACTTTAAGACCATAAAATGTGTTAAAAGTGACCTAAAACTACAAAGAATGACTTGAAAATTAACTTGATATGTTGATCTTAAGCATTTCACTTGCACTTCACTGAACACTGAAATTACAATACGTTACTTTCAACTGATTTCACCAGTTCTATTTGTTTTGGCGTAGAACATCCATATTGCTCTAGGGAACTGATAATGCATGGTAGAAATCCAAAATTAGATATTATGTAGGCCAATCTCCTTTGAATTTCAGAGTTAGATAGAAACTCATGGGATATTTTCATGGATGCTGCACTGTCACTATCAAAGGAGTCTACGACTTCAGTCACAGTTTCAAAATGTTCACAGAAATAATTACATGCATTTAATCAGGTTCCCCACCTAGTGAGTACTGGAACCAGGAGGAGAGGTATTCCATGGGCTTTCCTTTGGAATGTTTTCAAAGGAGAAGGTGATTTCAGAAATACTTTTTTCTGCACTTCCAATTAATTTATCCACATCTAAAAAATAACACCTTATTTCTTCCTCAACTCAAGGGCAAGCATGTGCCAAGCAGGTTACATGTACCATCACTGAATACAGTGCCTTAAGGGAACTGGCAGCTTTTACCATATATGACGCTGTGTCTGTGAGAAAGGGTAGCACAGAATCATGCTGGATACCATTAGGCCACAGATAGTTCATGGTTCTATCAAATAATTTGCTTACAGTGGAAAAGTTTGCTTTATCTAAGACTTCAGAATTTGGAAGGAAAATATCATCACTGTTTTCTTCATCAATTTCCCCAGCAATTATATTTGCAGTATAATGGCCCAGAGAATCTGTGGTTTCATCAATTGAAACCTAGATTTTTCTTTTCAGGTCCAGTTTTGTTTGTATACATTAAGTTTTGTTGCAGCACCATTCAATGTAATTCTTTCTGTTGACTCATCTGAATGGATTTTCCAGAGTATTTCTGCAGGAAACCTCAGAGCACATTATTTACTTTGTGGAATGGAGTGTTTGCTGAGACAAAAGCTTCGCATAGTTCTTCATAAAACAGTGAAGTTGCGGAACTTTCACTACACTGTATGGGAAGCATCTGTTGCATTTTTCTTTTTCCACCTGCTTGAAGACCGCATTTGTTTCTGTGTTCACTGTGGGGCTACCCCACAGTGAATTTCTTCTCTGCTAATAACTAAAGCCACAATTTTTAGTACTGCATTGTGTGTAGGAGCATTGGTTATACCGTGAGTGTGTTCGCCCAGCACGAGAGGCAAGCCATCAGCACTGAACAAAACAGCCCCATGCACACTGTGAGGTGACTAAGAATTGTGACTTTACGGATAACTTCCCCTTCATAAATTTTACAGTATAATATACTGCCATCACTAGAAAATACAGTGTCACCATACTCCGAAACTGTTTCAATTTTGCGGAAATACTTGTCTTTACTTTCAGCATGATGAAATATAGTTGCCACCTCAAACATTTCTACTTCTGCTATATGAATGACTACATTCAAAGATAAGGCACAGTAACATGGTATGATCTTCAAAAGTAGGATGTAGATTCACCCTGCATTTCTTACAACAGACATGAACACTTTAGTTGAACATGTCCAAATGCTAAACAAAATATGCATATGGGGAGGCCACACACCAGCAGATTTTGAAAAATTTTCAGAATTCAAAGTCCTGAAACTTGCTTTTACTAACATAGGAATAATGTAATCAAAATTGCAAAAAATGACAAAAAAACCTAAATTTGCTCTCAAAATTTTTTTAAAATTACTTATAACCTATAAAAAATGCCCTATCAAATAAAATCTCAAAATATGCAAAAATATGACTGATAAAAGTGGTTCAGTTTCACTCAAAATGTTATTAGCCATGTATACTCTCCTCATAGCATTGCTCTAGCACCATCACATAAAAAGTACAAAGTCATAAAATCTGGGCCCTAGTAATATCCATGGATTTATTAGAACTGTTAATAGGGTTGCCATCTCTCCTGGAATGGCTGGGATTGAATAGATCTTCCAGCTCTCGGGACAGAAATTGAATCTCTTGGAATTATGACATATCCTCTTATTCTTTTATTATGTTATATTTATATACTATAGTTTCATTTTTATAAAATATTTCCCAGGGTTAGCAGTATGCTGGAGCAGATGGCAATATATAATAGATACCGGGTGAAGTCGAGAGGGAGACAGGAAACCAATTGTTGCATAAACATAAAGTTCAAGTATCCGGTATTGCAACAAACAGAAATCAGTTGTTAGCAGTTTTTCTTCAACAGTGGAAGTAGATAATGTAATAGCTAGTTCATTGGGACCAGAATAGAAAAAGGAATACTATTGTACCTTTAATGACGTGTGGAAAGCTTCATATGAGCAGTTAATAAAGAAAAATAAGTTTGAAGCACAATGTAACGATTGTTGTCAAGAGTTTTTCAATCAAGTTTGAGAGAATGAGTGTAGTCACTATAGATGCAAGTTCTTTTGACACCTACGTAATGAGAAACAGAGAAAACAAAGTGCTGTCCTCACATCATTTTTTAAAAAATATTCTACTAAACAAAATGATCTTGTCATAGCAGCAGAAATCACAGCAACTCATCACAGGTTAAGCAAATTAGTTATAACAGTGTGGATTGTCCTAATAGGTGTATTGTTCAAGAACTCTAACATTGCAAAGAAAATTAAATGTGGCCATGCTAAAGCCAGCATGCTTGAGGAGAATGTGATTTGCCATTCAGCACAAGAAAAATTTGTTCCAGATCTAAAGGAGGCGCAATATTTTTCAGTTGTTGCAAATTGTTCTAATATTGGAAACCTGAAAATGTTTCTCTTGATTGTGAAATAGTTTTCAACAGAAGAAGGAATGAAAACTGGCATTTTGATTTTTACAAAAATGCCAAGGGAAGAAGTGAAAATATCAGAAAACAAATTTTAAATGTGATCGAAAATGATTTGGACACTGCTAGTGTTTCCTCTTTTGTTGCTGACAATGCTCCAGTCAATTATGGCAAGAATGTATCTGTTTATGAAAATCTGAAAAAAAAAAAATGTGTGCCAAAGGTAATCAAAGGTAACTGTAATTGTATGCAAATGCGTCAAACATGGAATGAAAAGTTTTACTTTTGATATGGAATTTCTTGTGATAAAGGTGTGATGCTAAAAGAATAAAAGAACTCGTGATTTTTCAAATTTATAAATGTAGAGCACAGAAGTGTTAAGACATTTCCAATCAGATGGTTGTAATTTATACCTGGCCTAGAGTGCCTCCTTTTAAATTGGCAAGCCTTATGATCATATTTTGTGTCAAAAGGAGATAAGTACTCCAAGATCATATGGGAAGCTTTTAAAGACGAAGAGGACTCCTTTCCTCAAACAATGTGCCTTTTTCTCCTAAATGTCATGCAAATTTTTCTTAATAGTACAAAACTGTTAAAAAGCAAACACATATCCAGTACAGAACTGCATGAAGTTATCATGACAAAGAAAATCATTGATAGAAAAGAAGATGAATACTTGGAAAATGGTAATGGAAAGAATGAAGAATATGGAAAAGAGTAAGAGAGAAAAGTTTCAAAGAGAAGTCAGTAAGTTTATGGATAAATTGCCTGTCATTCTTGGATAAATGGTATAATTCTGCTAATTCTGATTTCAAACTAATGACATTCTAAGTTTAAAGCAACCTGTTCATTGGAATGATGTTTTAATTCTTTGTAAAAATTAACACCTTCATATTAATATGAATTAACTATGATTTTTGTCTTGTAAGAGAAGTGCAGCCACTCTTATGTTCTAACAGTGACAGAGCTGACATGCATTGAGTGGAATATTTTAAGAAGACTTAAGAATAGGACAAACGCTGTATAAGTGAACTAAGGAAGTTAGTGTCATTTGTACTATCAGTTTCAGTTTTTAATGCAACTTGTGAGCAACAATTTAGTATAATAAACTGCACTTTACATAAGAAAGACAAAAAATGTCCACAGAAGTGCTAAGGACTGAAGTTCAAGTATGCCAGAATTATTGTATGACATGCAGAGAATTTCATGGCAGTGCACTTAAAAATGTGAAACTTCTAGATGTATTAAGGAGAGATGAAGAAAAGTTCAAGAGGAATGAAAAGTAACCTGTCGTCACGATTCACAAACAGGCATCTAAAATCTTCATAAAAAGGTAAAAATATTTTATTTTTATCAATTTTTATAGCTTTGCTGGGTTATTTAATTTTCTCCCTGCATTGTAAGTTCAGAAGCCTACCTGTTAATGTTAGCATATGTGTGTTTATCAAAATTAGTTTATAGGGTTTTAATCAGTGCAAATTTTTTCAATGCATTTCAAATGGAATTTGCCACCAAGCAATAAATTTTCATGGTTTAAAAGTGATTCAAGAGTGGACAGGTACAAACTTCTAATTTACTCAATGCAGTTGTTTTAATTATTGTGGCAAAGCTAAAGCCATCATTCCTTTCCTTGTGTTGTAGCACCACAAAAATACAGTGTCTTGATCATGTAACCTAAACTGTGCCTTAATGGGTATGAAAGTGTTGGATAATTTGAGGCATTAAAAGGAGGTGAGAAACTTTCAGTATGATTACAAAATATATTGGCAGTAAAAACAAGTGGTTCAAAATAATTCATTGAATATATGATTTTGTCTCCTACAGGTATTCATTTCAGTGCAATATATCTTTAATGGTTCTTGAACTCAAGTTTACAATTGGCATATCAATGTACAGAAAATAATATAGACTAACCAAGTGATTAAAAAAACAAACCTTTCATCAGTTTTCCACATATAATCCCTTTTCAGTTGCTAAAATAGAGATCTTTTTAGACTAAAGGTATATATTCATTTGTTTGCACTGCACACCTGGTGTGAATAACCTGATTTTTTTCTAAAACTGCATGTGTTGCTTTGAATTTTCTATTTGGATGTAAGTTATCTCCTGTGCATACTGACAAAAACCCCAAATCTATATAAGTCAACTTAAATCAAAATTCAAACTTGTTCCATTGCGTGAGTGCCAAGAATAAATTTTCTTTCCTACATTATTGTGGTAGGTATGAAAATGCAAGCTCTGTTATAAGTGTTGAAAATTATAACATTTTTAGCATAAATTTTAAAAGTTGTGTAAGAGTCTGATACACATTTGCCTCTGCTTTCTGCATTTTGGGCAATTAAGTTAAACAATAGTTGCTTTTGGTGATGTAGACAGCACCCATCAGCAAAAGAGCTTGTAGGCTTCTCTGAAATAAAAGCAGCTGAAATGTTTACCAAGGCTTTTATATTAGTTGTTCTGTAGCCTCCTGGAGTCTCCTAGTTGCTACCACCTTATTTTATTTTCACTTTGATATGCTGCAATCAAAGTGATGGTTCTTGAAGTGATTCTCAAACACCTTTAAGCTGTTGATATCTTATACTGCCACTCTTATCCATTTTTAGATGTTGTTACACTTCTAGAAAAACATTTGAAGGTGCCATAAAGCCAGAGGAGCCTCTAATTTAAACATAAATTAGGAGTGAAGTTGACTGATAAATGATAGTGTATAAACTGACAGGTAGTTACATAACTTCACAATATGTATGTATTTTTTTACAAAACTACCCTCCCCTTAGAAGATTCAGAGAGGCAGAAGTTGTTGCCCTAGAGGGACTAAAGGCTGCTATATTATATTACTGTTGTTGTATCCATCTTCATCAGCCAGCTCTGGCTATTGTAATTTCTGCTCTTCCTCAGATGGTTGACGTATGTATTTGTGATCAAGCTTTCTTCACTCAATGTATCAAAGCTCATTAAATCCTCTTTGTTTACGTATGAAAAGATTTCACATAGTTGATAGAGCTCTCAGGCTGTTCAAATGGATTTACTAATTTGGCCTCTCTTCTTATTCGTCCTTTCCAAAAATGTGTTGCAATAATTTGTCTATCTCTTTAAATTTTATATTCTTGATATCCTTTTTGGGGCAGCAGTTAGAGCGCTTGCCTACCACCTAGGTGGCCCAGGTTCAATATCAGGGACCCACATGTGGTATTCATGGTGGACGAAGTGGCATCAGGGTGGGTTTTCTCCGGGTTCTCCAGTTTTCCCCACCTCTCATTCCACCAATTACTTCATTATCACCTTTCTAATCATCGGTTTTGCCTGTGTTTCATATCATCCTCTTCCTCACTATCATACCTGGTGTTTGGCTGACCACTCGCTTACAGATTCTCACTCCGTCCAGTCCAGAGGTTCGTCTGCTCTCCGACAGGCGTCTGACCCTTACACACTGGCTTTGTAAGTCTTAGGAGGTGTAAGTGCTGCATAAGGAGAGGGTAATGAGGTAAAGAAAAAAAAAGAAGAAGAAAGATATCCTTTTTGAGTCTGACTTCAGGGCTATGTTCTATTTATCCAATGTTGTGCTTTTCACAATCATTACAACTGATTTTTAGATACCTTCCTTTTTGGGGTGGATAGTGTTCCATCTCTCCATTTTTATGATTTGTTTTGACCGCTGATTTCTTTTTAAATTGGTTTTTGGTGTTGATTTTATGTTGCACTCCTTGAATATTTTCAGGAATTTTCTCTATATCTATGTATGATATTTTGTAGATGGCTGTTTCTTTTCCTTTGAGTTGAGACAGAATATTAAAAGACCCCAAAAGAAAATCGTTTATGTGAATATTTGTTAAGAGTGTAATTTGTTTTTGACGTTGGTATGAGTTGGTTAAATGACAAAAACGTGTTACTAATGTTCATTGCTACAAACAATTAAGTTTGTTTAAAGACGTCATAAATATTTCCATAAAAGAATTATATGTGTTCAATATTGAAAGCGAAGGGAGAATGGCTAAGGATCGCTTCCCTAACAATGCGGGAACTATTTGATAAACACATACGCGGATGTACACAAAAAGAAGTGTAGTGCGTCGCCAATTGTCTAGTCATTAGCGTCTATGTGTTTGGCATAGATGGACATATTTTTATGTGTGCCTGTCATAAAATAGTGAAACTAAATTTACTAAGTGTTTAAAGACTGTTAATTTATGTAAAATAGGTAAGACGTTAGCTAACTTTAATAAGTTAGTTAATACAAAGTGCACGATTAAATAAAAGGACGTAAAATAGACAAAGTGTAGAGTGATAGAAAACACTTTTAGCGAAATATCGCTAAATTTTCAGACATTAAATTTCAGCGATGCTAGGGAAGTCGATCCATTGAAACAAAAGACTTTCTACTGTAATACGATTTAAATACTGTGAACAAGAAGGTGCAAATAAAATGTTTCACTAAAGTTAAACCCGAGTGTATGTTCATTCCATCCAGTACCACGACCCGAGATAACAAAAGAGTCAAAAGCTCATCAACATCACAACTTCATAAACATAAAAACAGCACCAGAGTATAGCAATTTTCTAACCCTGTTTGCTTCTTGAATTACTTTGTTGTCTGATCTATCAGTTCCTTCTGATACGAGGGGTGTCTCAAAAGTAAATTGCACTATTTAAAAAAAAAAAAAAAAACAATTTAAATATTTTAAAAGATGTGTATTTTGAGAGCTAAATTCAGTAACTATTTTTCTACATAATCTCAATGCATTTTTGTGTGTGATAAGTTTTTTTAATCCAGTGTCAAACCAATCTTCCGCCAAACTCTCTGGCCATCTCTCCACTTCTTGTTTTAACTTGTCATTTATGAAGTGCCTTCCCCTGAGATGTTGCTGCAGCTGTGGAAAAAGATGGCAGTCACTCAGTGCAAGGTCAGATTAGTAAGATGGATGACCGAAAACATCCCATTGAAACTGCTCAAACAGGGTTTGAGTTTCATGAGCAGCATTGGGCAAGCATTATTGTGGAACAGAAAAACTGTTTTGCTCAACTTTCCCCTCCTTTCGTTTTGAATCGCGAATCACCCTTCTGAGTTTTCTCAGCAGCTCACAGTAGCAAGCAGTTTTTATCATGGTCCCACAGAGCAGGGAATTGATCAACAGCACTCCCGTCGGTCTGGGTGGCTCAGTTGGTTAGACGTTGGCCTACTGTTCCCGAGGTCGCGGGTTCAAATCCGGCCCAGGCCGATGGTTTTTAAGTGTGCTTAAAAACGACAGCTCCATGTCAGTAGATTTACTGGCATGTAAAAGAACTCCTGCGGGACAAAATTCCGGCACACCGGCGACGCTGATGTGATCCTGGCAATTGACAGTGTCGTTAAACAACAAAATAAAAAGAAAAAGAAAAAAAATCAACAGCACTCCCTTCAAATCCCAAAATATTGTTGCCATGACCTTGCTAGCCAACAACTTTTGCCTTTTTTGGTGTTGGCTCATCCTTTTGTTTCCACACCTTCAATGAACAATTGATGCCAATGAAAAACCATTGGTCTTGGCATAACATCTTTCCCATACACACTGCACAACTCGCGATGAATTTCAGTCTCACATTTATTTTTTGCCGTCAAAAAAAATTACAGTGCAAACTTTGCAATCAGTGGTAGGAGTGAGTGGAGTCTCCATTGTTACTGCTTTTAATGACTCCCAGACTTTTCCTGTCTACCGCGCAGTTTTAAATAGTGTAACTTACTTTTGAGATACCCCTCGTATTTTCCTCCAAACATAAAAGTGTTGGCCAGCGAACAGTTTAGAGTACTAGTAACCCTTGTAGTTGTTTCTTTTTTCATTGTAGTTTTAATCTTTTTTTAGTAACTTGAGTTTCTGTTTGAAGATGGAAATAAAAAGCAAACATCAAGAGAGACTGAAGTATCTTCTACTTTTTATTTCTATCAATTTTGATGAGTTTTAATGCGTAACGTATGGAACCTTGGGATATGTTGAATGTTCATGCTAACCACATGGCCAAATTATATGTTAAAAGTACCATGTTACTATTGGTTCTCAGTTTGTCCCCAGCTTTGTGGATTTTGGGTAACTCATAACTTTTCAAAGTTGTGAGGTTGTCAGCTTTAAGTTACAGCTTTTTCTTTTCAGTGAACAAATTGCCTCCTGTTATTTAATAGGTTGTTCGTTGTTGCCATGAGCTTGCTAATTGAATAATCTTCTAATTCTTTGATCTCTGCTGAGTCTAGTTATTTGTGCATTTTTCTTGTATCCTCTAAGTCTAAAATTACTATGTTCCTCTTGTCAGCATTTTTGTACACTGTTTCTTTAAGGGACTTCATTTTTTGGTATGGATAACTTGTTGTCTTTACTACTTATATGATCTAAAATTGGGCTGCTTGTATTTCGTATTGTTTATCTTCAAACCCACTCAGGAATCGAACCAAGTTTAGGCAGCATACTCATTATTAGACAGTGTAAATCGGTTAGCTAATTATTACATAGATTTGACTCATCATGCAGGTAAACAGCGAAACAGTCTCTTCCTTTGTCTGTTTTCTTTTTTAAGTTAAGCTCTTAATTACTAATCCCATATTTGTCTTCCTAAAATGGTTATTAATGGGCACATTAATTTCTTAAGTAATAGGACTATTTACTTTGAAGAGAGAATGGGTCTAGGAATATAATTAGGATTATGGCAGCTTTAAAAAGTTCCATAGAGAAATGTTTCATAGCAAAAACTGATGAAAAGGTAAGAAAATGCTTTAAAATGTTTGATTAGTAAATAGTGTGTTATCATATTTGCAGAATATTTTAATATCACATTTTAAAAGTAATGCTCCTAAAACATTACAGAGCACAATTACATTTTCATCAATCCATGTATACCAAGGCATCAACGAAAAGAAAATAACTTCAATGTTTCTTTTATAAATAGGAAGTGCAGAAGTTAGACTTCACTGCCATTCCAAGTAGCCTAGAAGTTTCAAGAGATGGAACAACACTTACTGTAACACATGGCAATGTTGTTAGCTTCTGGGATTCTCAAAGGTAACCTTGGTAACACTGTCAATATTGCTACATTATTTTTATTAGTTTCCCTTTTGGATTAGACATTGTGCATGCGTTCACACTTAAGCAAATTGTTATTTTCGATGGCAGAGGGAAAGAAAGGATAACTATAGCTTGTGTAAAACATCCTGACATCCTCTGCTCCTGAAGCAAAGATGCACTATACTACTGAGCAGCCAACTTGCATAGTAAGAATCAGTCTACCAGCTGCCGTGAGAGTGATAAGTTCAATGCATTGTATATGCGACTGCCTCCAAGTTCTGATAACACTTCCAGTCTCTTATTCCCCCACCACTCTTACCACTTCTCCGCATTTCTCTTATCTTGCACATAGGGAGTTTCACAAATTTTACACAGCCGTAAATAGAACCTTAATTCATTGTTTTTAGAGGAAGTGCATAAAAAATTTATGAATGCAGGAAAATTATGAATACAGGAAATTAATGATAATTGTGTACAAAAATAAGGGCAGTATGTAAGAAAACAAAGTTTTGTATGAATGTTGGGTGTTACGC
Organism: Tenodera sinensis; assembly: GCA_030765045.1. Classification (NCBI taxonomy): domain Eukaryota; kingdom Metazoa; phylum Arthropoda; class Insecta; order Mantodea; family Mantidae; genus Tenodera; species Tenodera sinensis. The sequence continues at coordinate 532,771 of JAUKNM010000021.1, forward strand.
ATGCACACATTTTACATACTATACATGTACACATTTAACATACACATAATCTTTGAAAAATCTCTGTCATTTGCTTCTTTGCTTTTCATTCAAAATATCAAACTATCCAAGTTGAACACTATCTGTTGCTGAGATATATTAAAGCATGGATAAGCGCAAGCAGCGAGAGAATGCAGACGTGTGCTGGGAATGCTCCCAAGAGTAAAAAGAAAAAGGATGCAAAGGAAATGCCAAGCAAAGGTACTATAGACGAAGCGATAGCATAGCGGGGAGAAACAGGAAAAATAATGGAAGAGGACAAAGGGGAAATAAAAGAACTAGTTGGTTAAAAAAAATCTGTGTTGCATTCACATGACTTTCTATAATCTTGTACCAACCATTCTTACAAACTTATTCCTTTACCTTCTTCATGTTAGTTGAGATAAACATTTGCAGAAATTACCTTATTGCTGATTTTCTTGTAGGTGCAAGGGAAATATGGGAATACAGAAGGCTTTGAGCAATACTCAAATCTTCTAAAGCCTAAAAGTTCTATTCTCCTTGCATGGCCAAGAGGTAAATAAGTGAATGACCTTCCATTTGAGAAAAGTTCAAGTATTGCAGAACTCACATGATGACTTCAAAGGGACCAGTTGTTTGCAGTTATAGCTGATAGTCACACAAACCGGGTGTTCACTTCTTTTTCCCTTAATAACAATAAGTCGAATTGCTGGAAATTGCACAGTGGTTTGTGTTCGGGTTTGCTTTTTTATTTATAAGACCCTGGGGGTGTCAGGTTAGTATCTCTCCAATTTTCGTGCATGAAAATGGCAGAACTGTATGTTTAAATACAATGCTGCTCACATTATCAACAGTGTCTTGTTTATTTCCAGAAAAGGAGCAGGTACATTACTCCACACCGTGGATTTGCACGATGTCACTCATGCACATTCTAGCAAGGTCATTTGCCACATGTAAATATACCTCTGTACATTGCTATATGTGACAAACAGAAATGAACGTTGACATTATAGCCAATATATTTCTCCAAAAAGGTAATAAAAGTCATATGCAATAAGCAACTATGTGTGACATCATACTAAGCGATTTTTTTTTTAAATATAGCATTTACATGGGGTTGAGACGGGATCACTAGATTTTGCCATTATAGCCTATATATCGTTAAGTGATGTTGCTATAATATATATATTTCCAGTGAAATCTCAATCAAAATTTTGGGTCGAATACAATTCTTCACCTACTTACTATATGTAGTAGAGAAAGTAATACAAAGATAATAAAGGAAGAATTGCAAAACATTAAAGAAAAACTGGAAAAATGGGAGGACAGAAGTAGGAAGTATAACTTGGTGATTGTATGAATAGAATAAAGGATAGGAATCAGTCCACGACAAGAGGTAAAAGAAATTCCGGAGAAGAGGGCTGCAAATGATCTAACAACAAAATACGTAGATTTGGAAGAAGTGGAAGAAGAAACATTTTAACAAAGTTTACAAGTATCTGTACAACTTAGAACATATTGAAACAGACAAAAACATTGAAAGGAACAAATATCAATAAAGACCTATCATATGAACAAAGGCAGCTAATGAAATTAATAGATCAGAGAAGGTGAGCAAAAAGTCAGGGGAAACGCATATATCCAATGAAATTAATAGACCAGAGAAGGTGAGCAAAAAGTCTGGGGAAACAGGCATATATCTGAGGTTTAAAACTATGGACAAATTGCAGAAAAAAGAATGAACCAACAGACACTAGCAGAAATTCAATGAGTGACAAGACAAGAAACACAGAAAATTGATAAGTCAGACATGTTGGATTTCATAGAAATGCTGAGACAGGGAGGGGAGGACTTTACGCCAAGAACAGCTGCAAGAGAGAAAAAAGAGAGGACAAGATGAGAGATAAAGAAGCCCTAGTTGGTGGATGGAGAGGAGAAAAGGATGGGAAGACAGGTTACAGCAATTCATCAGATAATGAAGATGGTGGTGGGGAAAAAAGCAGGAGAAGAAAGCAAATGACGAGGAAACAGTAAGTGGCCTTAAAGGCAAAGAGAGTAGTGCAAATTATTCAAACAGCAAAGGGGCTATTTCAAATATGTGGAAATAAACTGAGTAAACAAAAAGATACGGTGTATGACGAAGTGAAATGCTAGCATAGTATTATGGGCATTAGATAGGTGGGTAGAATCAGATGGAAGAAGGGTGAACAGAAAATATATGCACATATTTGGAAAGGTGCTATTACATGAAAGTGGGTATCATATAATACAAATTTGTTAATATATAGGAAACCAAAGAAAAGATAGGTAATTGCTCCCCCATACCATGCGATAAGGAAGAACTGCTGAAGTTAATCATAGTAGGGGTGGTAGCAAGGCTGGGACCAAAAGTTTAGGAATGAAATCAAGTAGGAATTATAGAAGCAAAAGTTAAGTGAGGAAAGGAAGTGGTAGTGGCAGTGATAGTAATAGAAAGATAAGAAGAAAGTAAATCAGTGAGGTACTATAGGAAATTATTAGCAAGTGGTTAAGAAACTTAGGAAAGAAAAATGGGGAGGGGGAGAGGGAGAGGAAATAAGTTTAAAATGAAGTGGGTAATTTAAAATAATAAAGAATTTAGGGAAATGGAAAGTATCAGGGAAGTTGGGGAAAAAAGAGAATCAACAGACAAAAGTGAAAACAAAAGACAAATTTGAAGGAGATTATAAACATTAGTTAAAGAATAAACAACATCACACATCAAAAATCATATGTAAGGAATCAATTTCAGGGGGCTATCCAATGACAGAGGGGCTCAGGTCCAAGTTCACGGGCAGCCCAAGATGTATTATGCTTTAGTGTTCAGTATATTCCTGTTTATTCATTCATTTTAAAACACAGAGGTACAAAACTGAATGAATATTTGTTGATGCACTATATATTTATGTCCACATGTTTTCTATATGTAATAGCAGTCTTGTTGCTTTGTTTGCTTGAGAATAAGCTGTGCCCTCAGCTACTCTCTATCCATCGCTATATCCTGGTGTGCTGTGATCTTGCACTGGAGGAGGAAACTTTTGTACATTGAGGTGTCATGCTCATTATTCAGGACAACATTTATTACCAGCCTTTCACATTTACCATTGCTAGAATAGAATAGAATTTATTCCGATTCAATACAGTGAGATTCACAATTAAATCATGTCAATAATATATACATTGGATTGCGTTACAGCTTAAAACACAAATAAAGTGGAACAATCAAACAATTATTTACAATAGATACTCTTCAATAGTATAATAGGCTCTATCTATCAGAAAATTATGCAAAGCTTTTTTAAATTTATAATCATTTTTTACAAGTTTAATTTCTTTTGGTAAAGCATTATAGAATTTTACCCCCCTAAAACTAGGCATCCTCTCATAAAGACGAAGCCTGTGACCCTTAATTTAAAAATCATTTTTATTTCTTGTATTGTAATTATGATTATCCGAATTAACTGACATTTGTGTTTTGAACGTTTTTAAGTACAGGATGGCTTTATATATGTAAAGACTGGGAAGTGTTAGGAGCTTTAACTGTCTGAAGGAGTGCCTACAAGATTCTTTGCTTGCAAGTTTAGCAAGGTACCTAACAGCCCTTTTTTGTAGTGAAAAAATTGTATTGAAATTTACTTTACTAGTACTGCCCCATAATTCTATGGCGTAGGTAGTGTGTGCTTGAACGAGGGAAAAATACATTGTCCTGGCAGTGTTGTCAGGCACAAGCTTTCTTAAATATCTAAGAACAAATAAGTTTTTACTAATCTTGGATGCAAGTCTATCAACATGTGCATCATAGGTAAATATACTGTCTAAGTTTAGACCTAAGAGTTTTGTTGCTTTTACGTTATTGACTATTGTATGGTTAATAGTGAGCTGAGTTAAAGTGTCCATGTCTTTGAAGCCAAAATTAACTATTTCCCATTTAGTTGGGTTCATGAATAGATTTAGATCTCCAAAATATTCTACCACTGATTTGACTGTATCTTTAATGCTGGAGTTTAACTGAGATATACTTGCACTGTTGACAACAATTGTAGTATCATCCGCAAATTGTGTTATGCTAGAAATTTTAGAAATTATTTCATTTAAATCATGAATGTATAGAATAAATAGTAAAGGTCTTAGTATTGAGTCTTGGGATACTCCATATGTTGTAGCACATATTGTTGAATTACATTCGTAGCCATTTGAATTTATAACTACAAATTGTTTCCTATTTGTGGTGAAGAATTTTAATAGGCTATGAGCTAAGCCCCTGATGCCTAATGTATATAATTTATCCATTAATATTAGTGAATCAACACAGTCGAATGCTTTAGTAAGGTCTAGCATAATACCTGCGCTGTAGTGGCCAGAGTCAATATTAACAATTATGTTTTCAATAAGATCTGACAATGCTGTTACAGTAGATTTATTTTTCACAAAACCGTTTTGCTGTTTAGGGATTAGGTTAAATTTATACAAGTAATTTATTAGGCGGTTGTAAATTAATCTTTAAAAAATTTTTGAAATTGCTGGCAAAATAGATATTGGTCTATAATTATTTATGTCTTTTTGTTACCTTTTTTGTACAACGGAATAACTTTTGCTATTTTCAATTTGTCTGGGAATATGCCAGATTCAAAAGAAGCATTTATAATGTTCACAAGTGGCTTAACTATTTCACTGCTGCACTTTTTTATCAATGCGATTGGTATACCGTCTACACCGGTGCAGCTTTTCGGTTTAAGTAATTTAATTATATTCATAATTTCCTTGTTATCTGTAGGGTAGATAAATATAGTGCTGTTTATTTTGGATTTACCTGGTAAATGGTTTTTACTTAAGTTTAGATTGCCCTGTTGGGCTTTAAAGTTGCTACCGATCGAAGCAAAGTGGTTGTTAAAAATAGTTGAGATTTGAAAGGGATTACTTACAATGCTATTCCCAACAGTAATGTCAAATTTATTTGTAGCTGAAGATGGTAATTTTCTAAAACTATTAATCACCTGCCAACTGGCTTTGCTTAAGTTGGAGGCAAATAAAATTCTTTTGCTAATAGTGTTTCGCTTAGCTTTCAAGACAGTTTGGTCATAGTGACATTTCAATTTCTTTAAATCAATGTTACTATAATTAGGATTATTGCTATTTTTTTGTACTGTTGCTAATTTAATCCAGTTACGCAGAAATTTTATTTCAGGAGTCATCCAGTAAATAGGTTTGTTCGCTGTGTCTGTTTTCCTTTGTGTAGTTAAGGGACAATTTGTCTGAATATAGAAATGTAAGATTTCGTAGAATATGTCAAGCTTTAGGTTAGGATCCTGAGCACAGTAAACTCTGTCCCAGTTTTCTGTAGTTAGGGCATTCCTGAGAATTTCCAAGTTAGTGTCACTGAAGGTGTGAGATTTTTTTACACTAATATTTCTAGAGACTTGCAGTTTGATGTCACAAAGTATGTTGATACACTGTGCTGTGTGATCAGACAGACATGTTTGGATAACTTCTACATTGTACGGCATGTTAACTATGTTAGCAATGATATTATCAATAGCTGTTCTGTATATTTGTGTTAGACGTGTTGGTTCTTTAATTTTAACTTGCAAATTGTATTCATTTAACAGATACTGAAACTTCTCTTTATAACTGGAATTTTTTAAGAAGTCAGTATTAAAATCTCCGACCATTAAAATGTTACAGTCCTGCTTAGTTGCCGTATCTAATATGAGGGCTACCTTTTCCAAAAATATATCCATACTGCCTTTAGGAGGACGATATATGCCAATTATAATTATTTTTTATTTATCCAGCTGTACATTTACCCCACGACATTCAGTATGGCTTTCGACACAGTAGCTATGGAGATCCAGATCCACAGTGAAGTCTGAAATAGCTGACTTGGCATAGATGCAGGCACCCCCCAGGAAAGAATAGATCTACAGAATGAGGCTTTTAATGTCATATTTGGGAATAGATTACAACTAAGATGTTCCTTTTTTAACCCATGTTCAGTAATCACTATTGCATCGGATGTATGCTCCGCAGTAAAAATGTTGTTGCTTTCTAGTGCCTTGCATCTGGCAATGAAGCCATTAGCAGTAAAAATGTTAAATTGATCAATTTTATTAAGCAGACTTTGAGCATTCTGATGAATAATTTTCAAGTGCTTACGCCCAGACTTTGCCAATGAGGGTTTGCCTAGTTTTTTGGGTTAGATACACTGGAATTATAAGAGATTGAAGAATCAGTTGAACATAGATCTACATCATTACTTGCTGAACTAGTAAAATCCAAAATGGCCCTTGATATACTCGTGCACAACACTTTCTTCCCATGCTTGTTGAAATGCAAACCATGCCTAGTATACAGTTCTCGACGTGCATTAAAGGTGTTAATTAGTTTTACATGTGAATATTTTCTGCACATATAGGTTATGTTGTTGTTCACTTGAATTACTTGCCAGTTTACCCAAGAATGTGGCCCTAAGTCATGTCTCTGCGGAAGTTTCGCTACGACTACATTGGTATGCTTGAGTTCTTTTACAGCATTTTCAAGATTATACACAATGTTATTAGTTTCACCACTCCCTACATCATTATTACTAGCTAGTATCACAACACTATCTTCTTTTGTATAACTTGGGCACTTTCCACTAATTTTATCAATCACTTCCTTGATTTTTGCGCCTGGCTTTACTACACCACAGGCCTGTACGTTGTTACTATCTGAGTCCCTATTCAATTGCTGCGCTAAATTTCTACCGTGACTGTCGGCCAGTATAAGGACTCGATGACCTCTTCTCTTCTTGCTGACCGCTGGACTTGTTGCAGAAGTACTTTTGTTGACCAGGTCCTCATGATTTACACTGTCTAAAACTGCAAATTTGTTGTAGCTACAGAAGGACACTGGTGGTTGTTGCTTATTTGTAGCCTGCCGATTTTGGTTACAGTTGTGACCCAACTGTTCTCTGGTCATTCGTTAACTTTACTTTTGCTATCCGGTTTATGGGTTATTTCGTACTTCAGTTTTTCAATTTCCATTCTAGCTTCTTTCAATTCTTTCCTCATCACCTCAATTATCATTTGTAGTGATACTATTTTATCTCAATCCCCCTTAGCACACGTGCCTTCGGGCAATTATTTGGCATTACTCGACTAAATGTTAGTTTCCCACGAAGTTCTTGTTGTTCATTCACTCCATTTTCTTCATTTTCTCCAGTGTTTACTGCCTTTTGATGATTATTAGACACTGATACACAATTTTCCAAATAATTTACGGAATCGTTGCACGAGTTTGTTTGTACGGCCACCATCTTTGTACCTATGCAAATTGTTCCTATTATATTAACCTCTTCAGGGATATGGATGTGAAATCACGTCCATTTAAAATGACAGACGAGCGATATGGACGGGTATACACGTCCTGTGCATTTGTGTATTTAACCCTTATTTATCCTCTATCTAACTCAACTTATTTTAATTTTCCCCCGTTATGAAACATTTAATTAAATTCTATATGCTTTACTGGCTTACCTTTATATGTTCCTTCTGCAGTGATATGCCTCAAAACAGGGATAAACACACAAGGGCACATCTCCACATTCGCCACAGATCATCCCAGTTTCCTTGCGGATTCCCTTCTTGCGGCACACGAAACACCTTCGAGATGGGCGGGACTTCTTTGCTGTTGACGGTATCCTTTTAGGATAATGTTTTCCTTGAAGTCTGAGGGGTGCAGGGTTTTTGGATTTTCTACCCCCAGTATGAAGAGGCCTCTCAACCTGGTATTGTTCAATTAGGCTGCGAGCTATTGATAGTTGAAAGTCCAGGTAGGTCATTGTCTTGTGTGGGTTTAGAGCTCTCCAAATTACCAAACAATTGTATATGGTTATATCCAGCTGGTGCAAAAATACCTTTTTATACCATTTCACTGTTTTTCGTAAAGAGGGATATGCTTGCAATACCTGATCTACTAGATCGACACCTCCCATGTGCATATTGTATTCCTCGATAACATCAGGCTTGAAAATGCACATTTTGGTATGGCAATCTGTTTTTCCAGTGTCAATCATCGAAATCTGAGAACTGCAATTGGATAATGCCGTAACTACCCTCCTGTCCTGCCAGGCAAGGTAGGTCAAAGGTGGGAGCTGATGCACCTCCATTTCCCCTCTCCTTAGAGCCTTTGTATTCACATCTTTTGGCAAACCAATACGATTTGAACTTACTGTTCCAATTGCATTAGTCTTTCTTTTGTGTAAGGCCATGAATAATTTAGGAGAGCTGTACCAGTTATCTAAGTACACAGTCCTACCCTGATCAAGCACAGGTTCCATTAGGTGCATTACTATGGAGCCAGATAAGCCCAAATCTTTGTCTCCAGTATTGTCAGTCCCTTGACCAGTGTAAATGCAGCTATTGTAAAGATATCCCGTTTTACTTTCACAAACATCAAAACTCTTACTGCCAAATCTAGCCCTTTTTGTTTTGATGTATTGCTTCCAACCTAAGCGGCCCTTCCAAAGCATTAGGCTTTCATCAACAGGGACCTTTTCACCAGGCACATAATTTTCTTTAAATTTTGAAATAATATAATCGAAAACAGGCCTAATTTTGTGGAGTTTGTCATTTACATTCTCTGTGCAGGTGAAATGAAGGAACTGCAAAATTGACGTAAACCTGTTATTTGACATGCATTTTCCAAAAAAAGGAGTAGCTAGCATGTCATCCGTGGACCAATACATGTATAATGCAGGTTTACGAATAACACCCATAAGTATAATTAGACCAATTAGCCTGTAAATCTCATTGAGTGTTACTTCTGTCCACCTTTGAATTCTGCTCTTAGGTCCTAATTTACCTTTAGAGAGCAGGTCTTCCTTCACCTTACTCGCATATACATTTGTTTCCGAAACAATGAGAGACACTAAGTCAGTAGTAAAAAATTTTGTAAAAATGTCAATTGGTTGGCTGTCAGAAGTCAGCTGAGCCTGGGGTTGAACACCAGACCCTATGCTCGTGAAGATGTGCCTGTTTGTATTGCAATTGTTTTCAGCACTCCACAATGCTGACTCTTCACGAACACCTGAAGGAAGTTGGTCACATTCTTCCTCACTGCTACTCGTACCTATATCCTCCACACCCCCCTCAAATTCGGAAAATTCGCCATCAATATCCAAATCGCTGTCACACAGCAAGAAGTCCTCCACATTATCGTGTGTAATTTCAGAAGCCCTTACACTTCCACCACTCGCTAACCTTTGTGCAACACTGCATGTTGATGCCATGTTATAGCTCTGAGATGTAGCACTCAAAAGCTTCTCACTTCAGCTACAAGCAGGAAAGTATACGTATGTATTTCAAGAAAGAAATGAACGGAGCCTGCTATATCCAAGTTAGGAAACACGTGTAAGGAAAAATTGCAAACCTGCTTTATTCTGATGACTCATAAACCACGCATACAGTAGTGTTCTATTTCACATTGTGCTGTGATTTGCTGATGCATAGCTCACACATACAATGGGTCCACTGCTGTTTCTTTCCGAGAAATTATATTAGATGCGTTCAACAAAGCAAAGTTAACTTTTCACCACAGTGAAACAAATAGTGCCATTTCAACGATTTGTAAATGCAACTCAACATTGCTGATGATGTACATGTATACTGCATATAATGAGTTTTATACCAGTTTTTGTTTCATTAAAATAACTTAAAATTTATGCAAAATACAGCTGTGTATTTACGAAGCACTTTTAGCGCATTTAACAATTTAAATGCCCTGCGCTGGATATTGGGTATCCGTTCTCGGCCTGCGGAGCTTTTAAATGGCTATCGCTCAAGAGGTTAACAATACAAAACACCCAATGTGCATGTACACAGATGACCTCGTAATCTGGACATTGGTATCACATAAGAATCATCAAAATCTTAACTAAATGAATGCAGCTTACCAAAAATAATGTTACTGGTGTCAAAACAAAGAAATGACGGCAAACAAAACTAAAACTAAATACCAAATGTTTACAATAAGTTATTCTCCACAACCACTTGCCATAGTTCTTAATAAAGTAAATATTAAACAAACAGAAACTACAAGTATTTAGGAATTGCTCGAGTTAATAGATGGAGAGAACTGACTCAATGTGTCACTTCCCCTACATCATAGTTTTAACCCCGTCCACTGCCTTCTGCTATTTGGCTATCTCAGAACTGGTCAGTTCTTCAAATTGTGTCAGTAAGTGGAGAGGGTAAATACTGGATTGCATTGCTGTCACATCTCTTCCCCATGCCTGCTCTAGATTTAGAGTGAGTGAGTGAATGAGTATTGTTTAAGGGCCCGTCAACAGCTAGGTCATTAGGGCCCTAAATCCAAAGAATAAAACAAGCGAACAATAAAACCTCACCCTAAAAAGCTAAAAGGTGAAAGTTAAAATAACTAAAAAATGTTAAAATATCTAAAACAGTTAAAAGTTAAACGACTGGTAAAAACAACTTTGTAAAACCTAAAACTGATAAAATCGTTAAAAGGTAAAAAACGAACTAACATCCAAAGTAAAAACAATGTCCGCCAAGATAAAAGCACCTTACACTTGCTTGCAAAAATCAATCTTGGCAACAAACCGCAGTGCTTCTAGATTTAGAGTTAACATAAAAAAACCATATAGAAACAATTACAGAAAAAGGACATGAAAGATTAAAAATATTGGAAAGATCAGCAGGCAGTAAATGGGGCTGCTCAAAAAGTAACTTAGGCACAACAAATTCAGACAGAATATTAAAAGACCCCAAAAGGAAATCGTTTATGTGAATATTTGTTAAGAGTGTAATTTGTTTTTGATGTTGGTATGAGTTGGTTAAATGACGAAAACGTGTTACTAATGTTCATTGTTACTAACAATTAAGTTTGTTTAAAGACGTCATAAATATTTCCATATTTAATTTTAATATATATGTATAAATAAAAGAATTATATGTGTTCAATATTGAAAGCGAAGGGAAAATGGCTAAGGATCGCTTCCCTAACAATGCGGGAACTATTTTATGAATGCATGCGCGGATGTACACGTGGCAGTCGGAATGCTAGACTCACAACTAAAAGAATTGGGATTAGTGTCTATGTGTTTGGTGTAGATGGACGTATTTTTATGTGTACGCATCATTAAATAGTGAAAGTAAATCTACTAAGTGTTTAAAGACCGTTAATTTGTGTAAAATAAGTAAGACATTAGCTAACTTTAATAAATTAGTTAATACGAAGTGCACGAGTAAATAAAAGGACGTAGAATAGACGAAGTATAAAGTGATAGAAAACACCTTTAGCGAAATATCGCTAAATTTTCAGACATTAAATCCCGGTGATGCTAGGGAAGTCGATCCACTGAAATAAAAGACTTACTACTGTAATACGATTTAAATACTGTGAACAAGAAGGTGCGAATAAAATATTTCACCAAAGTTAACCCCGAGTGTATGTTCATTCCATCCAGTACCACGACCCGAGATAACAAAAGAGTCAAAAGCCCATCAACATCAACTTCGTAATATATAAAAACAGCACCAAAATAAAACATACAATAGTGCTCAAAAGTATTTTGTGATTGAGATTTTGTGTTATCAGTGCGGTGTGCATGCAGTCAGAACAGAGTGATGTATTTCAATGTGTCATTCTATCAAGAGCCACATTGATGTGGTTACCTATCTAGTAAACAAGCAGGTTCAGACCATTTGCTTCTCACCAATGCGGCCCAGATACCATCCCAGGCAACCGCATGTGAGATTTGTGGTGGACAAAGCGGTGCTGGGGCAGGTTTCCTCCAGATTCACCAGTTTCCTGCACCATCTCATTCCACCAGTGCCCCATCTTCATTCCATGCATCATCAGTGTCACTACCTGCGATGCCATATGTAGTAAAAGCGGGGGTTAAACAGTACAAAAAATAAAAAAGCAAGTTCGTACAATACCAATGTAAATATATTAACTCAAAAGTATTTTGTAATTTGAAGTCCTCCAGCCATTTAAAAATAGTCTTTTCAGATAAAAAAAATTAACTTTTGGGGTGACCAAGTTAGAGGTTGTATCTAGATCTAATAGAACACATTTGGGATGCATTAGATTGACATGTTTGTCATGGAAGCTGCTCAAAAAGACTCCAATTTGCTGCTGTCTTATTGGACAAATAGTCAAAACTCCTACTTGACCTATTATAAATGCTTGTGGATTCAATGCACAAATGTACAACTATAATCGAGGTTCATGGGTATGCAACAAAATACTGATTTATTCTTCAGATTCCAAAATATGTTTGTTATATTCTCACATCCTTAGACCTACAAATTACTTTTGAGTCAGAAGTATTGTTCTTTATTTTTGTATGCAAGATACCTCTGTTTAAACCAGCAATGTCAACCCAAGTGCAACTTCAATGGAGTCACCATGGTTTATTAGAAAATAATTATAATCAAGCAACTCAAGGATTAATTTTTACTATTATATTAGGTTTATATTTTACAGCCCTTCAACTTTATGAATATTATGAAGCACCATTTATTGCTTGAATATTAAATTTTGGTAGATGAAATTATATTTATTATTTGGATTGTATAATAAATAATTTTGAATACCTTGGCAGTACTCGTGGGCATGCCTCCAAGAAAGACGGTAGTGTACACACAGGTAGCAGCGGCATGAAGCAAAACATAGCAAAAATTAGTGTACGAAGTTAGAAGGAAAAATGAAGTCAACATTTCTTATGTTTCTTCTTTGTTTGTAACAAAACTATTTATTCACATAGATTTTTGTAATCATAAGATTTTAATATGAATTACAATAATATAATTGTTCAAAAATAAATCAACATTCCAAAATCAAAACACTAAAGCCACAAAAGATAAGGGATATTTATATAACTTTTAACCTTACAATTCAAAAGGAAACAGACTGTTCCTGTAACAAAATAAAAATAGTTATACATTAAAACTTCCACTTGTGGTGACACTTAGAACCTAATTACACATTTATGCCCATTTTGTGCTTTTCCACCATCTTAATACTTGGGGGAACGTTAATTGCAGAAACAAGTCTCAAGGCAGACATAAGGTTATCAGGCAAATTTGCTCTTAGACTGCATTTCATCAAGTTCATTAAAGAAACAAATTGTTCGCAGATGTATATATAGCCAGACATACACATAATTTCTGCAGCAAATTTGCAAAATTCTGAGTATGTAATAACAAATACTGGAAGGTAATGCCAGTGTTTTTGGAATCACATTAAAATAGGAAATTTGAGTTGATTAATAACACTAAACAACAATCACTTTTAAAATTTCTCAGTACATGTTTCAGAGGCTAGCTTTCCTCCATTATCAACTGGACATTGACTGAACTGTAGAGGTTGGTTCACAGGGCTGGTATCTCCTGTAGACTGCTCTGGTGGTGGTTTTAAGAACTTGTATAACAGATTACTTTGAGGTATATCAAAATTGAAAACTCTGTCTGTTTTTCCAGATGAAGATCGGCTCCCACGTTGACAATTCTTGGTTTCCTGATATGTTTTAATAATTTTGTATCCAGATTAGTTGTGGTTTTCTTTCCAAAAATTGGTGGCAACTGCTGATTTTTCTAAATGTTCGTATTTTATACATCTGAAATGTTCTTTTGTTCTTGCTTCCAAATTTCTTAGTTTTTCCTATATACACCTGGTTGCAGTTATTGCGTTCTATTTGGTAGATTCCCGATTTTTTATTTGCTGCAATGCTGTCTTTAGTTTGAGAGGTAGAACTGGAACTTAAAAAATTCAATGCCACAACTGGGATTTGAACCACAGACCTTCCGCTTACCGGGCGGACGCTCTAACCACTGAGCTATTGTGACAAACTGCCAGAATGGCATTAAATTCTCAAACCAGTTCGTATTTCTCCTGGTAATGCCATTCTGGCAGTTTGTCACAATAGCTCAGTGGTTAGAGAGTCCGCCCGGTAAGCGGAAGGTCTGTGGTTCAAATCCCAGTTGTGGCATTGAATTTTTAAGTTCCAGTTCTACCTCTCAAACTTTGCCCACACACGGCTTGTGTGTTTAAAAACACCAACAGTAAGTTTGTTGGCATAAATAAATAAATAAATAATAATTACCAGCTGTCTTTAGTGTTTGAGCCAAGTAAATTTTTAACACTATATCTGTTGATTGGAGCCAATTGTATATTCTATTCTTTAAAAATCTTTTCAAATTTATCAAATGTCTTTGGGTGGTATGTGAATTTTTTGAATGACATTTCTTCTTTTGGTTTGTTTGGAGTGGTTGTTTCTTTTATTAGTTTTTTTTTTTATTCAACATTTCCGGAAGCCATTAGTGTCTGCATTTCTAATGATTTTAATGTCTTTCAAGTATGCGACACGAACATTTTCAAGAAAATTGCTCCACCCTAAACTACCCTCTACATGGAAAATTTTTAGAACATTTTGATTTTCTTGAAAATGGGTCTAACGATTTTGATTAAAATGCTGTATGTTTGAGATATTTTTATGATAAATGGAAATGTACATCTTGAATTTCCGGGTTATAGCCCATGAAGTCCTATTTACTCTGAATGACTTTTGCATAACTGGTAAAACGTAAGAGTTAGACTAAATCTTACTATACAAAAAATGTGTATCTTGTTAAAACACAGTTTATGCCTCAATAAATTTTTTTGTAGAGTGAGCCATTTCAGAGATATTCCTCGTTATTTCTGTAAGTTTTGGAGAACTTATACTTCTGTCAAATGGAACATCGCTATTCATTTTTACTTTCTCTACTGGTAAGTAGGGGAAGTATAGTATTCCACACAAAAATTCGTTGTCAAGATTTCACTGGAAATATGTTTTGAGACCCCCCTGAATCCAAAACAAGCATTTTTAAAAAAAAGGTCCATGTGTGTGTGTCTGTCAGTCTGTGGACAGCATAATTCAAAAACGAAAAGTAGCTTAAAAACCAAAGTTGGTATTTAAGTTTAATGTCTTTCAAGGATGCGACACGAAGATTTTGAAGAAAATAGCCCAACCCTAAACTACCCTTTACATGGAAAATTTTTCAAAAATTTTTATTTTCTTGAAAATGGCTAACGATTTTGATTAAAATGCCATATGTTTGAGACATTTTGATGACAAATGAAATGTATATTTTGAATTTTCTGGTTATAGCCCCTGTAGTCATATTTACTCTTCCATAACTGGTAAACCGTTAGAGATAGGCCAAGTCATACTATACAGAAAATGTAGATCTTGCTAAAATACACAATATATGTCTGAATAAATTTTCTTGTAGGGTGAACAATTTCGGAGATATTCCTGTTATTTGTGTGAGTTTTGGAAAACTTAAAACTTTCATGAAATGGAACATCGTTGTTCCATTTTTTATATGTTAAGTGTGCAAAGAGAACGGAATCT
Organism: Tenodera sinensis; assembly: GCA_030765045.1. Taxonomy (NCBI): domain Eukaryota; kingdom Metazoa; phylum Arthropoda; class Insecta; order Mantodea; family Mantidae; genus Tenodera; species Tenodera sinensis. Next base: position 548,192 of record JAUKNM010000021.1, read on the forward strand.
CAAAGCTTTAAAAGATTTCACTATCGCACAAAGCCTACTGTATTCTCATATTCCACTTGTATCTACAAGGAAATAAGCAATAAGATAATTTGTACAAATGTTTATCTCAACTAACATGAAGATATAGGAATAAGAGTTTGTAAGAATGGTTAGTACAAGAGTAGAGAAAGTCATGTGAGTGCAACACATCACATTTTTTATACGTTAACCATGCAAAGAGAACGGAACTTGAAAGCTTTAAAACATTTGACAGTCGCTCAAAGTCTACTTTATTCCCATATTCCTGTTGCACATGCAAGAAGACAAGCAATAAGGTAATTTTTGCAAATGTTTATCTTAACTAACACGAAAGATTTTGAAGAAAATTGCTCCACCCTAAATTATCCTTTATGTGAAAAATTTTTATTTTCTTGAAAATGGCTCTACAATTTTGATTAAAATGCTATATGTTTCAGATATTTTGATGACAAATGAAATGTTGTTAGCTAATGCTGGATTTCTGACAATGAAGTCATTAATCCTCATGCTCTCCAATATTTTTCACAATGATATTGAAGAGAGCAATAGCAGTAATAGTAACTGTTTTTTAGAGAGCACCATATTTTTTATGTTTTGGCGGCCACATCGCTCTCTCACAACCCCCAGAATGTCTGGAGGACCACACCTGTCGTTGGTTTACAGGTCTCACCGACCTGACCGGGAGAGTTATCAAAATAAATTCACCGACCATATCCTCTGATTACCAATCAGAGGACGTATTACATGCCATGACAGGTCAGCATGTTGGGGTTAAGATTTTATAGAGAAATTAGAGAAATGGAGAGGTTGGAAAAATAAAGACTCCCTAGCCCTCGGGAACCCTAATATCATCGGGGTCGGAAGAGAACAAGAGATGACCAAGGTAAGGTCAGATAGAAAAGTTACAGTGAGGAGCAAAACACCAGTAAGTGGAAGTAATGTTCTGCTCAGCTTGGGTACCTTGTGGTCGCTATTCACATATCCCCTAGACGGAGACCCCTGAGGCCACAAATGAAATGTATATCTTGAATTTTCTGGCTCTAGCCCATGAAGTCCTATTTACTCTGGATGACTTTTGCATAACTGGTAAACCATAAGAGATAGACCAAATCTTACTATACAAAAAATGTAGATCTTGTTAAAACACACAATTTATGTCTCAATAAAGATTTTGTAGAGTGAACCATTTCAGAGCTATTCCATTATTTGTGTCTGTTTCAGATAACAAACTTTTGTCAAATGCAACATCGTTGTTCATTTTTTATATGTTAACCATGCAAAGAGAATGGAATTTGAAAGCTTTAAAAGATTTGACCATCGCGCAAAACCTACTGTATCCTCATATTCCCGTTACACCTACAAGGAAATAAGCAATAAGATAATTTCTGCAAATGTTTATCTGAATATGAAGATACAGGAATGAGTTTGTAAGAATGGTTAGTACAAGAGTAGAGAAAGTCAAGTGAGTGCAACACATCAGATTTTTTATTTCTTCTTCTTTTCTTTATTTTGAATAGAGCATATTAATTTAATTTAAAAGGTGAGTTAAATAATAACACTGAACAACACTTGCAACATATTTCTCCGGGACGCGTTTCGAAGGTAACTTTCAAGGAAAGTTACCTTCGAAACGCGTCCCGGAGAAATATGTTGCAAGTGTTGTTCAGTGTTATTATTTAACTCACCTTTTAAATTAAATTAATTACAACAACACTGTTTTCAAACTTCTATGAAAGAAAGATAGAGCATATTAATCCTGTTTTGATCTAGATTTTAAATTGTTTCTACGTATGCAGTTTTATTTCAACATGCCAGTACAAAATATAATTCTTGCTTAAAAAACGGTTGAAACCTGCTTAATATGTTCATATGCTGCACTTCAGAATGGAAAGTAGTTTAAAAGGTCAAAAAAAGAATAAAAGCATAAAAACATCTTAACGCTTTATGTCGGTTTTATAGGAACTGCTCGAAATTGTGACCTGAATTTCCATGGCAAAGTTGACAGCGGCGAAGGAACGATTGTCGTACCCTGTTGAAGATTGCTGGTATGAGCCGCATAAGGAAATGATAGTCGTGTTTAGTTCTTCTTCATATGGAATAAAAATGAAAGCAAAATTAGTAACTGCATAGTAGGAAACAAGCCCACGACCTTTGTGACTACAGTGTTTGATGTTACAGATTGAGCCACAAGAGCAATCAACAAAACATCGCTGAAGTAGGCTTCACACCGCAAGAAGGCAACTAATTGTTGTTCAGTGATGTGCTGTCAGGTAATTAGTCCGAGATTTGAGAGGTTTTTGAGGCATTTAATCTTGAAAACGGGGATAGCAAGCTACTGAAAATCGATATTTCTGTACTCGGACAGCAGTTTTAAAGACATTCTATATCAATTTTTCATCAGGCTTTGTTTTAACACCGACTCACCAGCATCTGATCTTAATATGTTTAACACCATATAACTGTGTTATGCTTAGTCGCGGACCATACATTGCCTGGAAAGGGTAGAGCGAGACTGAAAAATTGAATGCCATGACCAGGATTTGAACCACGGACCTGCCAGTTACCCTCTGGCTGCTCTAACCACTAAGCTATCATGGCCAATGTGCCGACATAACATTAAATTCTCCAACTCTCTTGCATTATTCCCAGTAAACCACACAGGGAGATCTCAATTTACTTTGAGATGACATACCTCAATGGCAACTTAGTGTTGTAAGTACTTAAGTCCCAAGCTTCTAGTTTAACCAACTAAAAGCTGAAATTGAGTTGGAGAATTTAGTATCATATCAGCACATTGGCCATGATAGCTCAGTGGTTAGAGCAGCTGGATGGTAACCGGTAGATCCGTGGTTCAAATCCTGGTCATGGCATTCAATTTTTCAGTCCCGCTCTAACCTTTCCAATCATGTCCTACACATTGCCTATCTCAAATTACTTGTATCAGTCACATCTACAATCTCTCAGTTATTTCGGTGTAGTTGATTAACACCTGTATATCTTTGCTCTCAAGACATTGAGAAATCACTAAATTCTCTGCAGAGATGTAATATTTGTTGAGTATTTAATGCCAAATGTTTTATTCTGCTGGCTACCATGTTCCTTGATAAATGTATCTCTTCTTATTTACATACCTCATTGGGAGATAACTTTGACACAGCTACTATAATGCATTCCTGTATGAATGATCCAACCCAGAAAGGACTACATGCTTTTGCAATTTTTAGAGAAACCTCATAACTAATTTCTAAGGGCATACATGGCATGTCAAGAAAGGTATTCTGCAAAGAAAGTTCATAATTAATGGGTATATAGCAGATAATGATTTTTTTTTTTTTTTTTTTTTGAGTAAACAATAAAAATTATGCCATTTTAATATTAATTTTGAATGCTTACATTACAGCTTAGTTCATGTTAAAGTTGTCTTCTCTCGTTGCCTTAATATGTTTATATTTACCTTCCTTGTATATTTCATTATGTCTTTTGACATTACACTTTTTTGTAATTATATGCTTTTTGCATATTAAACATTTGTCATCTTCACTGCTGTCCTTACTGAAAAAAATAATGTCCCATTCTGGTTTGAGTTTGCCATACTTTTGCTTCACTTTTTTCATGGTGTGCCCGTTATATAGCCCCAATTAACACTGTCCCAAGCAGCAAGCAGGTGCTCCTCTTATGGGCAGCATGGGCGTGCTAAGCTCCGAAGCTTGCAGTTGTGCTCAAGGGCACTGTTTGACACCACTGGTTTAAACTAAATGTATTTGTGTACTGAATTGATTAAATTACACACCTTTCAATTTAACCATTGGCATTGTTTTGTATTACACATTTATCTTTATGTAATTGTAATTAATGCTTTCACAAAAGGGTCATTCCAAGTCAAACCAATCAGCCACTCAACCTGACCATCTTGGATTTTAATGAAAATTTCAGGAACCATTCTCCCTAAAGTTCTAAGCAAGAAAATGCTTGTAGAAAAAAAATTTCTATTTACAAGTAATTAATTATTGAAATTTGGGAATAATACTTCATTTTGCACTGGTCTATCATATCTTCAATAATTCCAGTTCTATTAAACCTAGAGAAATGTTTCATATGTCATTTTAAAGATAATTTCATAGGCTTTATTCTGATTTACTTGACTATTTTTTTTTTTAAATTTAATTAAAATTTTAATTATAACTGAAAAAAATTTCATAAAAAATTGGTCAGTGTTTTTTCCTTTAATTGAAATTAATATATGAGTTTGCTGTTGTTTAAAGCTATAAACCCTGAAAATTTCACAATGGGACCTCAATGAGATCAGGAGTTACAACAGAAAAACTGAACATTTTACGTTGAAAAGTTATATCATGTACAGAACAGGCACAATCCAAGGGAGTTAATTTTGTCTTCATAATTTTTAACTAGTTACTTAATGTTTTTCAGCTCTGGTGCAGTTTTAGAAGTCTGTGCTTGTATAGACTTGTCTAATGCAGGTTGTAACATGTTTGATGATTCATTGCCACACATGCCTCAGTATCAGTGTTGAGATTATCTTCATAAATTTGTCATCAGTAATGGTGTGATGATCTGAAGTGCTGTGCTTTGTAGGTGTCCCTTTTTTATTGTTAAAAGTGAGAAGTTGTGTGTTCCATGTACGTGTAATTATACCCATATATGTATGTTAATTTTAAAAATTAATAGTTGACATTTCAGTTATTTTCCTTAGTAATTTTTTGTTTGTTTAAATCACATTGCATTTTTCTAAGCTCAGATTAAACTCAAAAAGATGACCGAACAGAGTACTTCAACATATAAAATTGTGGTATATTGCTGTAACCCACTAAAAAAATTAGGTCACGATTATTGCAGAAAACATTTGCAAACTGTTAGTGATAATATCCTAAGACACTTTACCAGTGTAAAAAGCTGTGATAAGATATGTCATGGATACCGTAAAGCTGTACTTAAATTGCCAGAAATTGAAACAGTTCACGACGACTTAAGTTCAGAATCTCAGGATATTTGTGAACATCCTACTATCAATCCAGTTTGACTCCTGAAAAACAAGAAGCACTTGAAGCTATAAACAGAAGCTGAGTGCTGTTGAAGAAACACCAATTAAAAATTGGTTCAGCGTATGTCCTTTCAGTCAAACGTTTCTTTTTAAATTAATTAATAACAATGTAAGTACAGCTTTATGGCATCCATCACATATCTCATTACCATTTTTTATATAGGTAACATGTTTTAAAATATTATTGTTAACAGCAAATTTTTTGTGCAATAATCATGACACAATTTTTTTAGTGGGTTACAGCAATATACCACAATTTTATGTATTGAAGTACTCTGTTCAGTCATCTTTTTTAGTTTAATCTGAGCAATGCAATGTGATTTAAATAAACAACAAAATACTAAGGAAAATAATTAAAATGTCAAGTATTAATTTTTTAAATTATGTACATACATATATGGGTATAATTACGCGTCCATGGAACACACAACTTCTCACTTTTACCATTACAAAAGGGACACCTACAAAGCACAGCACTTCAGATCATCACAACATCACTGATGACAAATTTATGAAGACGATCTCAACACTGACACCGAGGCATGTGTGGCAATGAATCATCAAACATGTTACAGCCTGCATTAGACAAGTCTATACAAGCACAGATTTCTAAAACTGTACCAGAGCTGAAAAGCATTAAGTAACTAGTTAAAAATTATGAAGACAAAATAAACTCCCTTGGACTGTGCCTAGTTTTGTACATGAAATAACATTTCAACCTAAAATGTTCATTTTTTTGTAACTCCTGATCCCATTAAGGCCCCATTGTGAAATTTTCAGGGTTTATAGCTTTAAACAATAGCAAACTAATATATAAATTTCAATTAAAAGAAAAAACACTTATCTTTTTTTGAGTTATAATTAAAATTTTAATTTAATTTCCTTTTTTTTTTTTTTTTTTTTTTTTTTTTTCTCCCTCCAAAAATAGTCAATCAACATATCAGAATAAAGCCTATGAAATTATCTTTAAAATTACATATGAAACATTTCTCTATATTTAATAGAACTGGAATTATTAAAGATATGGTAGAACAGTGCAAAAAATATATTATTCCCAAATTTCAATAATTAATTACTGCAAAATAGAAAACAATTTTTTTCTAGAAGTATTCTCTTGTTTAGACCTTCAGGGAGAACAATTCCTGAAAGTTTCATCAAAATCCAAGATGGTCAGGTTGAGATTAATTATTTTTTGGTTGGTTTGGCTTGGAATGACCCAAAATGCTTTTGAGCACTACTATATATGCAGTCTTAGCATGAATACTGTCAACTTTTGAGAGTGGCTGTACTTCCTGCCTCTGCATGTCTGCATATTCCTTAGTTGTGGTGCCTAGTAATGAGTCATTGAGAGTTCAGCCGCAGAAGCAGAAAGTGCCTTGTGTTACTTTTCATGATGGATTGGGGCAATTATGAACATCGTGTAGCTCTGGTAGCTTTGCACAAGGTAGGCAGATCCCTGTGTGAGCTATTCAAATTTCTCCATAAATTGAAAATGAGCAGGAAGTTTGTCTGCTGCACTGTTCAGTACTTCCTTGAGAAGACAAACTGTGAGAGACTGCCACAGGCTCACTCTGTGCACTCCAGAAATGATAAAAGCAGTGGTGGTATGTGTTTGAAGAAATCCAGTAAGGAGACAGTCAGTGATGACTAAGGAGCTCGACATTTCTGGAATATCTATGTCCTACACATGGAGAAGTGACCTGGGTCTCAGTCGGTCTGGCTGGCTCAGTTGGTTAGACGCTGGCCTACTGATCCCAAGGTTGCGGATTCAAATCCGGCCCAGACTGATGATTTTTAAGTATGCTTAAAAACGACAGCTTCATGTCAGTAGATTTACTGGCATGTAAAAGAACTCCTGCAGGACAAAATTCCGGCACACTGGCAATGCTGATGTGATCCTAGCAATTGACAGCGTCGTTAAACAACAACAGAAAAAAAAGACCTGGGTCTCTGTGCCTACAAACAGTGGAAAGGACACCTCATAAGTGAGCTGAAGTGCCAGAGGTTCTTGAAAGTAAAACACTTGCTGCAGCAGCACACAGCAAATGGTCACAGAAGAATATTTTCACTGATGAAAAAATGTGTTGAGGAGACTTTTAATGCCCAAAATGATAGGGTGTAAGCCAGATCCTCTTGAGAAGCTGCTGAAAAGGCTGCAAGGTTCCAGAGGTGCTATTATGCTACATCTGGTATGATGTGGTGGGGTGTGAGTTATGAAGGAACAGTGGCACTCCATTTCTGCAAAACAAGGGGTCAAAACATGTCCAAAGTGTACCAGGAGACAGTGCTAGAGTGAGTATTCAAGCACTTTGACAGCACCTTCCATGGACTAAGTTGGAGCTTCCAGCAAGTTTCAGCCCCAGCACACAAGGCACAAATATCCCAGAGTAGCTCAAGGCCAATGTTCCCAACTTAATTTCAACCTCAGATTGGCCTTCTGCAAGTCCAGACTTAAACCTCCTGGGCTACAAATTGTGGTCCATGCTTCAAGAAATAGCTTGCAAGAAGACATCCAAATTTTGAAGGTTTAAAGCATTTTCTTGGGAAGGCAACAGCAGCTTTCTCATTGGAAATGTTGCATAATTCAATAAGGAGCAGCCACAAAAAACTTGACTATGTGCATGCCAGAGGGCCATTTTGAATAATTGTGATTTTGATTTGTTATACATGTAACCAATATTATCAGGATATTAAAATACCTCAAACCATTTTTTGAAAATTTATTAGAAACTTTGCGACAGTATTTATGGTAAGGCTAGGTATAAAACCAGGGTTGCAATATGGAAGTGAAGCTCTGACAGCAACCAAACCAAAGCGAAATACAGTTGGGATGGTGCAAAATCAGGCTTTAAGAATAATTACAGGAGGGATTAAAACTACACCAATTACTACAATGCAGATAGCCACAGAAAACCCATGCACATATCATAAAAGGGAAAAACAAGCCCTAATTTTATACAAAAAATTACAAAGTCTTCCATTTAATATTTACTTGGAATAAATGTAATAAAATCACAAAAATAAAAAAACTCAAGAAAATTAGACACAATAAGTTAACAATATACAAACTGTTGTTGTTGTTGTTGTTGTTTTCTAGCGCCTTGCATCTGGCAATGAAGCCATTAGCATTCGTGCCTTCCAATACTTTTGAACTGTAGTTTCTTCTGATCTTAATGCTTCACAGGTCTTCAAGTGTTCTTCATTCATTTCTGCTGGATCGTTACACAGGACACATATTGGTGAGGCTGAGATACCTATTCTGTAGAGATGACTTGCTAAGCAGTCGTGATTTGTCAGTAGCCGGAAGGCTGCAACCGCTGTTTTCCTTGGTCTCTGGGTGATTATATCTGGGTTGGAAAGTAGTGTAATCCATTTTTTATCTTTGGCATTTGTTTCTATTTCTTGTAGGTATGAATGAGAACAATTTTTAATGATCAAGCGTTTTATTGAGGAATATGAGAAATTGAATTTAGACTTTTGTTTTATTGTTGTGCCTTTCTTTGCAAGTGAGTCTGCAGCTTCATTCCCCATGACTCCACAGCGTGCTGGAATCCATTGGAGATGAACAGTACAATATATAAAAAAAAAAAAAAATCGATATACTTTACTGGCTTACCTTAATATGTTCGTTCTGCAGTGATTTACCTCAAAACAGAGATAAACACACAAGGGTACATCTCTTACTAGGGTAGTAAGGGGTAGTGATGCGCCTCCTATAGCCTCTCCTACCCAATTCCCATCCTCATCCTGCCCGTGGTGCACCCTGCTTTTAACAGATGAGGCTCTGGGGACCGAATCACAGCGGTATAACTGTTTCATCTAAAATGGAGGAAATGTCATTTACATATGTGCTGGCCTATCACAGCACAACAGCGTCCCTCAGATGCACATGAGGGGAAGGTCGGTGGATCTAAATACCACCTATTTAGTCCTCCCGGCTAGGTCCGATGGACCCGTTGACCAACGATAGGTGTGGTCCCCCTTGCAAAATGGGGGTTTAAGTTGGGTGATGTAACTGCCACATTGTAAAACTGTCCCCCAATCGGATCTCCGGGTGGGGACATCTTTAGGCAAATTTCATCACAAGAATTACAATATACAAACTAAAAATAGAAAAAAATACTGTTTCAAATATAAATTAACCTAGATGATCATTATTAATAGAAAATATCACAGCTAAGCAACATTATACAGCAGAACTAAAATTAACTCCAGAAACAGTTCATACACGCTACCCAGAACAAGAATGGTTACATACTTACATAGATAGACCTCTTATGGAGAAAACTAGGAATGCTGGTGCTGAAACACACTGCAAACTCTTCACAAGTTTATATTTATCACTATACCCAAATACAACAAATTTTTCTGTAGAGATAGCAGCCATTAATATCAGTCTAAAATAACTTTTTAACTATATTGATAAGTTCAACAGGGCAAGCACATTTTGCAATTAAAAATCTGACCTACAAGCAATAACAAATCATTACTCAAGTGATAGTACAATAAATGAAGTAATCCATTCGTTAAAACTGCTACAAAATTTACAAAAATGATTAGTCCTACAGTGGATTCCAGGACATGTGGGATTAGCTGGAAATGAACATGCTGATATGTTAGCAAATAAAGGCACAATAATTAAACAGTAAAAACTTAATCTATGCCTTGATTCTGCCGAATTACAAATTAATGAATTAAAATAATTTCAACAAGAAGTTTAAAACTGCAAGTGCGCATAAAAAATGAAATATCATCCTTTAAGACAAATGTGGCGGTGCCATGGTCGAGCATTTAGACCATTCACCTATTACCAAGGCAGCCCACATTTGATCCCAGGGTCCTGCTTGGGGTATTCGTCTTGTATGACGCAGCGTCTGGATTTTCCTGCCATTTATTCCAACTGCTCCATCATCACCTTTCCCTTCATCATTTTCTCCTGCATTTCATATCATCCTCTTCCTCATTCTCATAACTGGTGCTGGGTTGACCACCTGCTTCCAGGTCTTCACTGTCTGATCCATAGGCTTGTCTGCTCTCCAACAGGTATCTGACCCTAGGGACAGGCTTATAAATCCTAGGGAACATAAGGGGAGGGTAATCAGATGAAGAAGAAAAGAAATACATCCCACAAAGAAAATCCATGGTAATATTCACATTACACTGCCAGTCATGAGTGTTCAGCTGCACACCTTCATAGAATAAATATATACAATTCACCACAGTGCAGTCTTTGCAAGCAACCAGACACCATTATGGATAAAGAACATTTACTGCTGTGGCAAGCAATAAGATCCAGAGCATTAACCAACAACAATGTATTAACATTACATGATTTTTCTTTCCGCATTGCACTGTCTGCATTTTGCCTTTGTCTTCCTTCACCATTGTAGACATTGAACTTCTGGTATCACAGTTCCTAAGGCCCTAACTTCTGTTGGAAGATTTTAATACCCACCACTTCCTTTGGGGTTTGCCTAGGGCTTGCATGAGGGAGAAAGTTCTAGGCGATTTTCTTTATGTATAACCATCTTTTTGTTTTTAACACAGGTGAACCCATTTTTGTTCAGATTCTTCCAGCACTCTCTCATGCTTGAATTTACTGGTTTGCTCTTACAGCTTGCACATCACTTTCATTGGAACATTGTCTCCTACACCAATTCCAGTGATGATTTCTCTTTTGACGTCACCTTACTTTCTCACCACATCCCATCCTCATGTGTACCAATCTAGCACATGAACAGGGAAAATTGACAACTTTATTCTCTCTTAGCCATCATCGAAGACATCTTTTTGAATGTTGGTCACCGAACTTTGATGAAAATTAATTATAATCAGGTTTTTTATTAATACATTATTTTTATACTTCATTTTTCAATTTTTTTTTTTTTTTTTTTTTTTTTTTTTTTTTTTTTTTTTTTTTTTTTTGTGAGAACCAAGAAATAATTTGTATTTCTCAAAAAGCTTGTATTAAACTATGCACAAAAGTGTAATAAATATGTCCTGAAAGTTTCAAACCAATATCTCTTCTGGAAGTTGGGAAAAGCTATTTTATAATATATTTAAAAAATTGTAATATTCAGAAATAAGCCTCTGAAGTTTTCAGTGCATTTCTGATTGATACACTGGGTCATGATGGTCCTTTGTCAAAATTTCCAACCTAGTTTGCCCACATCTTCTACATGACACATTGTTTAAAAATATTTGGCATAAAATTTCCATGTCACTTCATTGGCATCATTCTCATGTAGTTATTTTAATAAATTTACTGTGTATCATGTTTAAGTTTCTTAGCAGAGCTAGTTATGTTAGCTGGAATTGGGCTTACCTGAGTTGGTGTAAACTGAAAGTTCAAACAAACATTAATTGTTGAGGCAGCTGTTTTAGACTTCCCAACATTCTTCCTTTTTTTAAACATATTTAAATTGTTTCTTCTACCCATTATAGATTAAATAATTAGTTGAAATCCAAAAAGCACTTGTTAAAACCAGTAATCATATGGAAAATAATTTGGTGCAATCTGATAACTGTATGAACTAATATGTTTTAATAGGCTAACTGGCCAACCCCATGACACAACAGCCCTTTCTGGGCCAAGGCCTGTCACCCAGGCACTGCATCCCTCACCTCTGTCCACCACAGGCATCATGAGTGGGGTGCAGTACTGGAGGGTGGGATGTGGTAATAGGTGGCTAGTGACAGCATTTCCCTACTGAACTACCTTACTAGCGTGAAATTTGAATGTTTGTATTATAAGTTGAACAATTTAAGAGCTGCCATTAAGAAGTGCCAAGCCCACTTTGCACTAATCTCATCGTGTTAAATAGGTTTAAAATCTAGTAAATCTTATAAATTATACATTGTTTTAAAGCTTACATGTCATAGATTACACTGAAATTTAAAAAAGGTAAAATTGAAGCATCTTTCATGTTTCTGGAGCGGCTTAAATCTTCATGAATATTAAAATGGGAGGTTTCCTGTCATGGAAAACAATTACGAGGGTGAGAGGTAGAACTGGAACTTAAAAATTCAATGCCACAACTGGGATTTGAACCACAGACCTTCCGCTTACCGGGCGGAAGCTCTAACCGCTGAGCTATTGTGACAAACTGCCAGAATGGCATTAAATTCCAAACCAGTTCGAATTTCTCCTGGTATTCTATGAAAATTGGATTCCAGATTACAACCCATTCCTGAACCTCCATACAGTTCATGCTGGTGTTTTCAATTTGCAGACACCCAAAGGAAAAGAAAAAAATATGTATCTACATATTATACATACTATACCTTTAAAATATTGTAACTTTTTTTTTGGTGTGGGTGTGAAGTAAAGAAGACAGATGTAGTCGGGATAAAGATACACTTTTATTTCCGTAAACAGTAACTTTTTACACTCGTTGCAACAACAAGAAAGTCTTTTTCGATTCTCCAACAGCACGGCTCCGAACTCGTAACACAAAGAACTAACTCTTCTCCGTCGGCACAACTCTTCACATCGTCTGTCTGTCTCCGTTGGCACGACTACTCAACCTTCACATACGTCTGACCGCCTCTTCTCACACTTTACCGCTATTTATATCTCCCAGGCACTATTCTGGAAGCTTCAGGAATGTTCACTTATTGCGGTGAGATACAAAGTAGAAGATTCCAATAGCCTCTATCCTTTTCTCTCTTTCGGCAAGCGCCCCAACAATGCGGTCATTCTCTATCTCTTTCCTTCGGCTCCTTTGCGGTAGTGCCGACAATAATGCGATGGGTGACACTGCTGTTGTCGGCAATTAGATGCGGCGGGTGCGGTGACAATATTTTTTTTTGTAGTGTCAGTGCCTAAACATATGCATATTTTCTGCTTAAGATACTAATATAGCCTAGTGTGTTACCTACGAGTACATTAAAACTGTAAGTAGTGGAAAAACTATGTGCAAGATATTGTGTTTATATAAAATTAGGTGACAATGTGGTTTCATTTTTACTACCTGTGTGATTTTAATCTGCAACCTGAAGTATTGGGTTCTTTATAGACACATTTCAGTGTGCATAATACAGCGTATGTGGGATATAAGTGCATATAATTTGATAATTGGTAGATTAGTTTTTTCTCTTTATCTTCTTTCTGTCTCCTCTCTTTCACCTTTCTCTTCTTCTTCCTCTTCAGTTTTCCTGCAAACACATTACATAATTTGCTATCTGATGTTTTCTGCATGGTTGTAACTGTGCCATGAAATTAAAAACACATGTCAGTATAGTCCATTTGTTTTTACTTTCTCTACTGGTAAGTAGGGGAAGTATTGTATTCCACCCAAAAATTCGATGTCGAGATTTCACCGGAAATATGTTTTGAGGCCCCCTGAATCCAAAAAAAGCATTTTTAAAAAAAGGTCTGTGTGTGTGTCTGTCAGTCTGTGGACAGCGTAACTCAAAAACGAAAAGTCGGTTAAAAACTAAACTTGGTATTTAAGTTTAATATCTTTCAAGGATGAGACACGAAGATTTTGAAGAAAATAGCCCCACCCTACACTACCCTTTACATGGAAGATTTTTCGAAAATTTTGATTTTCTTGAAAATGGCCCTAACGATTTTTATTAAAATGTCATATGTTTGAGATATTTTCATGACAAATGAAATGTATATCTTGAATTTTCTGGCTATAGCCCCTGTAGTCGTATTTACTTTGGACGACTTTTGCATAACTGGTAAACCATTAGAGATAGACCAAATTATTCTATACAAAAAATGTAGATCTTGCTAAAATACACAATTTATGTCTCAATAAATTTTCTTGTAGGGTGAACCATTTCGGAGATATTCCTTGTTATGTGTGTGTTTCGGAAAACTCACTTTGGCGAAATGCAACAATGTCGTTCATTTTTTTATATGTTAATCGTGCAAAGAGAACGGAATCTCAAAGGTCAAAAAGATTTGACTGTCGCACAAAGCCTTCTGTATTCTAATATTCCCCTTGCACCTACAAGGACATAAGCAGTAAGATAGTTTGTACGAATGTTTATCTTAACTAAAATGGAGATATAGGAATAAGAGTTTGTTAGAATGGTTAGTACAAGAGTAGAGAAAGTCATGTGAGTGCAACACATCAGATTTTTATTCCATGTGTTGTCACTTCAATACCTAACTTGGTGGACCAGGTAGTCATTCTCATTAGCCCCTTGAGAAAGCATTCAGTATCATTTACACGTAAAAATAACATTGAATGCATTGGAAATGCAAAGATAAGCATTACATCCACAATTTGACAAATTTAAACTTCCTTTCCGATTTCTTTCTCTGTGAATGTGTAACTTGTAGATAACACAATGAGTATTAGGGTACATACAAACTGTGACTGATTCCTCCATTTGTTGTTAATTTGATGCGAGTAACCTCGACATTCATTATTGTGAGGACTACCTGCTCTGTTTTACCCTTCACAACAACCCGTCTCATGCTCTCGGGGAAAATAAACACACACGGCTTGAGTGTGCCACACACACTGGGAGCTACTAACCAACTTGAAAACATGCTACTCTTATTAACTAAAATTATTAGCCTGCAAATGAAGTAAATATTGATGTAATGTTGATCACACTACCCTGAGTTACCAATGCAAATATCTGCAGTTATTATTTTTGTATGCAAACAATTACCATCTAAAGGCTATTTAAACCTGGGACATAAAGTACTTATGATTGTAGCGACTTGGGATACTTATCTCGGATGTGAGATTCCCTAGTGGTCTACTGGGAAAATATGAATCGATTAGGGAATTTAATGTCTGGCAAATGGCCATGGTAGCTAAATGGTTAGAGCAGCCACGCGTGAAGCAGAAGATCTGTGTTTCAAATCCCGGCTGTGGTACTGAATTTTTCAGTTTCGATTCTAACTCTCAAAAATCTGCAGTTATACCCCTAGGACCCTGTATTTACCATTTTCCTTCAACTCCTCAACAATACTATTTGGTGGTGTAGGCATATTTCTGTTGAGCATACTGCAGCGGTTTTATTATTATTTTTTTTATTCACAATATAAATTTCACTACAGAAATCATGGCTTTGTCAAATGATAATGATAGCAATAGTATTTACAATATTTTATTACAAGATAAAACATAGTACGAGGGGCGTCTCAAAAGTAAGTTGCACTATTTTTTTAAATCCGCGCGGTAGACGGGAAAAGTCTGAAAGTCCCAGGGAATATAGGTATGGGTGTAGTAGCAGCACTGTAAAATTCCTAGGCACCTAAGTTTATTGCTTGGACATTAAAACAGCAGTAACAATGAAGACTCCACTCGTTCCTACCGAAGTGCGCACTGTAATCCGTTTTTTGACGGGAAAAAATAAATGTGTGACTGAAATTCATTGCGAGTTGTGCAGTGTTTATGGAAAAGACGTTTTGTCAAGACAAATGGTTTCTCGTTGGCCCCAATCGTTCATTGAAGGGAGAACAACATTACACAATGAGCAATGAAGCGGCCGACCCTCCACTTCCCATGCTCCGGATATTGTTGACGAAGTTCGAGCAGTCGTGAACACCGATCGGTGCCATACACTTGATGCAGTTTTGTTTCAACTTCCTCCGTATATTGAAATAAGCCATGCATCATTTCATAGGATTATTCCTAAGAATCTGTGTCTATCGAAAGTGTGTGCAAGTTGTGGAAACGAATGGATGAGGCAACTCCAAAAAGGGAAAAAGTTGTTGCATCGGCTGGCAAGGTCATCACAACGATATTCTGGGATTCGAAGGGAGTACTGTTAATCAATTACCTGCTCCATGGGACCACGATGACAGCTGCTCGCTATTGTGAGGTGCTGAGAAAACTCAAAAGAGCCATACAAAACAAAAGGAGGGGAAAGTTGAGCAAAACAGTTTTTCTGGTCCACGATAACACTCGCCCGCACGCTGCTCGTGAAACTCAAGCCCTTTTGAGCAGTTTCGATGGGATGTTTTCGGTCATCCATCTAGTGCATCTGACCTTGCACCGAGTGATTACCATCTTTTTCTGGAGCTGCAGCAACATCTTGGAGGAAGGCGCTTCGTAAATGATGAGGAACTGAAACAAGAAGTGGAAAGATGGCTATCTAGTTTGGCGGGAAAGTGGTTTGACATTGGGTTAAAAAACTTACCACAGTATCAAAAATGTGTTGAAGTTCAAGGAAATTATGTGGAAAAATAGGTACTCAATGTAGCTTTCAAAATATACCCTTTTTAAAATATTTAAATGTTTTGTTATTTTTAAAAAAAATAGTGCAACTTACTTTTGAGATGCCCCTCGTATATTGCATAGCATATAGTGTCATAAACACATGTACGGTGTAATAATTGAATGTCCTGTGATACTTCAGCAATGAACAACACTATTTACCCTCTATTATAAAATGCTGGCTGCTCCAGGTTCAGTCACATCAATTTTTTTATGCATCATTGTCACCTTAAAGTTGGTTAAAGGTTTCTTATAATATTTGAATGATACATTCTCTTCACTGTTTCTTGGGTATGGTATAGGAAGATGATTGTTATGAATAAATTTATTTTATATTTCCAATTGTTTTTATTTAAAATTCCATAATAATTCTTTTATAATCACACTAAATTTGTTTTGTTATATATCCTAAACAAACTAGCTAATTATACATCACAATACATGGAGATTTACTAGCGACTAAGTGCTGACCGAGGGAGAATGATTTGGTAAGCACAGATTCTTAAGGGAGAATGATTAAGCAGTTACAGAACAGTGAGGAAGAATAAACTCTTTCATGAAAGTGTTCTATATATGTATATACAGAGATATTTTTTAGATGTGATCTTGTCACTTGCGCAGATCCTAACGTCATGCAACACCTCAGTTTCATAAACAAGACTGCTGATAATGCAAGCGAGCACTGTACTTCAACATGCATTCCTGCGATGTTGACTGTGTTACTAACCTGACACTCCTATAGACTTATAAATACAAAAGTAAACTCAACCATAAACCATCGTGCAACTTTCTGCCATTCACCATGTCTAAAAGATACTTATGTACTCTCCTTGACAAACTGTTAATAACAATTCTTGATTATTATTCTCCGTGACTATTAATAAAATGTAAGGATTTCTCCTTGTTATCCTCTGCATTATGGTTGGCCATGTATACTCTAAATTTTTATTATTTTAACATTTTTCTTGTTAACCCAGATAAGTATGCAAATTAAAGAGTCCATGCGTGGGTGTGGGGGAGCATGGGTGTGTGTGCGTGGGTGCATGTGTTACACTAATTAGCATAAATGTCTGATAAGTGATAACATATATGAGGTTTAGCAAGTTTACTATCAGATTAACAACAGGTATCATAACTGCTTCAATTAAATACTGGTAAGTTTACAATAGGCATTAATGTAAGCAAGTTTAAGATGTTTTTTATATTGGCGGATTTGGAATTTTAGGATGTTTTACTTCTGGTGTTTTTAGCTTTTTAACAGTATTACTAGAATACCTTTATTGTAAAATTAGTTTTTACTGGCTTTAATTTTTTAGCTGTTTAAACTGTCATTTTTAGTCCTTTTAACTTCCATCTTTAGTTATTTTAACTTTCACATTTTAACTTTTTAGTGGTGAGATTTTATTTTGGACTTGGGGCCCTAATGACCTAGTTGTTGATGGGCCCTTAAACCCCGTACTCACTCACTCACAATAGGCATCAGAACTGTTTCAATACTAAACACATACAGTTTGAAGATATGGAAAAAAATCTATTGAAGTGTTTAAAATGTTATACAATATCATTGCATCACTTGTATAGGCATAAAACATACTTGTTTCCTCTTTGTTTCTCATTGTACCATCAGATGCAGTGCCAATATTGCCAACCTAAAATGTGCAGATGCATAGTGCAGACTCAAGTTCAGATTACATTAGTCTACATAAATTACATTGGAGAGTTCAGAGCTACAATGAGATTAAAAATCAACAGATATTTTCCCCAGAAGGTCAGGGGAAGAGGTAATAAACACCCTGTATTCACTTTGTCACTTTCATACTCTTTCTTTAGCTGATCCCTGTAAAAGCAGTGAACTGTGTTGCTTTTGGCATATGTAATTTAATGTGTATCTGCAAAACATTTATAATGAGTAAAATAATATATTTTTGCAGTTTGAGGAAGATACGAGAGTTCACAGTTCCAACACAGGTTAATTCTGCATCACTTCATCCTGACAAGACAATTTTTGTATGTGGAGGTGAAGATCTCAAGATGTATAAATTTGATTATACCACTGGAACAGAAATAGGTAAGAAAATAATTAACTTTACTCTTAATATATAGGACTAGGATATAGTGAAGCACAAAAAATGAATATAACTTAAGTCATACTAATACTCCATGCTTCATTTATTGCTAGTATTTACCCAGAACACACCTTTTTAGGAGCTTCTAAACATCAGCTTATGTCAACTGTTGGATTTTGATATAGGGATCTCCGGTGACAAGTGAGGCGCTTCTGTGTGATCCTTTGAACTTGAAGTTCAGGTTCTCGTCATATGTGGTATCAAAATTGACGAGTTTTCCTTCATATTTCTTTATGAATATCTTTTCCCACATGGTTAGTGCTGTTGGACCCTAAACACTTTTTAACAAATGAATTTCCTCTTCTATGTCAGTGTTGTCCTTCCAAAACTGGCATGCCACTGCAAATTTGTGTATTCCTATATTTCTGATATCCTTAAAATGTTCTTTAAGCCTAATGTTCAGATTCCTTTTAATTGGAATACCAAAGAATACAATTGTGTAATATACATTGCAGAATATATTATCAATGCAGAATTAGTCAAAAAGAACTACACACCTTTTACAAAAAGTATTTTAAAAAATGCAACATTACTTTGGCACTCCAGAACAAATTTAGTATACAAACTCTTCTGAAATCATCTAAAACAGACAAAAAATCCACAGACAAAAATTCTTGCTAATACTAATATAATACTAATGGAGTATTAATTCATCTCGAATTATATTAAATAAAGAACTATTTCAGTGCCACCTAGTTGTGTGGAAACTTCTATTGAGTTGCTTGTATAGTGCCTGAAATTCTTGTGATTGTCTAGGGAGCCTATCTACATCATACTGGTTTATCTAATTTTAGGGCTAATGTTGCCTCTTGTAACTTCTAGGAAAATGCTTGGCTTATCTTTGCCTTGCAGTATTATTGCTGTTTCTCTGGTTATTGAAGAAATCTTTTATCCTCATCCCATCATTTCCATTTTAAAACTGGGGTTTTCTTAGGGTTCCTTACTGCATTGTATGCCCTTGCAATGCAGTAAGGAGCCCAGTTGTGTTGCTTAACCTTCTAGGTCTGGCATCTGCTAGTAAATGATGTATTGTTTCAGTAAACTGCTTGGTCATTGGCTTAATAAATTCCTATTCTTTTTGGGTAGCTTCTAGTGCCAAGTTGTGAATTTTTTCATTAGATATGCTCAAATGTTTCATTGGGGTTTGGCTAATAACATCCGTTATTTATTTAGTTCCTCACTTGATATTGAGAGTGAACATTTCAATATTTATTCAGAAATGCTGAGAGGAAGTGGCTGTATTCCACGTGTTCTAACATTAGTCTAAACAAAGATGAAAGGCCTGGCAAGCTTCGTTTAATTAAAATTATTTTATGCCTTTCAGGTACACCTCTCAAAACAAAATATGCTTGTAAGTCTACAAAAATTTGTTTATGGGCAGCTCATTTAAAAGCTGCAGTGGCAAAGGCACACACATACAAGCATTATGCACATCAATCCTTTCACAATTCACTCTGTTTTGAGGCGAGATCTAAGGAGCAGTGGGTCAGCTGTTCAACCTTTCTCTATTTGGTACATATTCGAGCAATGCTACAGCTGTAGGCAAGTTGTGTAGTGGGTTGCCTATGCTGACCCTTCCATTTCCTGCCATTTCCTTGCTTGCACTGCAGTTACTTATGAAATCTTTCTTACTTTAGCTATCTTGCATACTTCTGAGGTCTCTTCCCCCCTCAGTTGATTTGAATGCACTTATTTTGGCACCTACAGCTTCTTCACAAGTGCATTCTCTCTTCCAAAATCTTGCAAGTGAACTTAATGTCATTTTGTAGTTCATTATCCCTCTGTCTGCCTTACAGACTTTGTCTTAAGCTATATATTTTTGTAACTACTTGCTATTTGACCTGATGCATGAATGATTCAGTCACTGTTAATTCATTTCTCATAGTACCTATATCCTCCTGCAGACTGTTTTGAAATGATAGAATTTTGGGCACTATCTCCTGTAATCGTCTTAAACTGCTACTTTATTTTCCAGTGCAGTCACATGGTTAGGTAATTTCTGCTTTTGTGTATCTACTTGTTTTACACTTTTTCTTGATTTACTAATCTAGTGTCGTATCATGGAATTACTTGGCTAGATTACTTTTGTTCTAGTGTAGACTTACCATCTTTCCCTGGTGTGAAACTTTTTGAAGAAGTGTGCCTAGCTGGGTAATCATAATTTTCTTCAAGTTAGTGATCATGTGGTTCTGTAACCTGACTGTCATTACTTACGCTAGCCTTTATGCCTCCTATTACTGCATTACTTTGTAGGGTATCATGATTTCATTACTTTCAATTCTGCCAAATTGTACTAATTTTACATCTATCTTTTCTGTATAGTTTTGTCTAGGTTCAGTGCTATCATCTTCCATTTTAATGAATTCACCTTTCCTACAGCTCCTCAAGAGTATTTATTACCTCATCTTTGGTTTATTTTATTTCTATTAGAATTATATATTTTACATGTGATACATACTTGAAGCCCCTTCCACAATAGTGTGCAATTTTACATGAATTTTCTTAGATTTCCATAAAGGTGTGGCTTCTCATTGTGACAAATTGTTTGCAGCATCCAATTCATGTCATACTACACTTAACTTTCTGTTGCACTATACTTTGGAAGACTGTTGAGCGGATGCAGAGAGAATAGGAATGCTAGTGATGATGCATCCACAGGGTTATCTGTGATGTGAGTTGGATGATGGTGAGCTCATGAAGTGCTGGGTTGTACATTCACAGTGACATAGTGCTCTCCATTTCCCAGTGTAGCTTGTCTTCAAAGTCTTCAATACGTTGTTTTGCCCATCTTTTGGCACTGTTAAAACATTGCTGTTTTGTCTGTCATCAAGCTCCATATAAAAATTACCAATAAGCAGCTGCCTCCTGCAGCCCATGACAACTTTGGAAGCTATTGCTATACAGATTACTATAGTTGGCTTTATTTTTTTTTTCTCTCTGTACAGTCTGCATTCCTCCTATTTTGATTATGACTGCAGACTTCTCCCACCTTGTTTCTCAACTTCATAGACCTCACTTTTGGGAGATTTTAAAGCAAATTTTCTTTGGGACTTGCTTAAGTGTACAGAGGGACACATTGCTAATTTATTACACCAACTTCAACTCTCCCTTTTTAAATACTGGTGAGCCCACTGTCCTTCCTTCTACTTCTACTAATTCATAATCTCATCTGAACCTGCAGTTAGTCAACCATTTGGTTTGAATTGTAGTATCTGACATGCATTCCAGCAAACACTTTCTGTGGCTTCTACATTTGTTAGCTCACTATGTATGCTCACTGCACATTTCATGCTGGTAGTTACCTGGTGCTGATGGGAGCATTTCACCAGTCTTGTTTCCACATTGCAATTTCTTAAGTGAGGATGAGATGGCCAAGCACCTCATCTCTGATATTAGTAACACTTACAATCATGTCATCCCCAGTCACCTATTAATTCTCAAGAATTCTTTTCCTGTGCAGAAATGGCTCTTAGTATATTTTGACACCATCTTACATTCACAAGTCTAATATCTTGCAAACAAATGTGCAACATAGCCAGAAGGATTATTGATATAGCAAAATGGCCCCTTGGATGAAATTAGTGACTTCCTTTACTCTGAGACAGAATATTAGAAGACCCCAAAAGAAAATCGTTTATGTGAATATTTGTTAAAAGTGTAATTTGTTTTTTGATGTTGGTATGAGTTGGTTAAATGACGAAAACGTGTTGCAAATGTTCATTGTTACGAACAACTAAGTTAGTTTAAAGACGTCATAAATATTTCCATATTTGATTTTAATATATATGTATAAATATTAGAATTATATGTGTTCCATAATAAAAGTAAGGGAGGATGGTTAGGGATCGCTTCCCTAACAAGAAAGAACTATTTGATGGACGCATACGAAAAAGGAGGTGTCACGTGAGGTGACGCCATAATCTCGCCACTAGCGTGTGTATATTCAAGGTGTAAAGACGTGTTTAGGTAGTGTGAACATCGTAGAACATTTACCAGTCTTTCATCAAGCTTTTGTTCCACGGAGTGACACAAGATGGCGAACAGAGGTATTGTGACACGCTCTCGCTCTCAGTTATTAAGAGAGAAGAATGGTATAAGTGGTAATTATCGATCAACGGAGAACATAATCAACGCTAATAACACCTGGGAAAGAAGAAGAAATGAAGGTTTTGCCGGGGATAGTAAACTTTGCCGGAAAAATGATGTTGTGAAGGATGCTGCAAACAGGACTCTACGGGACAGTGAAACAATCGCAACATTGCAAGTGGTAATTAACATGCTAAACAGGGATCTTCAAACAGCAATCCAAAAGGTTACTGCTCTTGAAGAAGAAAATGCATCTTTAAAAAACAAAATCAACAGAGAGAGAATGAGGGATACCAAAACAGTGGCTACAAACACAAAGCAACCTGACTATGACAGACAATGGAAGGATTCGAAACACGTAACGGTAAAAGAAGATTCCGGCCGATGTTACACGATACGGGAATCGCCAAATTTTGTTAGTGAAAACAGGTTTGGAGTGTTAAATGAAGTTAATGATGATAATGAACCCCAAGATGTGAATATTCAATTAAATGAGTGCAGTGAGCAAATAAGTAAAACACGCGTTTTAGTGATAGGTGATTCAATGCTAAAGTTTTCTGGTGAATTATGTAGGGATAAGGGCTATCAAGTTTGCTGCTTTCCTGGTATAAAAATAACTGAGCTACAGGGAAAAGTGGATCAGATGAACTTAAAGGAAACGAAACCAGAGGTAGTGTTGGTGCATGCGGGTACAAACAATATTGAACACGGAAGAATGGCAGAAGAAATAATGGGGGAAATGATGGATTTGGTGCAAAGTATTCAAGCACAGTCAAGTAAGATCAAGATTATCATAAGTGGTGTGTTAAGTAGGTTTGATGTTAGCAGGAATAAAATTATAAGAATTAATCAAGAATTTGACTGGCTTGGATGCACGGGACTTTGGGAGAGATGGGGTACATTTGAATAGGAAGGGATCTCACAAATTTGGTAAACTGCTGTGTAACATAATTAGCTCTGTAACTACAGAAAACTAATAAGGTGTAAGGTGGATGTGTTGGCTCATAACTTGAAAAGAAAGGAAGGAAATAGTACAAGGTTAGTAGGCCTAGGTGAAAGGAATGGTGGCAAATTGTTATATGGGTCAGAAAAGTCATAAGGGTAGTACATTTAAATGTGCAATATATAAGCCAGAAAATGGCAGCCTGTGAATATTTACTGAGTGAGTATGTACCAGACATTGTAGTATTTACTGAACATGGTCTCAATAGTGAACAACTCAGTCTGTGTAAATTTAACAATTATGACATTGTAAGTAGTTTTGCTAGATCTGAACAGAAAGGAGGGGGGGTATCTATGCTTGCTCGTAGATCTTTGAGTGCTTCAATAGTAGATGTGAGTGACTTTCAGACTGAGAAATTATTTGAGGTTGCAAGCTTAAAGCTAGATGCCCACAAACAGAGTATACTAATTCTAGGGATTTACAGGTCTCCCAGCTCAGAAGTAGATATATTTATTGCACTTTTAGATAAACTGTTATCAAAATTATATGGAAAATACAAAAAAAATTATAATTGCAGGAGACCTTAATATTAATCTAAACTATGATGACAATTCTTACAAAAAATTATTTGATGTATTTAATAGCTACAATATTGATGATTTAATACACAAGCCAACTAGGCAAACTGCTCTAACATCTTCCACCATCAATCATGTTGCTACTAATCTAAGTAATGTGAAGATTAATGCATGCAATATTAATACCCTCATCTCAGATCACTTTGCCCAACGCGTAGATTTTATAGGTATAAATGGAAAAGAAGTGAAAAAGGCGATGAAAACCTTTCATGACTTAAACACAAGCT
Organism: Tenodera sinensis; assembly: GCA_030765045.1. Lineage (NCBI taxonomy): Eukaryota > Metazoa > Arthropoda > Insecta > Mantodea > Mantidae > Tenodera > Tenodera sinensis. The sequence goes on from JAUKNM010000021.1 coordinate 572,484, forward strand.
GCATCACGCAACTAATTGGGGAACTAGGGATGGAAAAATGGGATGCCGTTTATTTGGCCAACAGCGTGAATGGGAAATGGGATAAATTCTACCAAATTTTTAGAATGCATCTCAATGCATGCTGTCCTATTAAAACAAAAGTTCTACATAGAAACAAATTTGGAATGATAAAACTTAATTTAGAAACAATAAAGTTGAAAGATGATATGAAGCATTTTTATGAGTTACATAAAGAAACAGGATATGAGTACTACAAAAATAAATATAAACAGGTTAAAAAACAATATTTGAAAACTTTCAATAATCTTGAAGCTAATATGTATAAAGAAAAAATAAACAATTCGGGGAACATTTGTAAAACAACTTGGGGTATAGTTAATGAGGCTAGGAAAAGCAAACCCAGATCAATAAATCTTGAACTGGATGTAAATGGCGCAGTATTGAAAGACCCTGGTAAACTCTGTGACTATGTAAACCAATTTTTTCTGGATGTCGCAGCCCAATCAAGTAATCAAACAAACTCATATAAAGTCTATGTAAGGGAAATCTATCCATCCTTTTTTATTAATCCTGTGACAAGAGCTGAAATAAGTAGTATAATAAGTAAACTACCAAACAAAGCTATTGGTGGGTGGGATGAAATAAGTACACTAATCCTTAAGCAATGCAAATATGTACTTGCTGATCCTCTTGGGCATCTCATAAATTATTCTATATCGAGAGGGCAATTTCCAGATTGCCTAAAATTATCCATTGTTAGACCTATATATAAGCGTGGTGATACAAAGGATATAAACAATTACAGGCCGATTACATTAACTTCAGAATTAGCCAACATTTTTGAAAGGGTTATATTGCAGAGACTTATAAGCTTTCTGGGAAAAAATAAAACTATTATAAACTCACAACATGGTTTTAGGAAACATTTCTCAACAATTTCAGCCATTATGGAATGCACAAATAATATAGTAAAGCACTTAGAAAACAAGGAAAAAACTGCAACATTATTCTTCGACCTTACAAAAGCGTTTGATTATGTTAATCACAATATTCTACTAAGTAAGTTAGAAGCATATGGAATTAGGGGTCTAGCAAAAGATTTAATTAGTTCATACCTTATTGGCAGGAAACAAGCAACACAAATACACCATAAACAAGGGAATTTAACAATAAAAAATACATCCAGTTTCAAAACAGTAAAGAATGGGGTTCCGCAGGGTTCTGTGATGGGCCCTCTCTTATTTATACTGTATGTGAATGATATACCCAACAATGGGAACAGTAAAGCAATCTCATATGCAGATGATACAACAACTGTATGTTGGGGCACTTCCATTGAAGACTTAAATAATACAATGACACAAACTATTGAAACACTGTTTAAATACTTTAAGGAAAACAATTTAAAACGTAACATGTCTAAAACAAAGCTAATTCAGTATAATCTAGGTAATTCAAATAATGAATCAAACATGATACAATTATCAGATTACAACATACATTGTGAAAGTAAACAGCCATTCCTAGGTCTTATAATAGATCAAAAGCTTACATGGTCGGAACACATTCAGTATATCAATGGAAAAATCAGTAAATCGTTGTATTTACTGTGGCGGGGTTTTATTCTAAATGAAGGTTAACACATATTAGCGTGAATTTAGCAGCAAATGGAGTATTGTTTTTACTAAAAGGTGGAAAGTTTGTTATAGCAGACGCCACTCCTATCTGCAGGGGAGGTGGTCGTAGAATGGAATGCATAAACCAACGTACTTTTATTAGAAACACATTTATTCATTATATACACTTTTCTTTTCACAATATCAATTAGTTAACCACTTTTAAAATTGGATAGCGTCCATGCCGGTTAAAAGTTTGTGTGTAATTCACATATTCACACGCCATCAACAATTATACGTCCTTACACTTTGAAGTCACAGACGCTAATGAATATAGTACCTAGCGTGGGTATGACGCAACACCGCCATTCTTGTGTATTCATCCGCGCAACAGTTCTCATTGGTTGAACTCAAAGTGACGAGAAGACATTGTCTATTTTGAGTATTATCAAAAAAAATAAGTCCCTGATACACCCAAATTAAAAGAATTAGAAATTTACACACTCTTACAAAAATATTTACATGAACAATTTTCTATTAGTCAATATTCTGTCTCATATGCCCCTTGTTTTGTTTTTCAAATTGTCACCTTATTTACAATCTTGAAACACAATACAACACTTCTCCCTACTTCTATGATTCAATCACTTTGTACAATATATTTTTTTTCTTTACAGTCTTCTTCACTGTTTGTCTTTGTCCTTTGTTTTGACATAATACAACATGTCTTTATAAGTTTCACATATTCGGTTACTACACAATGCATTCGGTTATTATACAATACATATCCAGTTATTGCACAACATATTTAGTTATTACACAATATGTCCAATTATGATACAATACGTATTCAGTTATTGCACAATATATCCTGCTATCATATCACATATGTTGTTATTATACAATACACCTTCAGTCATTATACAATACATATCCAGTTATTGTACAACACATTTGATTACTACACAACATGTCCAATTATTACACAATACATATTCAGTTATTGTACAATATATCCTGCTATCATAACACATATGTGTTCTGTTATTATGCAATACATATTCAGTTATTACACAATACACGTTCAGTTTTGGCATAAAGCATTTAGTTATTACTCAACATATTCTGTTATTGTACAATATATCCAGTTATCATACAATACATATTCAGTTATTGTACAACACATTTGATTACTACACAACATGTCCAATTATTACACAATACATATTCAGTTATTTTACAATATATCCTGCTATCACATCACATATGTTCTGTTATTATGCAATACATATTCAGTTATTACACAATACACATTCAGTTTTTGCATAACGCATTTAGTTATTACTCAACATATTCAGTTATTACACAATATATCCAGTTATCATACAATACATATTCAGTTATTGTACAACACATATTCAGTTCTTATACAACACATACTCAGTTATTGTACATTTGACATTGACACAAATATAATTTAAATGTATCATGTGGTTTTTGGCTTGTATTCATTGCTATGAGGAGAGAAAAACAGGATACAAATTTTGAGCTAATGATTATGATCATGTTTATGGCAATATTTTATTCAGTTCTTTGCCTTCTTTGTCTTATAAGCTCATGTATAGGCAGGTTATTGAGTCGGTTCTTAAACTCTGATGTTACTAATAGTACTAATTTTCTTGATTGGGTTATTATTCATTGTTGTTTGGTTCAACATTTCTTCGAGCTTAGCATTGGCTATGTTCATCTCAATTCATGGGCATTGTTTTTCTGGTTATGGTTTTCCTCATTTCACTAATTGTCATTTCTTTGTCTCTTATTTTTATAAGAAAAAAAAACTTCTATACTTACAATTATTCTGTAATTGTATTATTTTTCTTCTCCATTTACCCTCGACATCTTTGTGTCGAAATATTATATCTTTTTCATCATAATTGATTCATTTTTATTTTTGTCCCTGACATCCTTATGTCAAAAACATATTATCTTCCGACGCTATGATTCATTTATTTAATGACAATCAGTGTCCTCATCTGTCTTTGTTGACAATGCTCTTTGTGGTCGATATAACCAATGACTATGTTGATTTTCTTCCCTGTTGTAATCCTATTCTGAACATAATTTCCTATAAGTAACCCATCAAAAATTGTTATCTTCTTTCATCTCTATTATTCCTGCCTTACACATTCGTTGACAAAGGTTATTTGGTCCTTTCCTTGTATGGCTTCAATTTATTTTTGTGGTATCTTCCTACCAACTTGCCATTTGTATTCTGTAGCTCATACGTGTGGTCACCCAGCTGTTTTGTTATGACCAGTGGTCCAGTATACAATAGCTCCATCTTTCCGGATCTTTTTTCAGATGCCTTGGATGCTTTGTGACTTTTTAAGAGCACCTTTTCTCCAATTTGTGGGGACCATTTCCTGACGAATCTCTTCACCTTGTTCCTCCCTTTTTCAGCCTTCTGTTGTAATCTTCTGAATGCCAATTGACATTTTTCTTTCTCTGATAATTCTCTTTGGGCAGCCATGGTAGTGTCAATGTCAATTGCTAATTTTCTTGGTTTCGTGTTGGTCATTAGCTCGATAGGTGCGAACTTGGTCGTGGGGTTCACCGAATGGTTAATCACCTCCTCTATATATCCACATTTTTCCGTCCAGGAAGTGTGGTCTCTGTGGCAGAGCAAACGAAAATAAATACTAATATCCCTCATGATTCTCTCGGTTGGGTTTCCCTGGGGGTAATATGCTGAGGAATAGTACAATTTTACTCCTAATGTTTCTAAGGTGTTCTGAAACAACTTGCTCTTATGCATGGTCGCATTGTCCTATAGGATACATTTTATTCTCCCATATTTTGGGATGTAGTCCTTGACGATTTTATCTAGGCATGTTCTGCTTTTGATGTTCTTAATGGGGTATATTTTGGTGAATTTTGTAAAAACATCAAACATGACAAATATGTATCTGTTTCAATTCTATGTTATTTTGTTTCATTTTCTGACCTAAACTTTGTTCTAGTCTTTCAAACATCATCATCATTAACCTTTGGTCTTTGCTTATTTCCGCCTGTTCCGCACCTTCTGATCCTTCCTGATAGCTAGGCCTATCTGCCCCTTCCCCACTCCTGTTTCTATCTCTTTTCGCGACATTTTAATTCCTTTATCTAATTCACTTAATGTTGAAAGTCCTGTTATTTTTCCACTTCTAAGTAGCATTAATAAATGGAAATAAAATAAAGACAAATTTTGGATCCTACTTTTTTTTTCTGCTGGTTCTTCGTCCGGTTATTTACGTCTCCTGGGTAGTTGGCTTCGCTAGATGATCTCCGGTGTTTTTCCCACGTTGATTCTCCGTGTATCGATGTTTTGTTGATATCAGACGATGGTCTAATGGCGTCTTTCTCCTGCACGATGAGATAGCGTTCTTTTGATGTTAGCACTTCGCACTCTCAATTTTGCATTCCATTCTAAATTCGCGCTCCACGTTGGGCAAGCCATTTGTGGCGGGGTTTTATTCTAAATGAAGGTTAACACATATTAGCGTGAATTTAGCAGCAAATGGAGTATTGTTTTTACTAAAAGGTGGAAAGTTTGTTATAGCAGACGCCACTCCTATCTGCAGGGGAGGTGGTCGTAGAATGGAATGCATAAACCAACGTACTTTTATTAGAAACACATTTATTCATTATATACACTTTTCTTTTCACAATATCAATTAGTTAACCACTTTTAAAATTGGATAGCGTCCATGCCGGTTAAAAGTTTGTGTGTAATTCACATATTCACACGCCATCAACAATTATACGTCCTTACACTTTGAAGTCACAGACGCTAATGAATATAGTACCTAGCGTGGGTATGACGCAACACCGCCATTCTTGTGTATTCATCCGCGCAACAGTTCTCATTGGTTGAACTCAAAGTGACGAGAAGACATTGTCTATTTTGAGTATTATCAAAAAAAACAAGTCCCTGATACACCCAAATTAAAAGAATTAGAAATTTACACACTCTTACAAAAATATTTACATGAACAATTTTCTATTAGTCAATATTCTGTCTCATTACTTAGGCACTTTTCCAGTCTTCTTGAAGAGAAAGAATTAAAAATGATCTACTATGGTGTCTTATACCCTCATTTGCTGTATGGAATTGAGATTTGGGGTTGCAGTGCAAAAATATATATGGAGAGAATATTGAAACTGCAAAAGAAGGCAATTAGAATAATATATAAATTAAACTATACAGACTCATGTAAGCAATACTTTAGGGAAAAGCAAATCTTTACAGTATTCTCATTATATGTATATAGGGTAGTTATTTATGTGTGGAGGAAGGATAATCTAAGGAACAGTGACATACATCACTATAACACTCGAAACAATAGTGATTTTTTTCAGACAGAGTTTTAGAATGAATTGTAGCATTAAAGATCCAAATGTAATGGGAATAATACTGTACAATCAGTTACCAAATTATATTAAACAAGCTAAATCCAATAATGGTTTTAAGAAGGAGCTCAGAAATTACTTAATAAACAAGGCCTTGTATACTATGGATGAATTGTAAATATAGTGATAAGATATTAATTGTAAATGCAAATTGTAGATATGTAATTTGAATAATTGTAATGAAAGTGTACATATGTAATTGAACTGACAATGTCAGAAACTACTTGTAGTCTATTGACAAGAAATGCATTATTATTATTATTATTATTATTATTATTATTATTATTATTATTATTATTATTATTATTATTATTATTATTTAAATAAAAAAAGTGAAAATATTTAAATCATTTAGAACGGTGCTAAGAGGAATTATTTAATGTAAAATATCGAAAAAGTGTTTATAAAATAATACATTGTGGTGAAGAAACCGTGTGATTTTTCATTCCATCCGTTACCACGACCCGAGATCACAAAGATTTCAAAGGCTCAAGACCCAACGAAGCATAATTATAAAAACTTGGCTTGCCCAACGTGGAACACGAATTTGGATGGAATGGAAATTAATGGGAAATGAACTTATTCAAAATACCAAGTGACGCCATAACTTCGCGCCAAAAAGAAAGAAGACGCCATTAGACCATTGCTTGAAATATACCATATCAGAACACCGATGAACGGATACTCAACGCGGGAAAACACCAGAGATCGTCTAGCGAAGCCAACTGCCCAGGAGACGCACGTAACTGGACAAATCAACGAGAAAAAAGTAGGACCAAAAATTTTTATTTTTACATCCAGTTTATTTTTATGTTACTGTGAAGCGGCAAAGTAGTAGGACTTTTAAGCCAAAGTGAACTGAATAAAGAAACTAAAATGTCGCAAAAAGAGAGAGTTCTAGCAACACGAGTAGGGGAAGGGGCAGATAGGCCTAGTTATCAGATAGGAACAGAGAGCGAGGAACAGGTAGCAATAGGAAAAGACCAAAGGTTATTAGTGATCATGTTTGAAAGACTAGAACAAAGTTTAGGTCAGAAAATAGAAGGAGTGAGACAGGACATAGAACAAAGTTTAGGTCAGAAAATAGAAGGAGTGAGACAGGACTTAGGAAATAATAAAAAAGAGATAAGACAGAATTTAGAACAAAATAAAAAAGATATAGGTCAGAAAGTGGAGGAAGTGAGAAAGGACTTAGAACAGAAAATGGAATTAGGAAGACAGAACTTAGAACAGAAAATAGAATTAGGAAGACAGGAGTGTAAAAAAAATATGAAAGTAATGGACACTAATTTAAAATTAGTACATAAAAACTTAAATGAGACAAAGGAAGCCTTAGAAGCTAGGATAGAAATCATAGGAGATAGGATGGGAAAAATAGAATCAGAAATGAGAGAAAATAAGATTGTATTAGAAGGAGAAATTGGTAGATGTAGAGATGAAATAACAGAATGTAATGCAAGTGTAGACTGTAAGATTACAAATGTAAAAGCAGAAATAACTGAGGAATTAAGCAAAGAGATTGAGGTAGTAAAGAAAGGCATTATTAATGAAACTGTAGAACAAATTGTCATTCCTAAAATTAAGATTATGGCTGATGTAGTACATTCGCAACAGGATGCTATAAATGATATGAAACAAAGTCACTTAGAAATAAAGAATGATTTAAAATCAATTTGTGAAGAAATGAAAAAAGGAAAAGAAAGTTTGGCTAATGTAAATGATGTTGTGAATGCACTACAAAGGCAAAATGATTTAGATGTAAGTAACGTACAAGATGAGAGTTATTTGAATGATGTACAAAATGTTGACTCACCATACAGAGAAAGAGGTTCACAACCAAACAATGACACAACACACAACACATGCTACACCAACAGCATACTACATGAAATCACACCACCTACATTTGACGAGGAGAAGGGAGACGATCCAAAACTCTTTGTTAAGGAGATGGAAGAGTATTTTAAAGTGAAAAGGATACCAAATGAGCTTAGGATGATGATAGTCAAGAAAAGTTTAAAAAACAAGGCATTGGAATGGCTTAGGTTAACACTAGCGGGTCATGAATCGTATAGCTCATTCAGAAATCTATTCCTATCAAGGTATTGGTGCCCAGCTAAGCAAAACCAAACTAGGGTAGACCTAGCGACAGGTAGATATGATCCAACCAAAGGGTTATCGCTAGTCGATTATTTTATGAAAGTAGCCAACAAAGGAAAGCTATTAGACCCTAACCTGTCGGAAGCAGAGTTAATTACCAGCATAAGACATTTCCCAGACACAGTGAGAACAGGGTTAATTGTTGCGAGGCCAGTAGATTTTGCAGACATGATAGAATTACTGACAGCCTTCGAAACACAAAATGGTCAGCCTAATGAGCATAGACATAAGAACGGTCACCCAAACTCACCTATCTTAAACCGGAGAACGGCTACGAACAACCAGAATGAGGGAGAAGATAGAAATACTAAGAGCACCCATGACAGAGGGAGAGGGGCACACCATTTCCCACAACCACACAATCATGGCGAAAGGATGGAGAACACAAGACAACGGTACTACGACACAATACCAAGGGGTGAATCGAGACACCAAACATATACATATGATCGTGGGAGACCAAGAAACCGTACCCATCAAGTGAACCACATACGATTCTGTAGGGAATACTTCAACAACCAAAGACCGTCATACAACAGGGGTTCACGCCAAAGGGGCAGAAACCAATGGAACACTGGCAACATAAGACAGCAGGAAGTAGATGAAAATGTGCCAAACAGGGCAGATGCTGCACAGAATACAGAAACAACCACCACCAAAACTCAGGGAAACTACCACGACTAAGTTCGTCCCAATCGAGTAGATGACCAACACAAAATCTAAGCAATTTACAATTGGCATCGACACCATGATGGCTGCACAAGGAGAAGATGGAGTTACTGTACACTGGACCACTGGTCATAACAAAACAGCTGGGTGACCATACGTATGAGCTACAGAATACAAATGGCAAGTTGGTAGGAAGATATCATAAAAATAAATTAAAACCATACAAAGAAAGGACCAAATAGTCTTTGCCAACAAACATGTAAGGCAGGAATAGTAGAGATGATGGAAAATAATAATTTTTAATGGGTTACTTATAGAAGATTATGTTCAGATTGGAAAATACAACAAGAAAGAAAATCAACATAGTCTTTGGCTATATTGACCACCAAGAGCATTGTCAACAAAGACAGATGAGGACACTGATTGTCATTAAAGTGAATAGCGACGGAAAATAATGTGTTTTTGACATAAGGATGTCAGGGACAAAAATAAAAAGGAATCAATTGTGATGACAAAGATAAAATATTTATGACACAAAGGTGTCGAGGGTGAATTGAGAAGAAAAATAATACAATTGCAGAATAATTAAGTATAGAAGTTTTCTCTTATAAAGATAAGAGATAAAGAGGTGACAATTAGTGAAGCAAGAAAAACCATAGTCAGAAAAGCAATGCCCATGAATTAAGATGGATATAGCCAATGCTAAGCTTGATGAATAAGAACCCAATTAAAAAAAAAAATGGTACCATTAGTAACATCAGAGTTTAAGAATTGACTCGACGACCTGCCTATACATAATAAGCTTACAAGACAAAGAAGGCAAAGAACTGAATAAAATATTGCCATAAATATGATCATAATCATTAGCTCAAGATTTGTATCCTGTTTTTCTCTCCTCATAACAAGGAACATAAGTCAAAAGCCACACAATAAACCATGATACACTTAAATTATATTTGTGTCAATGTCAAATGTAAAATCTTAGGAATATGTGTTGTATAATAACTGAATATGTGTTGTATAATAACTGAACATATGTTGTATAATAACTGAATGTGTTGTACAATAACTGAATATGTATTGTATAATAACTGAATATGTGATGTATAATAACTGAACATGTATTGTGTAGTAACTGAATATGTGAAATTTATAAAGTGTCATGCCAAAACAAAAGACAAAAACAAACAGCGAAGAAGACTGTAAAGAAAAAAAAAAAGAATTGTACAAAGTGATTGTATAAGAGGAATAGGGAGAAGTATTGTATTGTGTTTCAAGATTGTAAATATAGGTGACAACTTGAAAAACAAAACAAGGGGCATGTGAGACAGAATATTAGAAGACCCCAAAAGAAAATCGTTTATGTGAATATTTGTTAAAAGTGTAATTTGTTTTTTGATGTTGGTATGAGTTGGTTAAATGACAAAAACGTGTTGCAAATGTTCATTGTTACGAACAACTAAGTTAGTTTAAAGACATCATAAATATTTCCATATTTGATTTTAATATATATGTATAAATATTAGAATTATGTGTTCCATAATAAAAGTAAGGGAGGATGGTTAGGGATCGCTTCCCTAACAAGAAAGAACTATTTGATGGACGCATACGCGGATGTATACGAAAAAGGCGGTGTCACGTGAGGTGACGCCATAATCTCGCCACTAGCGTGCGTATATTCAAGGTGTAAAGACCTGTTTAGGTAGTGTGAACATCGTAGAACATTTACCAGTCTTTCATCAAGCTTTTGTTCCACTTTAAATAAAAAAAAGTGAAAAGATTTAAATCATTTAGAACAGTGCTAAGAGGAATTATTTAATGTAAAATATCAAAAAAGTGTTAATAAAATAATACATTGTGGTGAAGAAACATCGTGTGATTTTTCATTCCACCCGTTACCACGACCCGAGATCACAAAGATTTCAAAGGCTCAAAGACCCAACGAAGCATAATTATAAAAAACTGCACTAACTCTAAGTGTGGAGTAATTGTCAGCAAATGCCGTAAGTCCCTATTCCAGGACTGAAGTAACCACACTTTTTTGGATTACATCAAATTTGCCAATGTCCTTTGTTTGAAGCCATTCTTTGCTCTGTCAATAACCAGCCAGTGTTTATTACCACAAAAGCCAAGATTGAAGTCCAGCATATGCTGTTTTATTCTGACAACTTTGAATGTTGCATGCACTGCACAGTTAGCAGGAACTGTAATATGCACTTGGCTGCTTCTGGTCCCTCCAGTCCTAGCCCAGATGGTGTCCATGTTCTGACAACCCTGAATTTTGAGTTTAAGCTTTTTCATTTCCAAGTTTTAATCTTATTTGGTGTGAAGAGACATTTCCTTCCTCCTGGCATGGAGCTGCTGTAATAGGCATACCTATATTCAGGAAGGGTCTCAATCTGCATTCCAGTTAGCACCCCATTTCTCTCCTAGTTGCATTGCAAGGTGATAGAATGCATATTCAGTGGACTGATAGGACAGTTCTTGCAAGCTTTTACTGAGCATTGATCCACTCTAAGCATGGCTATAGGTGCACTATCTATTCTTCTGCATGTGATTGTCCATATTGGATTACCTAAATGCCATACATCAGGGTATCAGACTATCACCAGCCCAACAATGAGCCTCTGTGCAGAAACTGCTGCATTTCTTTTGTCCTGTTGGCATGACATTCTCTTTTGGAGCTAAAACTGCTTAATGTCTCACTATCATTCCTGTGGTTTCCTCTTTACTTTCTCTATTATCTAAAGCAAGTACAGCAAGTATTGCATTCTGCCCAAGACTTCGATATCCAGACAGCAGAAATCACATTTTGAGACTCCCAGAATTTAAACAAAAAGGAAAAAAAAAGAAAGGGGAAAATTATATTTAGTAAAAAGTCCATATGCACAACATCTGTGAATAACAGAAGTTCAAAACAGAGAGTTGCTTAAATATTAAATTTGTTAAATCATAAACTAACTAGCTGAGAATGGGACAAAGTAAGCTCCTGAAACCTGTCCCGTTTTTTTTAAATAAATAAGTGATGTGTCAGTAAATTGACTCATTTTACTATCTAGATTAAATTTGGTATTTAAGTTCAGCTTCTAAGGATGCTACATGAAGATTTTCAAGAAAATCCCTGCACCTCAAACTGCTCTTTACGTGGGAAAAATTCAGATCACTATACAATTTTGGTTAGAATACCATACGTTTAAGATATTTGCATGACAAATGTCTGCGAGTAGCCTGTGAAGATCTTATTCTGAATGACTTATTTAATTGGTAAACCATATGAAATGAATGAATAACTTTATTTATGCTCAAAAGCAATACAATTAAACCAACTTACAACAAAATAAATACAAAAACTATATCTACAATACCCTTACTTTCCATTTTACAATACTTTTCCTACATTGTGTAAGTTAAAATTTTATTCTTTGGCTCACCATACGTTTTTACTCTGTGGTTATTTAAGTATGGTTGAGCCCACCCTGGTCCACATCATCTCTTTGGTTTCCTATACCATTTTCCCCTTACTCTTTTTTTTTTTTAGTGAGGTGTATTTCTTTTGCCATATTTGCATATCCGATATGTTTTTTGTTTGTTCAGCTGTATTTCTAGCTATATCCCTTTGCTTTTTCAGTTCCTCTAACTGGGGGTTCCAAAAGGGTTTGAAATTTTTTATCCACAAGGAATGTTTTTTTGAGATTCCTAGGATGGCTTCACAGAAATTTTTGTTCATATGATCTAGTTGGTCATGCAGCTGTGAGTTTGTTCTTTAAATCTTGTTTCCAGTTCAGTTTTATATTTATTCCAATCTGCTTTTTTGAAGTTCCAATACAAATTCATGTGATGTTGACTGACATGTGTATTATCTAGTTTTATATTGGCAATTACTGCTCTGTTATCAGAACTTGGGTCTTCTATAACTTGCTTTTTAATCTTCGAAACAATATATGTTGTAGCTAACAAGAGGTCTGGGTTACTGCCTGCTCCAGAGCAATGTATGAAGGCTGTGGGATCTTCTTTATTATAAATCAGTTCAAAGGTTGTGGTATTCAAAAATTTGTCACAAAATGTAGAACTCATTAAGGTTTACATTCAAACAGTGATTCCTGAGTATCCTCAAAAAACAGCAGTTGCAACCTTCAGGTTGATTACAGGACATGATTGTCTGGCAAAACATTTAAACAGAATTGGGATATATTCTTCACCACTCTGTCCTCTATGTGATCTGCAAGAGGAAATGGACCGAGACCACCTTCAAATATGCCCGTCCACTTCTAGTGCCCCATCCATCAGTGAAAAATATTGGAGAGCAAGAGGATTAATGACTTAATTGTCAGAAATCCAGCATTAGCTAACAACAACATTTGTCAGCTACAATTTTTTTGTCACAACCATTTCCGAGATGATATTTGTTATTCTCACATTCAAGAGCTCCCAAGTTTGAATCTCGGTTAGGGTGAGTTATCCAGATAAGATATTCTTTCCCTTATCCTGAGAAGACAAATGCTGGGTAACTTTAACACCCCTGCACAACCTAATTTAGGCCAAGGGCTGTTATATTCTAAAACAGTTAACAGAGGACCTCAGTGATCCATCATCCAACCCTCCATTGTAGGCATAGTTATACCTTAATTCTCCATTAGGACTTCTCTTTATTTAATTTAATAGTCTAATATTCAATATCTCAGCAGTAATAATAATCCTTTTATTGGCATGCCTATTAATTCAATTACTGGTCATAGAAGAACAAATCACAAATGTTGTTCATCTTCATGAGAAGCTTGATACTGCTCAAGTTTTGTTGATTTTTCAGTTGCAATGCACATGCTTGCTTCCAAATGTTCATCTGTAAGTCTGGATTGAGTTTTGGATTTCAATTACTTCAATGCCACAGACATATGCACTACCAAGTAAAGTAGCCATTTTCAATGCATGGTCATGGAGATTGTACATTTCTTTAAGCATGTACAGCTCATAGAAGTCGAGGAGTGATGCATCATCAAATTTTCCTTCAATTCTGTGTCGCTCTGGATATCAATTACTTTCATCTGAAAAATTGTGGTCACTATCTCAATATCAACATGAAACAGTAATGTAAATGTAAATGTAAACCCCGCGCGACAGCCCACGAAGGGCCAAGGCCTACCGCCCAGCCGCTGCGTCCCCCACCTCTGCCCACTACAGGCGTCATTGGTGAGGTGCAGTACTGGAGGGTGGGATGTGGTCAGCGCCCCGAGCCCTCCCGGCCAGTTATGCGGTCTTCTCGACCTGGGGCCGCTACTTCTCCATCAAGTAGCTCCTCGATTGGTCCCTCCGGGACCTAACGAGGCTGAGTGCACCCCGTGCCAGACCTCCCAGAGGGGATAAAGTCCCCATGCTGGTACCGGGGATCGAACCCGGGTCCTCTGCGCCACAGGCAAGCGCGCTGCCAGCTGCGCTATGGAGGCGGCCAACATGAAAGAGTAGTGGAAATAATTCAAATTTTTTTCAAATTTTCAAACATCTTGAAAATGCTGTTGAACTCTTCTGTGAGATTTCTCAAGAGGTCATTCTATTTCCAAAATTAGATCTGTTTATAGGTTCCAACATCTTGCTCGTTATTGTAAAATTGACAAATATTCCACTTTTTATTTGTGTCTGCCAAACTACAAGTTTCCCTTCAAAAGATTTGATAAGGTTGAACAGATTATGGATCATGTGGTTTTTGCCTTGCATTTTGGTATTTAGTTCATTAAGGTGCTGCACCATAGCAACCACAAATGTAGTCAGATAACCATTCATTGTTGTCTAGTTCCTCCACCATAAAGTTTTGATTTGTCAGAACCAACCTAATTTCTTCCCAAAGTTCATACACTCGTATCAACACGTTACCTGCACTTAGCCATTGAACTTGCATAAAATATATCACAGTGTCATAATCTGCTTTCAGATCAGCTAAAAATTCCTTGAATTTGCGATGAGTCAGTCCGCTTGACCTAATTTAGTTCACCAACTGACTTCATTACATGCTCCATTTGAAGTGATTTTACACAAAGATGTTCCCTGATGTAGTATGCTGTGGGATGTGATTTTGATCTCATTTGTCCTTTTCACAAAGGGCAAAAATCTTTTGCTTTTCCCAATCATAGATGGAGCTCCATCTGTTAAAATGCCAATAGCTTGTCTAATGTCAATTCAAATTCGCTCAATGCCTCTAGACTTTTTGATAAATATCCACTCCTTTAGTTGTCTTTCATTGGGCTTAGAGACCAGATTTCTTCTGTTAAACTAAAACTGCTGTCAATGCCACGAATAAATATGCAAAACTGGGCTGAGCTGGAAACATCGGAGCTCTTGCCAATAGTTAATGAAAACTACTTAAATTTACATCTGTTCTTCAGATTTTGTTCAATGTCAGCGGCCGTGTCTTCAGCTGTTCTGCTTATTTGAGACTTAATTTAGCAACCAAGGACTTTTTAGCAAGAAATAATATGTCTGCAATCTAGTCCAAACAATCTTTCACCATTAAATAAGGAAAAATTGGAGCTATTAACAGTGAAGCAACAGAATCTAAATTAAGAACAAATCAGAAACTAAAAGCTCCACTTATTAATGTTACAAGGTGGTATAATGCTGACTAGTTTCAAGTTGCATCCAACTTATTCTCAAAGCTATCCAAACAAATTACCACAGTTACCAATGCTCAACTTAAAGATCTATTTGTCACCAACCTCTGAAAACAGAAACTTATAAATAAAATCTATTGGTGGTATTTCAAAATTCATAACACGGTTCTTGTTTTTAAAATGAATATCTTTTGCCAAACCACTAAGTCTACAGGTCCATTTAATTGCTTTAATAATTTAACTTCTGGATTTATTTCACAATTAAATGACCAAAAATGATTCACTACAGTTGATTTATCAATTTGTTTATATTTAATATTTCTAAAATGTTCTTTTATTCTGGTGGGCCCTAAGGACCTAGTTGTCAATGGCCCTTAAAACTCGCTCACTCACTCACTCACTCACTCACTCACTCACTCACTCACTCACTCACTCACTCACTCACTCACTCACTCACTCACTCATTCACACACTTTTATTCTGGTTTCTAAATGACATTTAGTTTTACCTATTTTACCTATTTAGTTTTTTTAGTTTTTTTGACATTTAGTATATTAAATTTATTTTGAGGGACTAAAGTTACTCTATATTCTTCAAAAATGTTTGTAAATTCTTTATTAGCCCACGGATGGCAAGTAAACTTTTTAAAAATATAATTATCTTTTATTTTCTTGGGGGGTAGAACCCTCTTTAACAGCCTTTTGATATTTAAATTTTTCTACCTTTTTATGTATAAAATCTGTATTAAAACCATTAATTTCTGCATGTTAATAATGTGTTTATATTCTGTGTTAAATTCTTCCTTATTAAGGGGTATATTTATTAACCTCTTCAGCGATATGGACATGAAATCACGTCCATTTAAAATGACGGATGAGCAATATGGGCGTGTATACACGTCCTGTGCGTTTGTGCATTTAACCCATATTTATCCCTTATCTTCGCGAATTCTTTTCTTGCGGCACACGAAACACTTCACACGCGAGACTTCTTTGCTGTTGGTGGTATCCTTTTAGGATAATGTTTTCCTTGAAGTCTGAGGGGTGCAGGGGTTCTGGATTTCCTACCCCCAACGTGGTATTGTTCAATTAGGCTGCGAGCTATTGATAGTCGGAAGTCCAGGTAGGTCATTGTGGTCTTGTGTGAGTTTAGAGCTCTCCATATTACCAAACCATATAAAATATACCACATATATATATATATATATACAAAATTGTATATGGTTATATCCAATTGGTGGAAAAATACCTTTTTATACCACTTCTCCCTTCAGCTACAAGCAGGAAAGTATATGTATGTATTTCAACAAAGAAAGAAACGGCATCTATTAAGTTACGAAACACGCGTAAGCAAAAGTTTCTGATGACTCACAGACCACTCTTACACTATGCTCTGTTTTGCTGACGCATAAGCCACACATACAATGGGTTGACTACTGTTTCTTTCAGAGAACTTACATTAGATGCGTTCGACAGAGCAAAGTTAACTTTTCACCACAGTGAAACAAAATAGTGCCATTTCAACGTTTTATAAATGCAACTCAGCTTTGCTGATGACGTACATGTATACTGCATATAGCGAGTTTTATACCCGTTTTTGTTTCATTAAAATAACTTAATATTTACACAAAATACAGCTGTGTATATACGAAGCACTTTTAGCACATTTAACAATTTAAATGCTAGCAGTTCTCGGCTCGCGGACGTTTTAAATGGCCATCGCTCAAGAGGTTAACCTACACATAAACTATTGAAAACACTAAATTTGTGTGAAAAAGGATTAAGACTTTTATTTTTTATATAATTATCAGTATGAGTAAATTTTCTATAAATGCAAAAATTCAGTTTATTATGTTTTTTTTAATTTTTAAGTCTAGGAATGGAAGACATCCATTATTTTCTGTTTCCAAAGTGAATTGTATGGCTTTATCCTGTAAATTTAAAAGTTTTAAAGCATCATTTATCTGTTTCTCAGGGAAAGCAGCAAAAATGTCATCCACATATACCATATTTTAAAAATTAGAGGAAATGATTTTTTAATTTGAATTTCGAAAAATCTCATGAAAAGATTAGCAACAAAAGGCGAAAGTGGCCTACCCATTGCCAAGCCAGAAGTTTGCTGAAAGAAATTACCATTAAAACTGAAACAATTTTGATCCAAACAAAGATTTGTCTTAAACATTGCCCACACACCACTTGTGTGTTTAAAAACACCAGCAGTAAGCTTGTTGGCATAAATAAAGAATACAAATTTGTAAGTTTCACAAAATCATCTATTAATTCTTCATGTAATTCTAAAGAATTTAACTATTTTTTAAAATAATCAAGCTTTTTCCTAGGAATACTAAGAAATAAAGCAATTACATCAAATGAAACAAGTTTATCATTAATCAGACAATGCTATATTGCTAATCTTTTCTACTAATTCAAAAGAATTTTTAATACTTAAACTTTCAAAAAATACAACTGAACCATTAAAACATAATAACAAAAGCTTAACTACAGATAGGGAAATAGCAGAATCCCTTAACAAGTTTTATGCTCAGTCACAAAGAATACCCCAAGCGTCTAAAAAACAAGATAAAACTATCCAAAAAAACTATCAGAGAAACTAATAAGCCAAAAGATATACGAAATGATATTTTTATTCAGGATTTTAACGAAACAGAACTAGATTTAGCAATAGAACAATTACAGAACAAAAAATCTCCAGGACCTGACAAGATCCACCCAGAGTCTATTAAACACCTTGGCAGGAAAGGAAAAGAAATCCTACTTAAACTGTATAACACGTGTTGGAGAATGACTGTGCCTTCCGACTGGAAAAAAGCCATTATTATCCCGATTTTAAAGAAAAACAAACCCTCAAACAATATTAATAGTTTCAGGCCAATATCTTTGACCAGTGTTATTGCAAAAGTGATGGAAAGAATGGTGGCATCTAGACTTAACTGGTTCCTAGAATATTACAACTTAATTAATAGTTCACAGACCGGCTTCAGACAGAATCATAGTACAAGTGAAAATGTACTCCTACTAAGCCAAGACATCAAGGAAGCTTTCAATAGAAAGGAGGATACCTTGGCAGTATTCATTGATTTTAAATCAGCATATGACTCAGTCTGGAGAAACAAATTAATTGAGAAGTTGCAATCAATAGGTGTGAAAAGTAATATGCTTAAATGGATAACTCAGTTTATTTCACAAAGAGTTTGTGCCACAAAATATAATACATACATTTCCAAATATAAACAAACACACCGAGGACTTCCACAAGGTGCTGTTCTGAGCACAACACTTTTTAACATATATATAAATGACCTTCCATCAATAATAACAACTTCAGAAACCAAAGTTGCCTTATTTGCTGACGATGTAGTCATTTGGACTCCAGGCTCTCCAAAAAAACCTGAATTAAAGACAGAATAGAAACAGCCCTAAACAAAGTACATGAATGGAGCTCCAAAAACCTCATGACTATCAATGTGGAAAAAACAAATTATGAATTATTTACACTAAAATACAAACCAGTTAATATTAACATAAATTATAATGGTGAACCACTCAAAGCAGTTGATGATGCCAAATATTTAGGCATCACTTTCGACAGAAAGCTAAGTTGGAAAAAACATATAACAAACATCTCACAAAAGGTTGAAAAGAAACTGCAAATCCTGAAAAGGTTAGCTGGTGCTAAATGGGGCTGCTCAAGGAGAGTCCTTAACACAGCATACAAAATGTATGTTAAACCAAACCTCTTGTACTGTTCTGAAGCTTTAATAACAGCAGCAAATGCTAACATCAATAAACTTGAACAAATACAAAATCAGGCTCTTCGCCTAATCACTGGAGCAGTTAAATCCACACCTATTGATGCCATGCTTGCTTTAACACGGACCCCATCAATAACAACAAAAATAGAAGAACAAGCATTGCTCCAACACGAGAAAATGTTACGACTGCCAAACTCTAAATGGACAGAAGAGAACCTCCCCCCTTCAATCCTTAAAACTCATAGTAGTTTCCTAGAAAAGGTAACACAGATTAAATCCAAATTGAACATTCCTAACACCAGAGAAAATCTACTTATAAGAGAAAATCCATTGGAATTATTGCAACCTACCTTCAGTTTGAAATTAATAGAGGAAATAAGTAAATCAGACACACCAAAAGAAATACAAAAACTTCTAGCTCTGGAAACAATACTAGATATCCCACAGAAGAATGGCTGCACATATATACTGATGGATCCTCCACGGAAAACCTTACTGGAGCTGGAGTTACGTGTTCACATTTTTGCTTTTATCATTCTGTTGGCGGAGACACAACAAATTATGATGGAGAAATAGAGGCTATATACATTGCTCTCCGACAATTATTATATCTTCCCTTAAATTTAACAAGGTAGTAATTCTTTCAGATTCTAAAGCTGCAATTCAGGGAATATGTTCAAATACTACAAAGAAGTCAACAAAAATTAGAGAATGCTACAAAATGTTAACACAACTCCAAAAAGTTAATAAGACTGTTCATCTCCAATGGATTCCAGCACACTGGAGTCATGGGGAATGAAGCTGCAGACTCACGTGCAAAGAAAGGCACAACAATAAAACAAAAGTCTATATTCAATTTCTCATATTCCTCAATAAAACGCTTGATCATTAAAAAATTTTCTCATTCATACCTACAAGAAATAGAAACAAATGCCAAAGATAAAAAATGGATTACACTACTTTCCAACCCAGATATAATCCCCCAGAGACCAAGGAAAACAGCGGTTGCAACCTTCTGACTACTGACAAATCACGACTGCTTAGCAAGTCATCTCTACAGAATAGGTATCTCAGCTTCACCAATATGTGTCCTGTGTAACTATCCAGCAGAAATGAACGAAGACCACTTGAAGACCTCTGAAGCATTAAGATCAGAAGAAACTACAGTTCAAAAGTATTGGAAAGCACGAATGCTAATGGCTTCATTGCCAGATGCAAGGCACTAGAAAACAACAAAAACAACAACTTTCAAACTGATCAAAAGCACTGAATTTTTTATTTAACCATTTTGCTAAATTATATGTAGGTGAATTTATACAATTTATAATTTGTCTCATTTTATTTCCTAGTTTGTGAATTTTGGGAAGTGCATACAATCTGGGTAAAACTGGATTATTAATTTTTAAAATATGCTTTTCTTTACTAGGTATTGTTTTCACGTCATTAAGAATTTTATTAAATGTTGAAATGCATTATTTTAATGGGTTATTATTACAGTATTATCCTTCTTTTACACTTTTCAGGAGACTAGAGGAAAAGTGGTGTAAAATGGGGGAAAGTGTAAATTGGGGGAAATGGGCAACAACTCAACAATTTTATAATATGTAATGGTTATAAAAATACTGACTGAAATGTGTTGCACTTTGTAAAACACTAACTTTCTCACTGCATATTCAGATAGTAACATGGCACATAGTTATAGGTACCATTAACGAGTAACCAGATTTATTATTTTGCTACTGATGAAAGGATATGGATTTATTATAGTTACACACACCACACATTTAAAAATTTTGCATTTTGTCAGTAGGAGAACCAAAAGGTTTATTTTTTGCAATAATGATTGGAAACTTAACTGTTGAACATATATCACTTTATTTATGTATTTATTTAACTATTATACAGTTCAATCAAAAACACCTAACTCTTCTTGAAGTAGTCCAAAATTGATTTTGGTTTTGATCTTGTTGATCTAATTTCCTCTATTTGGTTTTCAAGTTCATAAAGTTTTTTAAAGCTTTTTTTTCACCACCTTCTACAGATGAAAGAAATTTTCGCAATACTTCCAAAGCTGCACTAGCCTCAGCACTTGTTGGCACCACAGTCTTTTTCATCTTCATTATTGCTGTCTGAGTCCACTGATTAACAAAATCTTCCAAGAACTTCTCTGTGGTTACCAGTGCTTCGTCAATTGCCATGAAGTCCTCAACACTACAGTCTGGCTGCAAAGCATCCCATGTGGTCAAAAGGTAGTTGATATCTTCTTCCTCTTCTTCAGGTTGCACGTTTTCTGTTTTGAAGAACCCTCCTTTGCGAAAGCAGTTGGCAATTGTAGATTGTGTGACGTCTTTCCATGCTTTTGCAATGTAGTGAAGGGCATCAAACACAGAAATTCTGAATGCAGAAAGATCTTCATCAGCATCCATTGCATCCAGTATGTGCTGCACCACGCTCTTTCTGTAGGCTGATTTGAAGGAATGAATAATTCCTAGATCTAGGGGTTGCAGTTTACTGGCAGGAACTCCAACTACACATTTCTCAAATGCACGTCTGCACGATGAGCAGGACAGCAGTCAATAAAGAGTAGAATCTTCCTGTTCTGTGCACCTATTCTGGCATCAAGTGCAGAAAGCTGCTTCCGGAATATATTGGAGGTCATCCACGCCTTCTTATTGGCATCATATGACATGGGCAGGGAGTGGACATTTTTGAAGCATCGAGGTTTTCTTGATTTACCAATTACAAATGGTTGAAGCCCTTCAGAGCCATTTGCATTGGCTCCCAACATAACAGTAAGCTCAATTTGCTGTGCTTACCACCATGACATTTAAACACCAGTATCTTGTTGGGCAGAACATTAAAAAACAACCCAGTTTCATCTATGTTGAATACGTCCTTAAGATCATAATTCTTTAACAGTTCTGGAAGCTTTCCATTGATCCACTGCTCAATACTATCATCACAGATGGAAGCAGACTTGCCACACAGTTTTGTTTGCTACATTGTAACGTTTCCTGAAGCAGTTCAACCACCCATTCAACGCAGTAAAATCGTCTATTCCCAGCACAGTTACCACATGAAGTGCCTTCTCCCGTAACAGCACTCCACTGATTGGAATATTTCCTGCTCTCGTCGTTTCAAACCAGGTTCTCACTATTTCCTCAAGTTTGTCGTATTTTGAGTAACTAATGTACTTCCTCTTCTTTGCATAAGCTCCAACTCCGAAGCACTTGCTGATGTAGAATGTCTGTTTCTTATTATAGTGTTCAACATCAAGACCCTTATATTCAACTCCTGTGCTAGTCCAACACGTGTTTCACGAAAGGAGTCAGCTTTTTCCAGTATTTTAAGTTTTTCTTCAATGGAAAAAGACTTTCTCTTCCTTTTCTTCTCCATTTCTGTGACTGTGATAGAACGGAACTTGGAATTGAATTGCAACTGATAACACAAGTTAGTGCAAATATTCGCATCTCCAGCACTACCACACCCACAAATATCAAGTAACTATGGCCGACAGTCGAGACTAAGGATCTTTGAGTGTCATGACTTGGTCATGACCAACGATCGTATGGTCTAACACCATATTGCTTTGTGTTAGAACTTGATGGGACATGGTGTAAACGGCAGGAAATTAAA
Source organism: Tenodera sinensis (assembly GCA_030765045.1). NCBI lineage: Eukaryota > Metazoa > Arthropoda > Insecta > Mantodea > Mantidae > Tenodera > Tenodera sinensis. The sequence goes on from JAUKNM010000021.1 coordinate 595,388, forward strand.
ATTCTGCAAACGTAAAATGCCAGGATTCTAATACATTGTGAGTATAGGAAGATTGAAGGGACCTTAAACATTGTTGTCAATGGCAGGAAAAGATAAACGTCAGGGACATAAAAGCGGGATAATACTGTATTTCTTAAGCAATACTCACTTTGAAGTAAAAATTCTACTCTATTAATATAATCAAATTCATCCAAAATTAAGATTTTATTTCCTTTATCACCTTTAGTATAAATTACATCCTTTTTATTCAATAATTTAATAATCTGATTATTATGATTACTTTTAGGGTGATTTTTACTCATATCCTTCAAAATTTTAGTGCATTTCGTTTTTATCAAAAATGTATCAATTTCATTTAAATCTTGACTGGCAATTTCAATATCTGCAACAAAATTGTCTGTATTTTTTGAAAAAATTACGCAGTTTTCATGCCTTTATTTAGGGAATTAAGTTCTTTCTCGTTAAAGTTACAATTCTAAAGATTAATTACATTATTCATTGGATTATTTGGTTTCTTTATATTCAATTTCTGTTGTTTTAGGCATAATCTATTCAGTTCATTTTTTTAACCTCATTGTTTTTCTTTTCATACTAAAATTTAGATACTCAAATAATTCAGATTCCAAATTAACCCAAAATAAGTTACCTAATATACATATTAATTTTAAAGTAAGTCATATAACATAAGTTCAATATTTATTTAACTTTTTAAAGTGTAAACTTCTTTCAATTTCAATAACTTTCTCTTCTGCTGCCTTCTGGTGAATACTATTATCAAATTTAACTGTTCTAACAAAAACCGGGGTTACTTTTCATTTTAAACAAATATTAAAAAATGTAATGTCTGCAAGAGTATGTCTTTTCTTCTGTCATAATTTTAAATATAACTTAATTTCATGTTTAGTTCCATATAAGTTTAAATTAAATAGCTGTTAAGTTCTAAATTATCCATGGTAAATAAAAAAGGCTGTTCAAGAGGTTTCTACCCTCAAGAAAATAAAAGATAATTGTATTTTTAAAAAGTTTACTTACCATCCATGGGCTGATAAAATTTTTTTAAAAAATATGGAATAACTTAAGTCCCTCAAAATAAATTTAATATACAAATTTATTAAATTTTTCTAAAAAGGATAAAATTCCAAATTGTAAAAAATCTGGCATTTATCAATTTAGCTGTTTGGATTGTGACAGGGTTTATATTGGTAAAACTAAATGTCATTTAGAAACCAGAATAAAAGAACATTTTAGAAATATTAAATATAAACAAAATGATAAATCAGCTGTGGCGAATGTTTTTGGTTATTTAATCATTCAATAAATCCAGAAATTAAATTATTAAAACAATTAAATGGACCTATAGATTTAATGGTTTGGGAAAAGATATTCATTTTAAAAAACAAGAACCATGTTATGAATTTTGAAATACCACCAATAGGTTGTATTTATAAGCTTTTGTTTTCAGAGGTTGGTGACAAATAGATCTTTCAAGTTGAGCTTTGGTAACTATGGTAACTTGTTTGGATCTTCTTCTTAATAGGCACTACAACTTCATTGACTGAATGTTTTGGCCTTCTCTACAATTTTCTTCCATTCAATGTGATCTTTTGTAAGGTCTACCCAATTTCTTATCTTCATATTTTTTAAATCTTGGTGTATGTCGTCACTCCATCTGATTTTAGGTCTGCCCCTTTTTCTAAATTCGAGAGGCTTCCATATGTATATTTTTGTAACTGTTCTCTCATTTGACATTCTATACAAATGTCTGAAACATCTAAGTCTTTGTGCTGTAATGAAATTAATAATTATTTGTTTTTTTATTCTTTTATTTAACTCTTCATTTCTCAGAGTCCTCCATTGTCCTCTGTCTTTAATTGGTCCAAAAATTCTTCTTAATATCTTTCTTTGAAATATTGATAGCTTTTGCTTTTGTGATTCTTTCAACACCCATGTTTCAGAGCCATATGTGACTATAGGTTTTATGATTGTGTTATAGATTTTTAATTTTGCACTTACAGTTATAGGTTTACGTTTCAATAAATTATTATACATGAAATATGCTTTATTACCATGAATCACTCGCTCTTTCACCTCGTCCTCTATAGAGTTATCATTATTTATTACCAGGAAAAGGAATTATATGGACTAAAAATGTATGAAATATGTAAATATATATGCAATTATTTTTACGAAAATATGGAATTAAATATGGACTTATAATTATAAAACAAATGACTATCTATGCTAAATATTGATATATTTTAATAAAGCTAACCAAAAAATATCATAATGTACATACATACCTTGTCTTTAAATTATTATGAGAACTTCAAACAAAACACAATTTCTATTGTCTGTTATAACAGCAATGGGTTACAAACATTTCTTTCAAGTTCTGAAAAATGAATCTTCTTCTGTTGTCTCAGAGGACAGATTTATACTGACTGAAACTGCGTTCAACATCATCAGAAGTAACTGGTGCATTCTTCAATTTCACGATGTCTGCTGGGGATAAGTCCAAGTTTACCTTCATTGTTGAATCACCACTCATCACAGCAACCACCTTTCGTAGCTCTTCATATCCAGGGTTTTTTGAAAGTACAGTGTCCACCTTAGCTCTTACTGCGTCTGCAACTTCATCTCTACCACGATTCAATTGTTCCAGAGTGCTGTTTATAATTTCAAAGCTTTCAGGAAGTGAAAGATGCCTATTTTTGAAAATTTTGAGTGTTTTTATGATACATGAAAATGTGTTCTTAATGTAAGTTAAGTCATTCCTCACACTTATGTCACAAGCAACTGTTTTCGCAGTATCGATTGAGACTGCATCTTCAGAATCCAATGCAAGTAGAACATTCTTAATAGAGTCTACATGTTCGGCATAATATTCAACCGCTTCCAGCCCATCAAGTTAAACTTGGTTTTGGTGGTAATGGGATATCAGGGCACATTTCTTTCAACGCATTAACTCTACTGGGAGCTTTGAGGAACACTTTTTTCACTGATGAAATCAACAAATCTACTTTAGGGTAATTGCCCCTTATCACTTCTGTGACACGATGAAATGCATGTGCCACACATGTTAAGTGAATCATTTTAGGATAAACTACAGATAATGCTTGTCCAACTTTGAGCATATAAGGGGCAGCATCACTAATAAAGAATAACAAATTATCATACATAATACCCTGTTGCCATAGGATACCCATAGCTTCGTTGAACACTTTAAGTACAGTTTTGTTATTGCACTTTTCTAGAACATCACAATGTAAAAGAATCCATTGAGAATATTGTTCACTTAACAAACCAATAACTACTTTGCCAACAAGCCTACCTTCTTTGTCGGTAGTCTCATTGATAGAAACCCAAATTGGACCATCTTTAATTTCATCTCTTATCTTCTGTACTGTCTCATGGTAGATGGTTGGAGCATATGTCTTCCTAAGCGTTGACTCATCCGGGATTGCCTAAAGATCTCATTTTTCAGTTTGTAGAGAGGAATGTCAGCAGAGACCAGAGCACTGCACAGCTTGATGTTGAACTCGGACCTTCCATTCAATGTTGTTGGTTCTGTTAAAAGCAATTGTCTCTGCTTGGAGTTTCATGTTCGTTAGGCTGATGTTTACTAGTTTGAATATGTTGTTGCACCAGGAACTTTTGATTGGACACTGACAGAAATTGCAAAATAATATTTTATTGTCTGTTGATAAACTATCATCTTTAAATTCTGAAATGTAACTTTTTAATTTTAAAGTGACTGGATGTGATACTTTTGGCATGTTCACCGTCTTTATAGAATGAACTCCACCAATGTGTATTCTGACTTTGTGGGTTCATAGAAATAAAAGTCCAATTTGCAGCCCTTGGCAGCAAGATGACATAACACAACAGCTGCAGGCACACGAATCAGTTCTGATTCGACTCTCCCTCACTGGCGATTCGCTGCTTCTTGTATAGCTCCGCTCACTGTTATAGAAATTACCGGTATTTTCGTGAAACAAACAAGACGGCACTAGAACCTTCCAGGTATCTATCTTTATCTGTTTTGGCAAGCCTTTTATCTCCGCGCTGCGCTATCTGTCTCTTTGTGCATGTCGGCCGCCAATCGCAACAATGGGTTTGCGACAGTATTCTGACGCGTAATACAGTGTCTGACTTTCTTTCCTATTGTTGAGGACCATTGAGGTTGTTGAGGACCATTAATTTTCAAATAGCTCTGATTTGAAAGGAATGTTTAAAACTTCACTGTTGAAATGTATTTTAATGGATTTTTTTTTATTTTATTATTAAGATAGGTTGTTTTATATGAAATATGGAAAATATATGGCAATTAATTAAAATATGTAGTAAATTGTAAAATATGGAGAAATATGGAAAATAAAAATAGCATTTTTCAACTCTACACATTGTGAAACATAATGACAATACAAAATATAAATGATATTAGCTTTATCAGTAAATATGTATATACATATAAATCCTTTCCCTGTTTATAACAGACCCGAGGTATTTAAATGATTTTACAGCTTTTATTACGTTGTCGCCTTTTAGACACTGTCCATCATACTGGTATCCGTCTGGCCCCTGGGGCTTACCGAACTAGTCGAATTGCGTGTGTGTATGCTGATTCTGGCGAACTTCCACTGTCTGTCTGATGCTCGTTTTTACTCAGTTCCTATGTGGCACGGTTGGCCGCTCACCCCGGTCATCCTTCGTTCCAATGCGTCTTACGTCCCGACCTCGCCCACCGTTATATACGTAATACCACTATTTCGCGTCCAAGTGGTATACGATTCCGTGAACTACTCACTGCACATGATCTTCGCATGCCCCATGTAGCGCGATCGTCTATAGGCTGCTACCCTCCTTGGCAACTCCAGCACGCGCAGTCGACCTGGAGCTTTCGGGCTATGCGAAGGTGGCTACCTCTAACTCGGTGTTTTGTCAACTATTCACCGAGCTCCTGGGACATTACCGGACTTGCACCCCAGTATTTACCGACGGGTCCCAGGTGGGGGGTGGTACAGGATGTAGTTTCGTGTACAACGGCAAGGCTCATACGTACAGACTTCCGAACAACAGTTCCGTTTTTACTGCCGAGCTGTTTGCCATATTTTATTTCTTACTCTTTATCTTTAGTTCGGTTCCTGACAGCTTCATCATATGCTGCGACTCCATGAGTGCTGTTCAGGCATTGCAACAGTTTCTCGACACATCCGCATTGATAATTAAAATCCAGACACTTGTTTCACAGTTAGTCTCTCGCAGAAACCAGTTTGTTTTTACATGGATCCCAGGCCATGTGGGTATTCCCGGCAACGAGGAGGCAGATGCGGTGGCCAAGGCTGCATGTCGTTTGCCAGTGTTTTTCCACATATGCTCTTCCTTTTAGATATGTGCAGCAAAACTTCCGTTGCCATCTTTATTCTTTTTGGCAGAAATCTTGGGAAGAGCTGACTGGCACCCAATTACGGACAATTAAGGACTCGGTAAAACCCTGGCGGACTTCTTGCAGGGATTACCGTCGGTCAGAGGTCATTTTAATGCGGTTAGGCATAGGTCACACACGTGCCACACATGGCCACCATTTGCGCGGTGACCCGGCCCCTGTCTGTCACACGTGCGACGTCCAACTCTCCGTGTCGCATGTTTTGATTGATTGTCCACGATATGCCCCAGTGCGCAAGTTGCTTGGCCTGGGCTTTAGTCTGCGGTCCATCCTAGGCGACAACCCAGTCTCCGTAGATACGGTGCTATGGTTCATCGCTGAAATTGGATTCGCCAAGCAAGTATAACTTGTATTTTTAGTATTAGGCTTTTCATTTAAGGATTTACAAATCAGCAATTAGATTTGTCTTGTTTTACTGTTTAATATTTTAAACCATCACTGTTTTATCATTCACCTTTTAGCGTTTTAACCTTTTTGGTGTTTTAACAGTTCTAATATTAACTTTTTAGTATTTTAACTGTTTTAGCAATTTTTTAGTTTTGTATTTTTGCTTAGTTTTTAATCAGAAGTTGATGAGTGCTTTATCCTTTAAATTTGACTTGGGGCCCAAATGACCTAGCTGTCAACAGGCCCTTAAACACTACACACTCTCACTATTACATTGTTTATTATTAAATCTTCCAATTTATTTGGTCCTTTAGATCATTTTAGAAATGTTGTTTTTTCCATGTTTATCAAGAGTCCAAACTGGGCAGACTCCTCCTGTAACCTTTGAAATGTTTCTATTGCTGCCTTTTTTGTTCTAGCAATAATAAGAATATCATCTGCATAAGCTATACATTGTTTTAACCTGTATACAATGTTGCCTCTCAAATCTAGTTTATTCAAAACTGAATCCATTACAATATTAAATAGTATGGCAGACAAAGGATCTCCTTGTTTCACACATGTTACAACATTGAATTATTCACTTAGGTGATTATTTATTTTCACTCTTGCAACATTATTAGCTAAAGTTATTGCAATTAATCTTATTAGCTTTCCAGGCACGTTATACATTTTTAAACAATCTAATACTTTACTTCTGTTAACCTTGTCAAAAGCTTGTGTATAATCTACAAATATGTTAACCCTTCCTGGGCGTAATTATTTTCCTAGTTTTCTCAAGTATTTTAAAACATGAATATTATTCAAAATAAGGCACATATGATACTATTTTGTGTACTAAATTGTTGAAAACGTATAACCAAGCACATAAATGTTCATTAAGTCATAACATTGCTTTTTATTAGAGGTATTTTCTTTTGAGGCAACACTTATTTAAATGAAATGTGGCATATGTACCAAAACAATTGAAACTTTGCCATATCTACAGGGCAGAGTGCATCATCAGTTCCTAGACATCTTATTGGGTGACACTGAAGTCTTTTTGTGTATGGCATGCTCCCAAGCAGTTATCAGGATGTAAACAGGGTTTCAGATCACATGTTTCACAAAAATATATTTTTTCTTTCCTAACACCTGCTGCTACATAGGTCACTGTTGCGCGCACTTCCAGGACTTTTGTTTTCATCACTTTCCCATGCACTAAAGTCACTTTCATCTGTTTCATTGAGCACAGATTCTATACAAGCCCTTATTTCATCCTCCCCATACAGTCTTTTACGCGCCATGCTCCAAATCAAACCAAAACGATCAAAATAATGAAACCCAACACAGAAAATTACCCGCTCAGGACGTATTATTCTGTAGCGACTAACAAAACACAAACCTAAGCACAGATGCACGCTTAAATTCATCATTCAACATCTGTTGACCATTTACGTGAAGTAAAGGCCAGCTACGATAGCTTACGCGAACGTATAAAAAGAATTTGTGCGAAACTGACGCATAACCATGCATCGCGAATATATGCGCATTTCGCCCGGGAAGGGTTAAATATGGTGTAGTTATACTCATAACATTTTGCAATTATTTGTCTCACCATAAATATATTATCCATTGTTGACCGACCTGATCTAAAACCTGCCTGACAGTCGTTTAATTTGTTTTCAATAATTTCTGTTAATATGTTATTCAATACAATTGCAAAGATTTTATATCCTATGTTCAATAGTGTAATAGGTCTATAGTTAGAATACTCTAATCTATCACCTTTTTTGTATATTGGATAAATTATTCCTTCACTCCACTTACTTGGTATTTGTTCGTTATTCCATATTTTTACCAATAGTTTGTGTAAACTCTTTTTCAAGTTTCTGCTAAAGTATCGCTAAAATATTTTTCCCATCTATCCAGAACAGCATTTCGTTGCATAAAAATGTTTCCTTCTTTGTTCCTACACATGCTAGGACATCTTATTAAAAGTTCTTAGTTCATTAAAAAATTTCCTAGATTCATTTTTCTTAAAATTATTTTCCATTTGGTTTATTTTTTGGTTCAACCATTCTTTCTTTTTATTGCTACAAACTTGATTTGCTTCTTTCCTTATTTGTCTGTAGATTTCATAATGCACTCTAGTTTTTATTTGAAGTGCTTGCTTGCTTTATCCTTTTTCTTAATTATGTTTCTACATTCTTCATCCCACCATTCATTTCTCAGAGCTTTCTCCTGTTTGCCTATGGTTTCTGTTGCCACGTCAGTTATTGTCTCTTCAATGTTTATCCAATCTTGATTGACATTATCACTTTCAGTCATATCTATTAACTTTTTGCTCAATACTTCTTTATATTCCTTAACCTTTTGAGGATTTTCTAAATTTATTGTACTCCATTTGATGCACTGAGTCTTTGTTTTCTTATAAATTTTGAGTAGTACTTACTGTAGGTGCTGATCTGAATCAATATTAGGTCCCCTCATTGTTCTAACATCAGTTATTAACTCCTTTTTGCTTTGTGGAACCAATACGTGGTCTATTTGATTTACTGTTAACCTATCAGAGGAGATCCATGTACCTTTGTGGATGTCTTTATGTTGGAACTGAGTGCTCGCAATAAATAAACTGTTGGCTATTGCAAATTGGCATAATAATTCACCATTCTTATTAGACACTTCATGTAGGGTGTTTTTTCCTGCTATGGTTTCATAGATTTCTTCTTTGCCAACCTTAGCATTAAAATCTCCTAATAATATTACTATATCACTTTTGGGAACATTATTTAAATTCCTTTGTAGATTATCATAAAATAATTCTTTATCTTCATCATCTTTTTCTTCAGTTGGAGCGTAACAGCTTATTAATGTTGTGTTGTAATATTTACCTTTAATTCTTAACTTACATAATCTCTCATTAAATGCGCTAAAGTCCGTAATGTAGTTTTTCATTTTCTTGTTTATTAAGAAGCCAGTGCCAGCCTGGTCTGTTTTGCCTTTATGACCACTATAATAAACTGCATAGTCTTTTTTGTCGATTATGCCACTTCCTTTCCACCTTACTTCTTGTATGGCTACAATGTCAACATTTATGTTTGCGACTTGCTCAGCTAATTCTTGCATTTTTCCTGGTTGCAAAAGTGTTTGTATATTCCATGTACCAATTGATATTTTATTCTTAATCCTTTTAACATGCTTGGGTCGTCGTCCATTAGTTGTGCCGGCTTTCCTTTGTAGAGATTTTTTAGCAATTAAATTTTTACAGTAACAGGGTGCTAGCCTGATGCCCAACCTGGAGGACCAGGCCTCCTTATTTATGGCCCCAGGAGGCAGGGTGGTCCCGTTATACCCCCAGACACTGGATGCCTCGGGTACTTTGGGGTCGCTACTCCCCATCCCCAATTTGGGGCCCTGAGGACACTTGTTTGGATAGCTTTGAGAATAAGTTGGATGCAACTTGAAACTAGTCAGCACTATACCACTTCACAATATTAATAAGATAAGTGGAGCTTTTAGTTTCTAATTTGTTCTTAATTTAGATTCTTTCACCAATGCTTCATCTTTGCATGGCTTCACTCTTTTGGTTAATATCTTGGAGGCAAAATAACTTGTCTTCACAACTAGTTCTGAATCATCATCGTTAACTTTCTTAAAAAGAATTTGTTGAGAGGTAGCATCCTTTTTAAATCAACTACTTTCTTTCATTTGTCCATTGAATTGATTGTATTTGTTTCCATGTTTGGTCTCATAATGTCTTTTAATGTTGTAATCTTTTAAAACATTAATACTTCGCTTACAAATTAAACATATTGCTTTGCCTCCACACTCACAAGAAAAATACAAATCTGTCCACCTCTCGTGAAAGCATCGATTTCCCTCCATAAACTTCAGTGTTTTATTTGATGTCATGACCACTAACTTGCTTCCTTCACCTCAAGTACTTATTTAATACAACAAACTACATCTAAATTCCAGACATCTGAAGCTAAGAACCCTGCAAACTGAAAGAACATGCGTTTGACTCATTGCATCACCCCAGTTCATTCTTCAAATCATATTTCAGTTCTAATAGGAATATTGTGACCATGGCCAATCTGATCCAAAGCTGCGCTGACTTCAGATCAGCAAAGCAGTGATACCAATTAGTATGGAACTAGTCCTTAAGATATTTTGAACCCAAACCATATTCAATATTCATTGGTTTTAAATTTAGAAAACTACATCTAAATTCCAGACAATTGAAGCTAACATCACTACAAACTGAAAGAACATAAGTTCCACTTGTTGGATTGTGCTTGTTCATTCATTAAATCACACTTCAGATGTAATGCCATGTATATTGTGGCCATGATTGAGTTGATCCAAAGCTGTGCTGATTTCAGATCAACACTTGATACTGATTGCATTTAGTATGGAACTAGTCCATAAGAGATACTTTGAAACCAAAGTATATTCAGTTTTCATTAGTTTTAAATTTACCTTTATCAGGCTGCAGTTTATATTCCAGCGGGCTGCAGGTTGTGCATGACTGCTTTAAGCTCTATGGACCTCGGGCTCATTTGAGCACCATTTCACTAGTTTCATCTATTCATCATCCAATGACACATTACGTTGGAGGACTTAAAAAAAAAAAAACCCTTGCGTTAACACGTTGGCCAAGGTCCTTCATCTTTCCGTCGAGTTCTTCCATGGCTTCCCTAACCCAGGTCAGTCACTCGCTAGCATTCTCCAATAGCTCATCTTCATATCGGACATTCCTGTTTTCATCTTGTCCATTCCGGAGTTTACATTTTTCAATTCAGCTTCCATTTGTTTCCTTATTTTCCATTCCTTAGTTTACATTTTTCAATTCAGCTTTCATATTTTTTTCCATCTGCTGCATTCTGGAATTCATTTCCCATTATGTCCATCTTGGCTAACATTTGTTTCATCAACTGTTCCATATTGTGGTTTCCGTCGCACTCCTGACACCAAATGTGACAACTTCGCTTTTTTAACTACTTTATTTTTTTTATTAAAACACTGAAATGACACTAAGCAAAAGTACTGTTGAACAATAATAAGTACTATAGGAAGAAAAGCTAGTTGATAAAGTCGTGGGAATGTAATACACATTTTTGTTTCAATAATACAAAATTGTATGAATTGTTTGTCAAAGAGGGAATAGTGAAATGGGAATTTCACTAATATTAATAGGGAATAGGGAAATGTGGTTGTGTTTAGTAAAAGAAAAATGGGTAGAAAAATCGTGTGAATGTTATGTTGCACTTATGTTTCAAATGTATGGAAAAATGTATGGATTGTTTGTAGAAGAGGGAGTTGTGTGTTAGGTAAAAGAAAGGGAGTAGAGAAAACCATGTGAACGTAATATGTTGCATAGTAAAATGCATTGCATAGAAGCTTGGCCATGAAAAGATACTTAGATATGCCAATTTCCATGGTGATCGGTCAACCGGTTTTGGAGTTCACTCACTTCAACAAACAATATATATAGGCGTTGGTATGTATGAAATTGGTAAACGATAAAGAATAACATGTAAATTGCTACACAAACCAGAAGTGAGTAGAGAAAATAGTAGGAATGCAATACATTGTATTTCTATTTCAAACATATAGCAAATGTGTGTTGAAGGCACATAGCAAAAGAAGAGTGATTGTGTCTTGTAAAGGAAGAATTAGTAGAGGAAACTGTGTCAATATAGTATGTTAAATTTATATTTCAATCATAGAATATTGTATAAATTGCATGTTGAAGGGCAAACAGAGGATATATGAATGTGCTGCATAAAGAAAAGCAAGTAGAAAAAAATTTGAAAGTAATATATTGTGTAATAAAATGGTTACCATAAAAACTTTCTCCACAAAAAAATCATATACGTGCCGAATTTTGCGGTGATCGGTTAAGCAGTTTCCGAAATCAAGTTACATACATACAAACATCCATTTTATATATATAGATGATATGAATTGTTTGTAGAAGAGTAAGTAGAGAAAGAGATGTGAATGTGTTATCTAAAAGTGAGTGGAGAAAACAGTGTGAATGTAATAGCATTTCACTTTCAAACATACAGAAAAAGGTATGACATTTTAAAAGCAGGGATAAAAATTTTTTTGTGCAAAATCACGTTTTTTATGGAAAATTGTTTATAGAAGAGTGAGTAAAGAAAGAGATGTGAATGTGTTATCTAAAAGTGAGTAGAGAAGACAGTGTGAATGTTATATGTAGCATTTCCATTTCAAATATACAGAAAGTTGGATGACTTAATTTAAAAGTACTAATAAAAGAATTTTGTGTGTGCGTAAAATCATGTTTTTATGGAAAATTGTTTATAGAAGAGTGAGTAGAGAAAGAGATCTGAATGTGTTACCTGAATTTGAGTAGAGAAAACACTGTGAATATAATATGTAGGATTTCTGTTTCAGACATACAGAAAATTGTATAAATTATTTATCGAAGAGGGAAATGACCTAGCTGTCGACGGGCCCTTAAACACCACTCACTCACTCACTCACTCACTCGAAGAGGGAATAAAAACGTTTTTTCTATAAAATCATGATTTTTCAGGCAAGGCACCAATGTAGATAAATTTAAGAAGCAAAACCTTATCTGAACACACAATTTGATCAAACTCTATTGAACCATTTCCGAGATAAACAAAAATATATACAAGAATTGCTCTGTATGGAATAAAAAATATTTTTTGTGTAAAATGGCGTTTTTTTTTTCAGGAAAGACACCTACATATATAGGTAAACTTAAAAAGCAAAATCTTATATTTATACAAAATTTGATCCAATCATTAGCCATTTCCAAGATGTGTGGAATATATATATAATGTATGTGTATGTGCACAGAGGCCCAAAAACATGAGAACCACTAGGTGATGTTTTTCCACTGCACAAACAGAAACATAACAGCAGCTGGTGTACACAAGGCCACACGGTTGACTTGTTTTTCTCTGCTCTGAAACTGCAGTATTGAGGTGACAGTGATATGTGGTGTGCTTTATTATTTTGTGCTGTTCTTAGCCACAAAGTGTATTATGGCTCAGCATTTGCTTTCTACTGCACAGGGTGTATTTATTTATGGTTTGTATGTGTTAACTCAGTCAACTCAGCAAGTGAAAGTGCGATTTGCAGAAAGATTTCCAAGTGATCTGCGATTTCTATCTCTGGGGAAGCATAACGTGCACAAGACATACCCACACACCCTGGAAGAATTAAAACAAAATATCTGCCAGGAAATTACGAGCATTTCTCAACGTGAACTATGGCAAGTGATGGATAATTTCCTAAAGAGATGCCAAAAATGTATGGATGATGACGGTGGCCAGTTTCAGCATCTCCATTAATAACATTGGTAAGTAGTCTTTAAAAGTAGTTTTAAAAATGTTGTATGGTTTCATCACACTGGTCTATGACAGTGGCAGTCAATGACAAGCGTCGAGGACGTGTTCAGATAGAACACAGCACAGTTGGTTCGGAATCTTTTGGATCACCCATTATTTATTTATATATATATACACCCATAAGAATTGCTCATTTAAAGATGTTAGATTAATATGGGGTGGGTCCACTCTTTGCCTTTATCAAAGCTTTAATTCTGCTGGAAACACTTTCAATTAGGGGTCTGTACTTCTGTGGAGGAATAGCAGCCCATTCTTACTGAAGAGCCAAAGCCAGGGAAGTTAGTGATGTTGGACATCACTAGAGGGAAGTCGGCATTCTAAATCATCCCAAGGTGTTCAATGGGGTTAAGGTCAGATCTCTGGGCAGGCCAGTCCATTTCAAGAATGTTGTCCACAAACCATTGCCTCACATATGAGTCATTCCTTGTAAAGTATCACAACAAATTTACCTCTATCCTTCCAAGTTTTATGAAATTTATTTTACACATTCTCTTCAGCATTCCATTAGAACCTCTTTTTTGTTTGCACCAGAAAAAAATATTTTGGCTGATATTAAATACCTAATTTCTTGAAAAGTGATGGGCACCACATAATTTCATTGACTGTATCTTTGGTTCTAATTGTCCAAATTGCATGATCTCTGTTGCAAATTAAAGATAAAGAAACGCTCATCATAATGTACTTACTCTTTGCTTTATTTTCCTGTTAATTATTAGCGATTACTTTCTTCAAAATGATTTTCAGAACTTCTAACAATTAATTTTTTATACAAATATATCCTCGGATGAGTTGTTAATCAATGCAGCAATCCAGAAAATTTCAGAATGGAATTCTTCTTAACACCATGGCAAAAAATTAATCTTTACAGCCGTGTGCCAATTGCCCACACTTAGTATTAGGCTACATCCTGCAGCACTGAGGAGGAAGGTTACTAAGACGCATTTAATGTGATATCTGTGAAAATTGTACACTTAATATTTTCTGTTTTACTATTTATATGAATTTGTTAAATTTTTGAAGTCATATTGTGAGGATCTCCATACAAACATTCAGTATAATACATATATAAAATTATATTATTCAATAAATAGTCTTTTTAAAAATCCAAGGTGCAGAATCCTACATTTCTTGCACGCTAGATGGTGATATGTGTTATGTTAATGAAATTGAAGTTGGATAATATTAATTTTGCGTCTCAGCTGAAAGTGTGCGATATTTGTCAGGTAAAAATTTCAAATCTTCCTAACCCTAAACAAATAATTAACCTCTTGAGCGATGGCCATTTAAAATGTCCGCGAGCCGAGAACTACTACCCAATATCCAGCGCAGGGCATTTAAAGTGCGTCGTATACACACAGCTGGATTTTGTGTAAATATTAAGTTATTTTAATGAAACAAAAAGTGCTATAAAACTCGTTATATGCAGTATAAATGTACGTCATCAGCAAAGTTGAGTTGTATTTACAAAACGTTGAAATGGCACAATTTTGTTTCACTGTGGTGAAAAGTCAACTTTGCTCTGTCGAACGCATCTAATATAAGTTCTCGGAAAGAAACAGTAAAGAAACACCCATTGTATGTGTGGCTTATGCGTCAGCATACTGTGTGATAATGCACTACTGTATGCGTGGTCTCTTGAGTTATCAGAATAGAGCAACATTGCAACTTTTGCTTACGCAAGTTTCGTAACTTAGTAGAGTCCGTGTCTTTCTTTGTTGAAATACATACGTATACTTTCCTGCTTGTAGCTGAAGGGAGAAGTGGTATAAAAAGGTGTTTTTGCACCAACTGGATATAACCATATACAATTGTTTGGTAATTTGGAGAGCTCTCTAAACCCACACAGGACAATGACCGACCTTGACTTCCGACTATAAATAGCTCGCAGCCTAATTGAACAATACCACATTGGGGGTTGAAAATCCAAAACCCCTACATCCCTCAGACTTCAAGGAAAACATTATCCTAAAAGGATACCACCAACAGCAAAGAAGTCCCGCCCATCTCGAAAGTGTTTCGTGTGCTGCAAGAAGGGAATTCGCGAATGTGGAAATGTACCTACCCTTATGTGTTTATCCCTGTTTTGAGGTAAATCACTGCAGAAAGAACATATTAAGGTAAGTCAATAAAGTATATAGACTTTACTGAAATGTTTTATAAAGGGAAAATTAATAAGTGGAGTTGGATAAGGGATAAATAGGGGTTAAATGCACAGGACGTGTGTACACGCCCATATCGCTCACTCGTCATTTTAAATGAACGTGATTTCACGTCCATATCCCTCGAGAGGTTAATGATCAAAGTGTACCAGTAGTTCTTAAAATTTCCCAGAATCAAACTCCAGTTAAAGTCTAGAAAGTGGTGATACAAACCCGTCTGATATGGTTTCTCCAGAAGTTGAAGAAGCAGCTCAAATATCTACTTCAAATAAAAGCTTGGTGTCACAAGGCGAATCTGCAATTAAGAAAAAGAAACTGAGTCAAAAATGTTATCCACATCAGAAATTACAAAAAATAAAGTAATCTTGGAGCAAAAGTATTTCATAATATACAAAGCAACTCTACTTCAAAGGAAAAGGAAAGTAAAATTCATGGTAGTTCAGATACAGTAACAAAATTGACTCATTTCATGCTATTCAGAATAGAAATCTGTTGTTAGCTAATGCTGGATTTCTGACAATGAAGTCATTAATCTTCTTGCTCTCCAATGTTTTTCACTGATGGATGGGGCACTAGAAGTGGCATATCTGAAGGTGGTCTTGGTCCATTTCCTCTTGCAGATCACATAGAGGACAGAGTGCTGAAGAATATATCCCAATTCTGTTTAAATGTTTTGCCAGACAGTCATGTCCTGCAACAACTGCCATTTTTCAAGGATACTCAGGGATTACTGTTTGAATGTTTGGTAGTTCCCATCTTTTATTTTTTGATTTTTCATAGTAATATTTTGTAATAATTTTTTTGAATTCAGAGTTGACTAATCTTTTAGCTGCATAAAATGGTAGATTAACTATAGATTTTTGAACACTGCTGGTACCCTTTTTTTTTGCAAGAAAAAAGCTTTCTCATTACCACTCAGTCCACAGTGAGCTGGTATCCATTGGAAGACTAGGTGTTTCTGGAGTGCTGTTAGATGGGTAAAGATTTTCCAACATTCTATAATTGTTTGGTTTTTTGGTGACAACTTGGAAGTAATTGCTATAATTGCTGCCCTGGAATCTGAGAGAATAACTGCTTGATGAAAAAGTGAAATTCTATACAAAAGATTTTGTAGGGTCATTCGAATTGCTTCAATTTCTCCATCAAAGTTTGTAGTTTCATAACTTAAATATGCTAATGGCTTCATTGCCAGATGCAAGGCACTAGAAAATAACAACTTAAATATTTGTAATAGGAAAAGAGGTGACATGTGACTCCAGCACCTCTCCATCTTGGTTTGATATCAATGATCCATCAGTATAAATGTGGAGCCATTCGTGTTCTGGAAATCTAGTATGGATTGTCTCTAATGCCAATTTTAGAACACTAGCTGGAGTATCACTTTTCTTAACTTCCTCTGTTAGGTGTAAGTAATATGTGATGTCTAATGTATGTGTCGGATTGACTTTAGATATGAAGTTTTCCTTTGAATTAGGAAGGTATACATTCATCTTGATGTCTTGAATTTTGAAAGGAAAGCTCTCCTGAGTCTTTAGTGTATGTGTAAAATTACTCTTGAGCCATGTATTGAATGGGAGTCTGATCAACTTTTCGTGTTGAATAAGAGCTGCTTTTTCTATTTCATATTCAATGGGGTATTGGTTGGTTAGAATTTCCATAGCTGCTATTGGTGTGGTTTTGATAGCACTTGTAATTAGTCTCAGACTTTGCTTTTGAAAGATTTGAATTTTTTTTTCTATTTGCTGTTACAAGAACTTTGCTGTAGTAAGTAAATAATGGCTTTATATATACATTGTATGACAGGGGAATACAGGTATCGCTGCTGTGACGTCAGCTCATTCAGCTCACATGCTCCCACCGAAAGCCATTTGAACGTGTGAAGTCACAGCGGCGAAGAGTGAATAGCATGCGGGATATCGTAATTTTAATGCTGACTGTTTCAATTACGGAATAGTCACAGATTATAAATAATTACATTTTGGCTTTATGCCATATATCAATTCTAGTTTATGTGAACAGTCATATTATAACGCAAATAGAACAGAAATATTGTAACTATTTTGTCTGAGCTAGAGGAGAACTATACAGTTTTGACTTAGAGAGGTTCATAACAGAAAAGGACTGTTCGCACACATACATAGAACCAAACATACATAATATCCATGCACCAAGAGCATACAACCTCAGAAATCTGGTTTGAGGAAAATTCTTATAAAAATCTGCCTAGTCTTCCTTGTGTTTATATTTATCCTTCAGCAAATCGTTGCACTGTAAATTTATCAATTCAGTTTGCTGCCTGCTAGAAACATTGTTAACATCCAATGAATACGGGGTCGCAAGGATCTGAAACGTAGTTGACAAAGTTTCTATATCTTGAAGCCTGGTCTCAAACTGGTGTGAAACACGGGGAACTGAACACAAACACAAAACCACTACACACAACACTACACAACGTCTACAAAAACACAGAATAAAATCAAAATTTGCACCAACGTCGTTAAGATCCCTCACACCAAATAAAAACTCTAAGACTAGACTGAAGAGGGTTCTCCCTAAACAGCCCAGGCATGTTGTAAACATGCCCAAATAACATTTTTACTTTCTCTACTGGTAAGTAGGGGAAGTATTGTATTCCACCCAAAAATTCGAAGTCGAGATTTCACCGGAAATACATGTTTTGAGGCCCCCTGAATCCAAAAAAAGCATTTTTAGAAAAAGGTCCGCGTGTGTCTGTCAGTCTGTGGACAGCATAGCTCAAAAACGAAAAGTCGGTTAAAAACCAAAGTTGGTATTTAAGTTTAATGTCGTTCAAGGATGTGACACGAAGATTTTGAAGAAAATAGCCCCACCCTAAACTACCCTTTACATGGAAAATTTTTCGAAAATTTTGATTTTCTTGAAAATGACTCTAACGATTTTGATTAAAATGTCATATGTTTGAGATATTTTTATGACAAATGAAATGTATATGTTGAATTTTCTGGCTATAGCCCCTGTAGTCGTATTTACTCTGGACGACTTTTGCATAACTGGTAAACCGTTAGAGATAGACCAAATTATACTATACAAAAAATGTAGATCTTGCTAAAATACACAATTTATGTCTCAATAAATTTTCTTGTAGGGTGAACCATTTCGGAGATATACCTTGTTATGTGTGTGAGTTTCGGAAAACTTGGAACTTTCGTGAAATGGGTCATCGTTGTTCATTTTTTTATATGTTACGTGTACAAAGACAACGGAATCTCAAAGCTTTAAAAGATTTGACTATCGCACAAAGCCTACTGTATTCCAATATTCCCCTTGCACCTACAAGGAAATAAGCAATAAGATAATTTGTACAAATGTTTATTTTAACTAACACGAAGAAGATATAGGAATAAGAGTTTGTAAGAATGGTTAGTACAAGAGTAGAGAAAGTCATGTGAGTGCAACACATCAGATTTTTCATATTCATTCAGTTTTGTGCAAGTAGCACCGCTGATCTAAGCAGCATAGCAATACACCGCTCTCGCCTGACGTCACACGAACGTACAAGCTGGCTCTTCGTTTAAATACGTATCACAGCCCAAAGTTGTCTTCCCCTGTTGTATGTTGTGTTAAGAGTTACTCTGGAACATCCCCACTTCATTCCTGTTAGACTTTTAACAGTGAAAGGTGCCTCTCTGCTCTTTGTATTACATTTTCTATTTGTTTGGTCCATGTAAGTTTGGTATCAAATGTAACTCCTAAATACTTTGCTTTCTTTGTTTCTGGTAATTGCTGACCCTCAAAATTTAGTTTTATTTTTAGTGGTTTTTTTCTTAGTGAAAAGATTTGGTAGTTTAATTTTGTTGTATTAACAGTCATTAAATTTTCTTTGGTCCACTTTTGTAGGTAGGGTAAGGATTGTTGCATGGTTTTTCTAGTTCTGTACTTCTGTTTTTTGGTTTTGAAGTCCACGTTACTAAGTCATCAGCAAATAGTGGACACTTCACACCTGATTCTTGTATTTGTTGTGGCAGATCGTTAATAAATATATTAAAAAGTGTAGTGCTGAGCACTGCAGCTTGTGTTAAGCCACGGTGTACTTGTTTATATTTAGATATATTTTTTCCATATCTGGTAGCAATGAAGCATTGTGTTAGGAAATGACATAGCCATGAAAACATTGGACCTTGTATCCCTATTTTTTTTTACTTTCTTTAGTAGTTTTGTTCTGCATATAGAATCATATGCACTTTGGAAATCAATAAAAACTGATGCAGTATCCTCTTTTCTATTGAAGGAGTCTTTGATTTCTTGACTGAGAAGTAAGACTTGTTCATTTGTAGAGTGGAGCTCTCTGAATCCAGCTTGACATGGGGATATTAAATTTTGTGATTCTAGAAACCAATTTAACCTATTTGACACCATTCTTTCCATCACCTGCTATTATGCTAGTAAGAGCTATTGGTCTATAATTTTTTATTTCTGATGCTGTTTTAGCTTTCTTCAAGAGTGGGACAATTACTGCTTTTCACCATTCGGCAGGTACAGTGGTGTTCCAGGATAGATTGTAGAGTTTTAGTAGTTGTTGTTTTGCTGTTTTTCCAAGGTTTTTTATGAACTCTGGATGTATGTGATCTGGTCCAGGAGACTTTTTGTATTTTAGATTATTAATTGCAATGTTCACTTCTTGCATTATAAAATTTTGAAAAAAGTTATTGTATTGAGTGTTAGGATCACATTCTCTTTCTTGTATCAAATCTTTCTTAAATTGTTTATGTGCCTTTTTATTATTTCTTGTTACTTTATGTGAATTAGCATAATATTTATTGAATGTTTCGTCTATGGCTGCATCATTTGTTAATATTTTATTGTTGTGTATGATAGGTGTGCTGTTGTTTTCTTTCCTGTCCTTGACATTTTTTATGAACTTATGGGCCTTGTTACCATCTGTCCTATAATCCATTTTTTCTAAGAAATTATTTAAGTGATTCTTTTTAGCTGTATGAATTTGTTTTTTTAGTGAGGCACATTTCTTTTGCCATATCTGTGTATCTGATATGTTTTTTGTTTGTTTAGCAGTATTTCTAGCTACATCCCTTTGCTTTTTCAGTTCTTCTAACTGGGGGTTCCAAAAGGGTTTGAAGTTGTTTATTCTTTCGCGAGGAATATGTTTTTTTGCAGTTTCTAGGATGACTTTACAGAAATGTTCGTTCATATGATCTGGTTGGTCATGCAGCTGTGAGTTTGTTCTTTAAATTTATGTTCCAGTTCAGTTTTATATTTGTTCCAATTTGCTTTTTTGAAGTTCCAATACAGATTTGTGTGATTTTGACTGTTATTTGTATTATCTAGTTTTAATCAGCAATTACTGCTCTGTGACCAGAACTTGGGTCTTCTATAACTTGTTTTTTAATTTTTGAAACAATATGTGTTGTAGCTAACAAGAGGTCTGGGTTACTGCCTGCTCCAGAGTAATGTATGAATGTTGTGGGATCTTCTTTATTATAAATCAGTTCAAAGGTTGTATTCAAAAATTCTTCCACTATCTTCCCTGTAGAATCCACTTTTTCATAACCCCATCTTTTGGAATGGGCATTGAAATTCCGAATTACGATTGTGTTATTTAATTGGTCAATAAGTGAGAGATCTGGTTCATTCCTGGGAGGATTGTAAATACTGTAGACATGTAGATGTGTTATGTTATCCCAAAAATTTAGCTTTATTAATTCAGCTTTATCTGTGTTATCCATTTCTTTTAACAATTTGAAAGGAGGATTTAATATCCTTTTTGACTCCAACTAATATTCCACTAATTATCTGTCTATTTTTGGGTAGTCGTGGTAGTAAAAATCCAGTAAAATAGCAGTATTTAAGTTGATCATATGTTAGATTTGCTTCTTGTATGACAAATATATGTATGTTATAGTCAAATACAATTTTATTTAGTTCTATTCTTTTTGTTTGGGTGAGACCCCGCGTTCCATTGTAGAATTCTGATGTTAGATCTTCTATTAATATAATGTGGTTCTCAAGAAGAAGTCCCCGCCCGGAGATCCGAATGGGGAACTATTTCAACTCCGGAACATTTTACCCCTGAAGTCATATTTCATAAGTATTGAAGAGTAATAGTAACCGCTGTTTAGAGAGCACCATATTTTTATGTTTTGGTGGTTACATAGATCTCTCACAACCCCCAGAATGTCTGGAGGACCACACCAGTCTCTGGTTTACGGGTCTCATCCGACCTGACCAGGAGAGTTATCAAAATAAATTCACCAACCATATCCTCTGATTAACAATCAGAGGATGTATTACATGCCATGACAGGTCAGCGTGTTAGGGGTTAAGATTTTATAGAGAAATTAGAGAAATCAAGAGGTTGGAAAAATAAAGACTCCCTAGCCCCCAGGAACCCTAATAGCATCGGGGTCGGAAGAGAACAAGAGATGACCAAGGTAAGGTCAGATAGAAAAGCTACAGAGAGGAGCAAAACACCAGTAAGTGGAAGTAATGTTCTGCACAGCTTGGGTACTATGTGGTCGCCATTCACATATCACCTAGACGGAGACCCCTGAGTAAGCATACAACACATTAAACACCTATATCATATTTAATACAACTAAAATGGTGAAGTGGAGCTCCACTAGCTTCACTTCTAGCATCTTGTAATACTTTAAAGTCTTCTGCAATCTGTGATATGACATTGACTTCATTTCTACCATGTGCATTAATGTAAATCCCTCCTTAAATCTTATATATGCAAATTCTCTTTTATTTGCATCAATACATCTATGTATATAAAAATGAATATATGCTTGTCCTCTATGTGCTCCTAAACCACTTGACTGTCACCTCGAAATTCGAAATGTAGGTATATGTATTTTTTCGTGGAGAAGATTTGTATGCTATCCATTATGCTATGTATTTGTATGCTATCCAATGCAATGTAACATTCACATTATTTTCTCTACTTGCATTTCTTTTACCTAATAAATTCACATATCCTTTTCTAAAGAACATCTACCTAATGAGTTGAGGACCTGTAATGATAAGGTACTCAAAATTAAGCTAAAGGAATATCTTCTTAAGCATTCATGCTATAGCATTATTGAATTTAACAACATCCAATGTAATCATTAGATTATCTTTGTGCTATGTCATTATATTGTAAATATTGTATAACATATTGACATGTTCCACACCCTATTGTGTAGGATCTACGGTATGCAAAATAAATGTGAATGTAATGTAAACAGTTTTAACGACATACTTAAAAACTGACAGTTATGTTTGACTGCAGTTGCAAAAGTTGGATAGAAATATGTTGTTGTTGTTGTTGTTGTTGTTGTTGTTGTTGTTGTTGTTGTTGTTGTTAGCTAATGCTGGATTTCTGACAATGAAGTCATTAATCCTCTTGCTCTCCAATATTTTTCACTGATGGATGGGGCATTAGATGTGGCCGGGCATATTTGAAGGTGGTCTCGATCCATTTCCTCTTGCAGATCACATAGAGGACAGAGTGGTGAAGAATATATCCCAATTCTGTTTAAATGTTTTGCCAGACAGTCATGTCCTGTAATCAACCTGAAGGTTGCAACTGCTGTTTTTCGAGGATACTCAGGAATTACTGTTTGAATGTTAGGTAGTTCCCATCTTTTATTCTTTGATTTTTCATAGTAATATTTTTCAATAATTTTTTTGAATTCAGAGTTGACTAATCTTTTAGCTGCATAAAATAGTAAATTAACTATTGATTTCTGCACATTGCCGGTACCCTTTTTAGCAAGAAAATCAGCTTTCTGATACCGAAATTTAGATTTCCGATTGAATGGGCTTTTGAAAAAGATACGTTTTAATTTAATTGCCGGATATGAGATTTGCGATAAATATTGAGTAATAACATAAATAGATAATAGAGTAGCAAGTGTTGTAAGGTGAGCAAGATATGAGTAAATGATAGTCGTTAAATTTGTAGTATAAACGCATTATTGGTTTGAAATTAACGAGTCATGACGTCATACCACATAGTTTAAAATAAACGTTCGAAAGTCAGTTCTACAAACCTTAAAAGTCGCGCGATATATCTAATAAAATATAAAGTAAACATCATTTAATCCTAAAAAGGTAATTATATATTCAAAATTCATAAAAGAACATGTTATAATAGAAAGGGACATTTCTAAATTGCGGGAAAAGGAAATAACATTTTGGATACGAGGCTTTCTTGGATGACGTCATGACATTCAAATTGGAAGCGAACGGTCTTCTTGGCGTGGGTAAGAGAGAAGCGTCTAGTCAGTACTCAACCAGAGAGCAGTACGGGAGTTCGTGCAGTTCGTGCTGCGCAGATGTGATTGCGATGCTTCTACAGATACACATATAGAATCGGCATATCTCCCGAAAATATTTTATATAAAATAAATTGATGTGCAAAGTTGTTCTTGGGTTGTCCTTTACACTCACGCAAACCCGAGATAAAGAGATCAAGCTCAGAGATCAAGCTCAGCTAGCCGGAGACAACACACCGAACCACATCATCAACGACTTCAGCTTCAAATGGCGAGGTAATAACTAGGAAGCAATATTACAGCTTCAAATTGGCTTCCCAACGTGTGGCTTCGAAAGAATGGACCAAACCCCAAGACGACCGAGCCAGCATCGAACCAGCAGACAAGAAGGTGCCCAGCGCGTCAACATCTGTGAAACGTGTAGTGAACAAGTTTAAGTGCAGTTAAAGTGAAATAGTGAAAATATTGAAAATTTTGGTGAGTAGAAAAACACATATAAATAGCTTAGAAATGGAAGACAGTGATAGTGAGTTTAGAGGTTTTGAAAGTCCGGAAATTAGGGAAAGCATAAGTAGGATGGAAGAATTTAATCGGAATGTAATTGGTAGCAGAATATGCCAAGAATTAGAAGATCAGAACGTTAGAGAAACACCTAGAGGTAGTGCAGAAATGTTTAGTAGTAATTCAGAAAGGCCAGCATTTATGTCAGAAATAGAGAATATGTTTCAAACGATAATGAAAAAGATGAGTACAGAGTTAAGTCAAAAGATAGATGAAAATAGTAAAGAATTAAGAACAGAGTTAAGTCAAAAGATGAGTACAGAGTTAAGTCAAAAGATAGATGAAAATAGTAAAGAATTAAGAACAGTGAAAAAGATGAGTACAGAGTTAAGTCAAAAGATAGATGAAACTAGTATAGAGTTAGGACAGAAATTAGAGAAGGGACAACAGGAATTGGGAATGCAATTGGAGAATCAGAAGAGAGCTTTAGAAACCTTTAGGGAAGAAGTTAGGGAGGAAATTAATAAAGTTAGTAGTGAAGTAAAAGAAAATAGAGAACAGGTAGAACAGGTTAAGGGAGAATTAGAGACAATAAGGCAAGAAGTAAAGAATTCTGAAAAGAAATTAGGTCAACAAGTTAGTGAAAAATTAGATAAAGAAAGGGAAAGAGTAACATACAGTTTAGACAAACAAAGGGAAGAGGTAGTACAAAGGTTAGATAAAGACAGGGAAGAAATTAGAGAAGAGTTACAGGGGTGTAAAATTAGAATAGAAAGATCTGATGTAGAAAGTGAAAGGCAGGCTAGAAATTTGGAGGATGTTACAGACCAAATAAAAGGGGTAGTAACAGAAATTACTCAGGTAAAAGAGGCCTTAGAAAATTTGAAATTAAGTGAAAATGCATGTAATCACAACAATCTTAGTAAAGAAGTTGCAAGAAACGAGGCAATACCAGGTGTATCAGCTGACATTTCGATGCAAAATAGGGGTAACAGTAATTCCCATTCTGATCTCGGAAATAGCTCAGGGATAGGTGACAATTCAAATTTACATTGGCCTAACCATGTCTTAAATGAAATGACACCTCCAGTTTTTGAAAATGAAGATTCAGATGATCCTAAAGCCTTTTTAGAAGGGTTACAAGAGTACTTCACGGTGAAACGTATACCAGAGGAGTACAAGATGGTGATAGTAAGAAAATGTCTAAAGGGTAATGCTGCTAATTGGCTAGGCCTTTCTATGAGTAACAATAATGATTACAGGACCTTTAGAAACATCTTTTTAACCAGATATTGGGGAGCTAGTAGGCAGGCTAATATTAGAGTTGAATTAAGCAATGGAAAATTTAATCCTAATTCGGAGGAATCGATGGTAAACTATTTTATGAGAATAGCGAGAAAATCGAAGATGTTGGACCCTCCCTTGGATGAAAAAGATCTAATAAATATAGTTACTCCACATTTTCCGGAAACACTTCAACATTACCTAATCATAGCCCGACCCGATAGCATTGCAGCTATGATAGAATTATTATCAGCCTTAGAAGTCAATAAGCCAAAACACGCATTTGGAAATACATATGAAGGAAAAGAAACTGTCAATTCTTTCGGGCAAGGGGCACAGTATTATCAGAATAGAAGTGAGGTTAGGGAAAGATATAAAGGACCAGTACCAAGGATGGAATCATTCCGGTGGGAAAATCAAGGTAGATATAACCAGGAAGGGCATCACCAAAATAGAAATGGTAATCTAAGGGGAAGAAATATAAGGGTGAATTATATGAATACAAATAGATTTGATCGAGGTAGACGGGGACGTTATTTTGGACATAGTAGAAATTCAAATGATGGGTATTGGACAAATGGAGATAATGAGTTTAGACCGAGGTCACCAAGACAGGGAGAAAGGTATTCTAGTGGACGAAATTCCCCCGAAAATGCAGAAATGGTTGAGGCCATTAACACGGTCAAAAACATGGTAGGAAGTAACCCCGATTTAATGCAGGAAAACAGAAGTAACAATTCGGGAAATAGTACAGGAGCAATACATAAAAATCAGGGAAACGCCAGACCCGGTCAAACGCGCCTTCAGTGAGAACTGGGTATCATAGTAATGATTGTGATAAGTACTCGGAAATAAATAGTCCTGGAAGGCAAATGATGATACAAAAGAAAAGAGAATGGAAAAATAGAATTGACGAAAACGAAAAAGTAGGAGATCCACCTAAAATCAAAATTGGAGTAAATGGAAAACAATACAATGCAATTATAGATACAGGATCAAATAGCACAGTATGCTCACAAAATTTTTATGATAATTTACAAAGTAGTGGCTTTAAAGTAATGTCTTTACCAGTTAATGGGATATATTGCTCGCTAGCTGTGGGAAAACGAAAAGAAAGAGTAAAATTTCAAGCAATGATAAATATTGAAATAAATGGGAGAATACTAGAAATTTTATTTCTGATTGTAGGAAGACTTGTGACAGATATTATAATAGGTTGTGATTGTCTTTATGCCTGGGAAGCTGTGGTGAATTTTAAAAACATGATTCTAGAAATGAAAGTTGAAGATGAGACCATTATAGTGCCTTTTGTGGAAGATAGTAGTTCAGAAACTATTGTAAGAGAAAAAGAGGAAGAAGAAATCCAAGGGGATACATTCTTTGTAGAATATGTTAAAGTAGGAGCTATGGAATTAACTGAAGTAAATGTCAAAGAGTACAGAGTCGATAATAAAGAAAATGTAGAATGGGATAAAAATGATTTCATAGACAATTTGAGGGTTTCTGATGCAACTAGGTACTATGATGGTGAGAGTAGTGAAGACTTAGAAGAATTGTTGAGGGAAAAAGTAACTCAGGCTGATCAACTAAATGAACAACAGAGGGATAAACTGTTTGAAATATTAATCCGAAATAAAGAAGTATTCTCTGAGAAACCTGGTAAATGTAATATTTATACTCATTCGTTTGAGATGATACCCATCAAACCTTTTACACATAAAGCGAGAGCTATCCCTAATACAATAAGAGAAGAGGTAGATGCAGTTATAAAGTCAATGTTAGAAGATGAGGTTATTGAGATTTCGAATTCAGAATTTGTGAATCCCCTATGTATTGTAAATAAGACCAATGGAAAGATTAGGGTGACATTAGACTCGAGAAAACTATATTATTGTTCATCATACTTTCCATCAGGGAATCCAACAGAACGTGTCCTCCGAGATATAGGAATTTATTTACGTGTACTTACACATCATAATCACAAGGATTGGGTGAAATATTGTCCATTGATAGAAAAGATTATCAATCACACCATTAATGTAACTACTGGGTTTGCACCAATAAAATTAATGTTAGGAATTGAACCAGAACCAATATTGATCGGGGTACCAAAAACACTGAAAATTAATGACATTCAGTTAAGTGAAGAAGAAAGAGCGAAAATTGCTTTTGAACGAATCAAGAAAAAGGCAGAGAAGCGAAAATTAAAGAAAAAGAGTAGAAAACATAAATGGGAACCTAAGATAGGCGATTGGGTACTAGTTAAAGACCATAAGTTATCAAGTGCATTGAGAGGTAGGAACAAAAGGATGGAACTGTTATATAAAGGTCCTGCAGAAATTATATCCAAATTTGGTTATCATACCTATGAATTAAAAGATGTTAAAAATGAAAAATGTCTGGGAAGATGGCATAAACAACTCCTTCGACCATACAAGAAACCGTGTGGTGCCTTGGAACCTTGATTTAATGTAAGAGAAAAATTGGAAGTGTCATTTGTCTATTGGCGCCTAATCAGCTTGGAGATAAAATGTAAATGTTAGCTTACTTGAAAACCATACATTGGTTAGGTACTTACATATTCATGAAAAATGCAGAATGTGAATTGCTATATACTACAAAGAGCTTAAAAATATGTTGTATAGAGCTCACAATAACAGCTTCAGAAAGATTGTTAAATTGTTCATTTCCGCATAGAGAGAAAACAGAATATTTACTTTGTAAACATTTGTTAAAATATTTAGATGTACAGATAGTTATCACAGAAAGACAAAGAAAGAACTTGTCTAAAGAGTGCAATGGATTTATATAAAAATATATGTACATTTTAGTGCTTAAAGGATCTAGTACAGATATGTGTTACAATAACAAAAGTGAAAAATCACAGTGCAAGTGATAGTGAGAGCGAAGTGAGCAAACATGAACTAAAAGAAGGAAGTATAAAGAAAGACTCTTGAAATTTAACCTTTATATAGAAGCTTCATAGAAGAAACCATAACATATTGTAATTAGTATTTAAGGATTAATGTTTAGTCAAGTGTACAATTGTTTGTCATGTTAAATAGATTAATGAGAAAATGTGTTAATAACCAATTTCAAAAAAAAAAAAACAGTGTAATTGAAAATTGTATACAAGGGGAGTGTTGCCGATTATTCAAAATACAGGAGTAATTTTAGTTTTTTTTTCTTTCGGGCAAGACATTTACATTATTTTATTATGAAATAATAAAATAACATAAATGGGGGCATTTGATACCGAAATTTAGATTTCCGATTGAATGGGCTTTTGAAAAAGATACGTTTTAATTTAATTGCCGGATATGAGATTTGCGATAAATATTGAGTAATAACATAAATAGATAATAGAGTAGCAAGTGTTGTAAGGTGAGCAAGATATGAGTAAATGATAGTCGTTAAATTTGTAGTATAAACGCATTATTGGTTTGAAATTAACGAGTCATGACGTCATACCACATAGTTTAAAATAAACGTTCGAAAGTCAGTTCTACAAACCTTAAAAGTCGCGCGATATATCTAATAAAATATAAAGTAAACATCATTTAATCCTAAAAAGGTAATTATATATTCAAAATTCATAAAAGAACATGTTATAATAGAAAGGGACATTTCTAAATTGCGGGAAAAGGAAATAACATTTTGGATACGAGGCTTTCTTGGATGACGTCATGACATTCAAATTGGAAGCGAACGGTCTTCTTGGCGTGGGTAAGAGAGAAGCGTCTAGTCAGTACTCAACCAGAGAGCAGTACGGGAGTTCGTGCAGTTCGTGCTGCGCAGATGTGATTGCGATGCTTCTACAGATACACATATAGAATCGGCATATCTCCCGAAAATATTTTATATAAAATAAATTGATGTGCAAAGTTGTTCTTGGGTTGTCCTTTACACTCACGCAAACCCGAGATAAAGAGATCAAGCTCAGAGATCAAGCTCAGCTAGCCGGAGACAACACACCGAACCACATCATCAACGACTTCAGCTTCAAATGGCGAGGTAATAACTAGGAAGCAATATTACAGCTTCATTTCTCATTACCACTCAGTCCACAGTGAGCTGGTATCCATTGGAAGACTAGGTGTTTTCTAAGTGCTGTTAGATGGGTAAGGATTTTCCAACATTCTATAATTGTTTGGTTTTTTGGTGACAACTTGGAAGTATTTGCTATAATTGCTGCCCTGGAATCTGAGAGAATAACTGCTTGCTGAAAATGTGAAATTCTGTACAAAAGATTTTGTAGGGCCATTCGAATTGCTTCAATTTCTCCATCAAAGTTTGTAGTTCCATAACTTAAAGATTTGTAATAGGAAAAGAGGTGACATGTGACTCCAGCACCTGCTCCATCTTTGTTTGATATCAATGATCCATCAGTATAAATATGGAGCCATTCGTGTTCTGGAAATCTAGTATGGATTGTCTCTAATGCCAATAATTTTAGAACACTAGTTGGAGTATCACTTTTCTTAACTTCTTCTGTCAGGTGTAAATAATATGTGATGTCTAATGTTTGTGTCGGACTGACTTTAGATGTGAAGTTTTCCTTTGAATTAGGAAGGTATACATTCTTCTTGATGTCTTGAATTTTGGAAAGAAAGCTCTCCTGAGTCTTTAGTGTATGTGTAAAATTTCTCTTGTGCCATGTATTGAATGGGAGTCTGATCAACTTTTCGTGTTGAATAAGAGCTGCTTTTTCTATTTCATATTCAATGGGGCAGTGGTTGGTTAGTATTTCCATAGCTGCTATTGGTGTGGTTTTGATAGCACCTGTAATTAATCTCAGACTTTGGTTTTGAAAGATTTGAATCTTTTTTGTGTTCGCTGTTACAAGAACTTCGCTGCAGTAAGTAAATAATGGCTTTATATATACATTGTATGTTGTGTTAAGAGTTGATCTGGAACATCCCCACTTCATTCCTGTTAGACGTTTTAACAGTATTAATGCTCTTTGCATTACATTTTCTATTTGTTTGGTCCATGTAAGTTTAGTATCAAATGTAACTCCTAAATACTTTGCTTCCTTTGTTTCTGGTAATTGTTGACCCTCAAAATTTAGTTTTATTTTTAGTGGCTTTTTTCTTAATGAAAAGATTTGGTAGTTTGATTTTGTTGTATTAACAGTCATTAAATTTTCTTTGGTCCACCTTTGTAATTTGGTTAAGGATTGTTGCATGGTTTTTTCTAGTTCGGTACTTTTGCACTTTGGTTTTGAAGTCCACATTACTAAGTCATCAGCAAATAGTGCACACTTCACACCTGATTCTTGTATTTGTTGTGGCAGATCGTTAATAAATATATTAAAAAGTGTTGTGCTTAGCACTGCGCCTTGTGGTAAGCCACGGTGTACTTGTTTGTATTTAGATATGTTTCTTCCATATCTGGTTGCAATCAAGCATTGTGTTAGGAAATGGCATAGCCATGAAAACATTGGACCTTGTATCCCTATTTTTTTTACTTTCTTTAGATAGAAATCTAAAAATCCAGATCTTAACCATTTTCCAAAATTGGTCCTTCAGTGAAATTCAAAAGCATTTTCAAGCGTCCACACAGATGATAGTTGCTAAACAGTTGGCCACGGAAAAGGGAGTATTGGCAACGTCACAATTTAAATCGGGGAAGAGTTTAGACATTTCTGTAATGGGAAAGGTATCAGAGTTTTACACTTCTGATGATGTCAGTCGAATGATATCGGCGAGGAAGAATTATGTAACAGTTAAACAAAATGGTAAAAAAATTCATAAACAGAAACAATGTTGAGTAATCTAAGAGAAACTTGCCACTTTTGTAAAGAACACCCTAATTTCAAAGTAAGTTTTTCAAAGTTCGCACAGTTAAGACCAAGACAGTGCATACTTCCTGGAGCCCATAGTACACATACTGTTTGCATTTTTCTGTCCCATGAAAGTGTTAAGTTAGTGATTGATGGCCCTAATATTAATAAAATCTCTGCAAATTCAGATGTAGTACACAATAATAAAGATTGTCTGGCACAAATAATCTTTAATCCTCTGTCTTCAGATTATTTAATAAAATGTGCTAGATGTCCAGAAATTAATAAATCAATTAAAAACCTTGAGGAAATGTTTGATGCAGATGTTGAACACATTACTTATAAACAAATATACAAACTTGGAAACATTGCAGTCATAGTTGATTTTTTGGGACAAGGTTTCTTCTAAATTATTAACTTTATTGCCACATACGTTTATAGCTCAACATCTATCCTTTTTCCTGAAAGAACAGAAAGAGCAATTGGAATCAGGAGAATGAGTTGTAAGCAGTGATTTTTCTGAGAATTATGCTTTTGTGATACAAAACTCTGTTCAGGGGGTTCGTTGGTATAATACAGGCCACAATTCATCCTTTTGTTGTATATTACAAAGATAATGATATTGTGATTAAGAATATTGTGTCTTCTGTTCATCGAAGAAAGTAATAGTTATTGTGTTAATGTAAATTAGATGATGATATTTATTTAGCCAATTGACATAATACAGGTATGTTTCAGGCATCGTCAAGTTAAAATATTACAAGTTTCAATACAGTAAGTTTCAAGGAAAAATACATTTACAATTATTTACAATTCATCTGGTCTATATAAACATTTATTTACAAGATAATTTTTTAGCTCCCTTTTGAAATTTTCTCCATGCTTATCTTTTAAGGCACTTGGTAATCTATTATATAGCTTGGTGCCACTCAGAAGTGGGTTGTGTTCAGTTGTGCTCTTATTTATGCGGATTTGATGTATGTTGTTCTTGCCACGTGTGTTATAGCCATAATGCTGTTTGTTAGTGTGTTGTATGCAAATTCTTTTTTATAATATACAGTATCACCTTATATACATATAATGAAATAACAGTAAATAGCTTATTTTCTATAAAAGTATTGCGACATGAAGTTTTATACCCTAATCCACACACTGCTCTGTGGCGGAATGTCGTTAGTCTCTCGTTGGATCGCCATTTGATGCGTAATGTTGTTGATCACGTTGTGTCGCCCTTTGATTTGGTTCGTTCCGGCTAGTCAGGATAAGATCTCTTTCTTTATCTCGGGTACGCGCAGGTGTTATAGACTACCCAAGAAAACCTTTGTATATTGTTTATTACTTCTTATATACTTTCGGGAGTTATGCCGATTCTATATGTAGAGGAATCGCACTCACGTCTGCACACCATAACTTGCAGTACTGGTCTGGGGTGAGTAGTGACGCTTTCTGGCTTACCCGCGCTAGGAAAAACGTTCTCTCCAATTTTAAATGTCATGACGTCATCCAAGAAAGCCTCGTATCCAAAATGCTATTTCCTTTTCCCGCAATTTAGAAATGTCCCTTTCTATTATAACATGTTCTTTTTTTGAATTTCGAATATATAATTACCTTTTTATGATTAAACGATGTTTACTTTATATTTTATTAAATATATCGCGCGACTTTTAAGATTGGCAGACCTGAATTTCAAACGTGTATTTAAACTATGTAGTATGACGTCATGACTCGTTAATTTCAAACCAATAATGTGTTTATCCTACAAATTTAACGACTATTATTTACTCATATCTTGCTCACCTTAAAACACTTCCTACTCTATTATCTACATATGTTATTACTCAACACTTAACGCAAATCTCACATCCGGCAATTAAATTAAAACGTGTCTTTATCAAAAGCCCATTCGATTGGAAATCTAAATTTCGGTATCAAATGCCCCCATTTATGTTATTTTATTATTTCATAATAAAATAATGTAAATGTCTTGCCCGAAAGAAAAATTAAAATTACTCCTGTATTTTGAATAATCGGCAACACTCCCATTATATACAATTTTCAATTACACTGTTTTGAAATTGGTTATTAACATATTTTCTCATTAATCTTTTTAACATGACAAACAATTGTACACTTGACTAAACATTAATCCTTAAATACTAATTACAATATGTTATGGTTTCTTCTGTGAAGCTTTTATATAAAGGTTAAATTTCAAGAGTCTTTCTTTATACTTCCTTCTTTTAGTTCATGTTTGCTCACTTCGCTCTCACTATCACTTGCACTGTGATTTTGCACTTTTGTTATTGTAACACATATCTGTACTAGATCCTTTAAGCACTAAAATGTACATATATTTATATAAATCCATTACACTCTTCAGACAAGTTCTTTCTTTGTCTTGCTGTGATAACTATCTATACATCTAAATATTTTAACAAATGTTTGCAAATTAAATATTCGGTTTTCTCTCTATGCGTAGATGAACATTTTAACAATCTTTCTGAAGCTGTTATTGTGAGCTCTATACAATGTATTCTTAAGCTCTTTGTAGTATATAGCAATTCACATTCTGCATTTTCATGAATATGTAAGTACCTGACCAATAAATGGTTTTCAAGTAAGCTAACATTTAAATTTTATCTCAAAGCTGATTGGGCGCCAATATACAAATGACACTTCGAATTTTTTTACATGAAATCAAGGTTCCAAGGTACCACACGGTTTCTTGTATGGTCGAAGGAGTTGTTTATGCCACCTTCCCAGACATTTTTCATTTTTAACATCTTTTAATTCATAGGTATGATAACCAAATTTGGATATAATTTCTGCAGGACCTTTATATAACAATTCCATCCTTTTGTTCCTACCTCGCAACGCACTTGATGACTTATGGTCTTTAACTAGTACCCAATCGCCTATCTTAGGTTCCCATTTATGTTTTCTACTCTTTTTCTTTAATTTTCGCTTCTCTGCCTTTTTTTTTTGATTCGTTCAAAAGCAATTTTCGCTCTTTCTTCTTCACTTAACTCAATGTCATTTATTCTAAGTATTCTTGGTACCCCGATCAATATTGGTTCTGGTTCAATTCCTAACATTAATTTTATTGGGGCAAACCCAGTAGTTACATTAATGGTGTGATTGATAATCTTTTCTATCAATGGACAATATTTCACCCAATCCTTGTAATTATGATGTGTAAGTACACGTAAATAAATTCCTATATCTCGGAGGACACGTTCTGTTGGATTCCCTGATGGAAAGTATGAGGAACAATAATTTAGTTTTCTCGCGTCTAATGTCACCCTAATCTTTCCATTGGCCTTATTTACAATACATAGGGGATTCACAAATTCTGAATTCGAAATCTCAATAACCTCATCTTCTAACATTGACTTTATAACTGCATCTACCTCTTCTCTTATTGTACTAGGGATAGCTCTCGCTTTATGTGTAAAAGGTTTGATAGGTATCATCTCAAACGAATGAGTATAAATATTACATTTACCAGGTTTCTCAGAGAATACTTCTTTATTTCGGATTAATATTTTAAACAGTTTATCCCTCTGTTGTTCATTTAGTTGATCAGCCTGAGTTACCTTTTCCCGCAATAATTCTTCTAAGTCTTCACTACTCTCCCTATCATAGTACCTAGTTGCGTCAGAATACCTCAAATTGTCTATGAAATCATTTTTATCCCATTCTACATTTTCTTTATTATCGACACTGTACTCTTTGACATTTACTTCAGTTAATTCCATAGCTCCTACTCTAACATATTCTACAAAGAATGTATCCCCTTGGATTTCTTCTTCCTCTTTTTCTCTTACAATAGTTTCTGAACTACTATCTTCCACAAATGGCACTATAATGGTCTCATCTTCAACTTTCATTTCTACAATCATGTTTTTAAAATTCACCACAGCTTCCCAGGCATAAAGACAATCACAACCTATTATAATATCTGTCACAAGTCTTCCTACAATCAGAAATAAAATTCCTAGTATTCTCCCATTTATTTCAATATTTATCATTGCTTGAAATTTTACTCTCTCTTTTCGTTTTCCCACAGCTAGCGAGCAGTATATCCCATTAACTGGTAAAGACATTACTTTAAAACCACTACTTTGTAAATTATCATAAAAATTTTGTGAGCATAC
Organism: Tenodera sinensis; assembly: GCA_030765045.1. Lineage (NCBI taxonomy): Eukaryota > Metazoa > Arthropoda > Insecta > Mantodea > Mantidae > Tenodera > Tenodera sinensis. The sequence goes on from JAUKNM010000021.1 coordinate 630,759, forward strand.
TGTGCTATTTGATCCCGTATCTATAATTGCATTGTATTGTTTTCCATTTACTCCAATTTTGATTTTAGGTGGATCTCCTACTTTTTCGTTTTCGTCGATTCTATTTTTCCATTCTCTTTTCTTTTGTATCATCATTTGCCTTCCAGGACTATTTATTTCCGAGTACTTATCACAATCATTACTAGGATACCCAGTTCTCACTGAAGGCGCGTTTGACCGGGTCTGGCGTTTCCCTGATTTTTAGGTATTGCTCCTGTACTATTTCCCGAATTGTTACTTCTGTTTTCCTGCATTAAATCGGGGTTACTTCCTACCATGTTTTTGACCGTGTTAATGGCCTCAACCATTTCCGCATTTTCGGGGGAATCTCGTCCATTATAACATCTTTCTCCCAGTCTTGGTGACTTCGGTCTAAACTCATTATCTCCGTTTGTCCAATACCCATCATTTGAATTTCTACTATGTCCAAAATAACGTCCCCGTCTACCTCGATCAAATCTATTTGTATTCATATAATTCACCCTTATATTTCTTCCCCTTAGATTACCATTTCTATTTTGGTGATGCCCTTCCTGGTTATATCTACCTTGATTTTCCCACCGGAATGATTCCATCGTTGGTACTGGTCCTTTATATCTTTCCCTAATCTCACTTCTATTCTGATAATACTGTGTCCCTTGTCCGAAAGAATTTACAGTTTCTTTTTCTTCATATTTCTTTCCAAATGCGTGTTTTGGCTTATTGACTTCTAAGGCTGATAATAATTCGATCATAGCTGCAATGCTATCGGGTCGGGCTATGATTAGGTAGTGTTGAAGCGTTTCCGGAAAATGTGGAGTAACTATATTTATTAGATCTTTTTCATCTAAGGGAGGATCCAACATCTTCGATTTTCTCGCTATTCTCATAAAATAGTTGACCATCGATTCCTCCGATCTAGGATTAAACTTTCCATTGCTTAATTCAACTCTAATATTAGCCTGCCTACTAGCTCCCCAATATCTGGTTAAAAAGATGTTCCTAAAGGTCCTGTAATCATTATTGTTACCCATAGAAAGGCCTAGCCAATTGGCAGCATTACCCTTTAGGCATTTTCTTACTATCACCATCTTGTACTCCTCCGGTATACGTTTCACCGTGAAGTACTCTTGTAACCCTTCTAAAAAGGCTTTAGGATCATCTGAATCTTCATTTTCAAAAACTGGAGGTGTCATTTCATTTAAGACATGGTTAGGCCAATGTAAATTTGAATTGTCACCTGTCCCTGCACTATTTCTGAGATCAGAATGGGAATTACTGTTACCTCTATTTTGCATCGAAATGTCAGCTGATACACCTGGTATTGCCTCGTTTCTTGCAGCTTCATTATTAAGATTATTGTGATTACATGCATTTTCATTTAATTTCAAATTTTCTAAGGCCTCTTTTACATGAGTAATTTCTGTTACTACCCCTTTTATTTGGTCTGTAACATCCTCCAAATTTCTAGCCTGCCTTGCACTTTCTACATCAGATCTTTCCATTCTAACTTTACACCCCTGTAGCTCTTCTCTAATTTCTTCCCTGTCTTTATCTAACCTTTGTACTACCTCTTCCCTTTGTTTGTCTAATTTATATGTTACTCTTTCCCTTTCTTTATCTAATTTTTCACTAACTTGTTGACCTAATTTCTTTTCCGAATTCTTTACTTCTTGCCTTATTGTCTCTAATTCTCCCTTAACCTGTTCTCTATTTTCTTTTACTTCACTACTAACTTTATTAATTTCCTCCCTAACTTCTTCCCTAAAGGTTTCGAAAGCTCTCTTCTGATTCTCCAATTGCATTCCCACTTCCTGTTGTCCCTTCTCTAATTTCTGTCCTAACTCTATACTAGTTTCATCTATCTTACTCATCTTTTCCATTATCTTTTGAAACATATTCTCTATTTCTGACATAATTGCTGGCCTTTCTGAATTACTACTAAACATTTCTGAGCTACCTCTAGGTGTTTCTCTAACGTTCTGATCTTCTACTTCTTGGCATATTCTGCTACCGATTATATTTTGATTATATTCTTCCATCCTAACTACACTTTTCTCAATTTCCGGACTCTCAAAACCTAGAAAATCGCTATCACTGTCTTCCATTTCTAAGCTATTTACATGTGTTTTTCTACTCACCAATATTTAATAATTTTCACTATTTCACTATTTTTTTTTTTTTTTAACTGCACTTAAACTTGTTCACTACACGTTTCACAGATGTTGACACGCTGGGCACCTTCTTGTTTGCTGGTTCTATGCTGGCTTGGTCGTCTTGGGGTTGGTCTATTCTCTCGACGCCACACGTTGGGTCGCCATTTGTGGCGGAAAGTCGTTGATCTCTCGTTGGATCGCCATTTGATGCGTAATGTTGTTGATCACGTTGTGTCGCCCTTTGATTTGGTTCGTTCCGGCTAGTCAGGATAAGATCTCTTTCTTTATCTCGGGTACGCGCAGGTGTTATAGACTACCCAAGAAAACCTTTGTATATTGTTTATTACTTCTTATATACTTTCGGGAGTTATGCCGATTCTATATGTAGAGGAATCGCACTCACGTCTGCACACCATAACTTGCAGTACTGGTCTGGGGTGAGTAGTGACGCTTTCTGGCTTACCCGCGCTAGGAAAAACGTTCTCTCCAATTTTAAATGTCATGACGTCATCCAAGAAAGCCTCGTATCCAAAATGCTATTTCCTTTTCCCGCAATTTAGAAATGTCCCTTTCTATTATAACATGTTCTTTTTTTGAATTTCGAATATATAATTACCTTTTTATGATTAAACGATGTTTACTTTATATTTTATTAAATATATCGTGCGACTTTTAAGATTGGCAGACCTGAATTTCAAACGTGTATTTAAACTATGTAGTATGACGTCATGACTCGTTAATTTCAAACCAATAATGTGTTTATCCTACAAATTTAACGACTATAATATACTCATATCTTGCTCACCTTAAAACACTTCCTACTCTATTATCTACATATGTTATTACTCAACACTTAACGCAAATCTCACATCCGGCAATTAAATTAAAACGTGTCTTTATCAAAAGCCCATTCGATTGGAAATCTAAATTTCGGTATCAGCTCTTATACATTTCTTTTGTAATACCAAGAGTATTTAAATTATGGACACTGGTGCTTCCCCATACTTCAATTCCATATTGAAGGTAAGGATATGTTATACCAAAATATGTTATTTTTAATGAAGGAGTATCCAAATATTTTGAGAGACTCGTCAATAGATATAATCCTGCACTTACTCTGTTACATACATGGTCTACATGGGGATTAAATGAGAGGTTTTTATCCAAAATTATCCCTAGGAAATTAATTTGCTGTACTATTTCAATGATACTGTTCCCTACTTTTACCACCAAAGGACTGTCTGATTTTCAGTATCTTCCATACTGAAAATGTAATAACTTTGTTTTATCTATATTAATTTTTAAATTATTATGTTCTAGATATTTAAGTAGGTCATTAAGAGACTCTGTAATAGAATTCTCCAGGAGATTCATGGTTTTGTGCCAATAAAGTAAAGTGGTGAGTCAGCATAGGATACATTTTTGCAGTTTTCGTGGCAAGATAAGTCGTTTATATATAGTAGAAATAAGATTGGCTCGAGTACCAATCCCTGTGGCACGCCATACTTAACTGTGTCATATGGTGACATATAGCGCCTAATTGACCCATTGTTGTTACAGGTTATCATTGTGCTTTGTTTGTGATTTGTTAAATAGGATTTTAGTATGTCACACATTTTGCCCCTTATACCGTAACTTTCTAATTTGTTCAATAAATTTAACTCAACGCTATCGAACGCTTTAGAGAGATCTAAGAATTGTCCTACTGTTTGTTCACCTTTGTCTAATTTTGAGTAAATCTCTTGTACAAGATCCATGATAGCCGTACTCGTAGAGAAATTCTTTCTAAAGCCATGCTGTGTTTTAACTAATATGTTATATTTATCTAAGAAGTTAATCAGTCTTGAATTTAATACTTTTTCAAATACTTTACTGAATACAGAGGTAAGAGTTATTGGTCTATAGTTAGTAATATGGCATCTGTCCCCCTTTTTAAACAGTGGAATTATGGTACTAATTTTTAAGGACTCTGGGAAAGTATTGTGTTCCATCAAGAAATTGATCAAATATACAATTATATCTACAAGTTCATTTTTGCAGTATTTTAGTATTCTAGAGGAGATGCCATCCCAGCCACAAGAGTTTTGTTGTTTTAGTTCACTGATTATTTTACTAATTTCAGTATTATTTGTAGGCATAAGATAGATTGAGTGTTCAACAGTATTTTCATGTTTATAGCTGATAGGGAGTTTTTGCGATGTATTGATCTCGTTTGTGAAGTACTGGTTAAAGCTATTGCAGACATCATTTGGGTTTAATGCTTTTTGTCCATTAATTTGTAATGTTATATTTTTGTCCTCTTTCGATGTTTGCCTGTAATTATTTATGATATTCCACGCTGCTGCTGTTTTATGTTTTGATTGACTAATGGAAGTGCTATAAACCTGGCATTGCTGCATAGTCAGTGACTTGCAATATTCTTTTTTTAGTACTTTGTAGCAGTTATTATATATTTCTTGTTCAGTCGCATGGTAAAATTCATACATTGATTTCATTCTGTCTCTTAAAATCCTTATTTCGTAAGTCAATGGTATTTTATGATTTGCTTTCTTACCAAGTCGCTTTGTCTTTATTGGACAGGCTGTATTGAAATGCATTAGCACTGTTTTGAAAAACATATCCCATTTGCAATTGATATCATCTGTAGTATACACAGATTCTACTTTTCTGATTAAGATTTCTTGTAACCTTGCTAAATTTAAGTCGTAAAGTAATTGTTTCTGTGTCCATGTTGCTTTTTTTAATTCGCTGTTACAGTTGTATATATCAATAATTTCAGCACAGTGATCAGAGAGATGAAAATCGTTAACAAAGACAGAATGCTGTGTAGGTGTTCTGTTAGTTACTATGTAGTCTATGGCACTTGCAGATGTGTTCGTAATTCTAGTCGGACAGTTTACTGCATTATAGAGATTATAGCAATCAAGGATATCATTACCTATCCATCTTCTGCATGCTGCCTCAAGGGCATCTTCGAACCATGTATGCAAATCCGCTCGCATCGACTGTGCAGCGCACTTGCTCTGTTACGTGAATTTTTGATGGAACAAACATGAGTTCCACCTTATTTGATAGTGGTATGTAGGAAACATGAAGGAATAAAATGGTAGATTTTTATAATTTTAAAGTGTTGGATTGTGGTTGAACTATAATTATTTTTAAATAAATTATTATGGATACTTTATGAGTTAATAGAAAATATTTAAATATATCACATTAAAGACTGTACTTTTATCCTTAGTTTGACCCCAGAGTGAAGAAAGTTGGATTATTAGAACCGGAAATACGTTCGGTCAAATGAAATGGTGCATGCTATTTTTCGAAAACTAAAATATTTAATATCAGCTAGAATATATTTTTCTGGGGAAAACAAAAAAATACAGGTCTAATGGATTATCATGTAAAATGTGCAAAAAAAGATCAAGGAAATTGGAGCAGTCGAGGTCAATTTTCATCAAATTTTGGGTGACTTGATGTAGAATAACTCGTATGCAGTTCTGTGGCAAGTGCATTGTCATGCTGATACAATCATCTGCGAACTGGTCCTCTACCATTTGCAGCACACAATGGTATAAAATTTGTTCATATCCTTCTGCATTTGGATTCTTTTTAACCATAATAAGGGGGCCACATCCTAACCATGAAAAACACCCCCATACCATAACACCACCACATTGTACTTCACCTTTTGTATTTTGTAGTGTTCAACGCCCCTTTTACTACATACAGCACCGCAGGCGGTGACACTGATGATACGTGGAATGAAAATTAAGCACCAGTGAAATGCGGGGGAAACTGGAGAACCCGGAGGAAGCCCGCCCCAGTGCCGCTTCGTCCACATCGTACTTCATTGTTGACACTAAACATGATGGCAAATATTGTTCTCCAGGCATTTGCCAAACCCAAACCATGCCATTGGATTGCCAAAGGGTATAGCATGATTCATCACTCCAAATCGCTTATTTCTAGTCCTCTGCCATCCTATGCTCTTTACACCACCGTAGGCATCGCTTAGCATTGACTACCAAAATGTTTGGCTTATGAGCAGCAGCTCCACCGTGGTACCCCATTCCTTCTAACTCCCAATGCACAGTATCTGTGCTGGTAGCTCTGTGGAACTCCCATGTTATTAATTTCACGGATTTCTTGTGATTGTTTAGAATCACTAGGCAGGATTTCTTAAGCACTAATGCCTGAACAAACAGAAATTAGGTCACGCTGCAACTAGACCTTAGGCAGTGTCGTCAGAGGGTCCACCCCTACCACTCCCTGTACAGACAGTGCATATACATTGCACCCTGTCCTGCTGTCTTCAAGTGCCGATTCAGTGTCCCTTTCTCTGGCCACAGTAATAGGTACAGACGTGGCTATATGCAGAAATACAATGTGTAAACACGCAGAGAGAAAATGCAGGAATATATTAAAGAATTCGGTTCACAGTATTTTACTATTAATGGTGGTATAATACAATGAAAATTGTCATTCAGAAATAGAAGGTAACAAATGCTTTAACAATATACAATATTGTTGTAGTAAACGAATTTGCCAATAGGTACATTTGGTAGGTTCAAATGAACTGTTTGAACCTCATATCCAAAGACACAATCTGACCATTTTTGCAAATTTATGCAACATGATATGGACTGTATCCCATTTAACAAATTACACAAACCATGTCTTAAAAGTTTCATGGAAAAGTACACAAAAAGAACCGCACTGAATGCAAAAACAATGTGGCAGGGCTACTTAAAAGATGCATATGACAAGTTACTTGGTTAAATAAGAGGTTGTATGACTGATAATTCAATTTGCGACATAGAATGCAGTTTTTCACGATATCTTACTCCAAATTGTAAGAGATTCACCTTCAGTAACTTCAAGATGTGTATGGTGATTAATTGCAATATGTGCATGTGCAGGAGCAACTAACAATAAAAATGTACATCTTATGGAATATTGTATCACTAAAGATACAAGGTATACTGTTGAAAATGTATAGCATGCCTGCTAAAATGTATAAACGCTTTGTATATTAAAGTGATAATTGTGTTCATACTGTACCAAAATTGTATTTTAAATACTGTAAAGAATAAAATAAATATTGCATACAGTAAGTTTGTGTAGTATACATTCTTTGCACCATGTATATTGCATATGGTAATAGGAAATACGTAAACATAGGCAGTATATGTTATGCAGTCGATAGCATTGCCATGCTCTAGTTGTTTATTCACCCGACTGCATGCTTGTAGTGGCCACCTGATCCCGCCCCCTTCCATATCTGACTCATAGCCACAGCTGTTCACATTCTGTGCAACGGATCTAATGCTTTGTGCGTAGACAGCCTGAAGCAAACTGCTTGTGAAATCTGCAACCTAACAATCACCCTCTGCAATGCTTGACGATCCCTATCCATCATTATATGAGGTCTGCCTGGTCATTGTTTAGCTGTGGTTGTTCCTTCACATTTCCACTTCACAATCACATCACCAATATATGACTTGGGCAGCTTTAGAAAAGCTGAAATGTCCCTGACAGAGTTGTTATTCAGGTGACAACCAATGGCTTGTCCTGTTCGAAGTAAGCTCTCTTGACCTCTGTATTCTGTTGTTATTGCTTACCTACTGACAACACAATACTCCCTGCTCTCTTTTATAGTAGTGGGTCTGTCTTTCACGAAATCTAGTGTTCAGTTCCATATTAAATAGGGGTGTCCAGATACATTTGATTAGATAGTGCATATAACCTTTATCTGAGCTGCTTACAAGTTGCGTAGGCAGACAGACTATATCAGCACACGCGCTCACATTGGTTGAAGATGGAGCAAATAAACAAGATGTTAGAAACTATCACCAGAGACATAAAAGAGATTAAGAATATGGAAAATATAATATATAAGAAAATAAATGACAAGTTTGAAGATACCAAAACATTAATAGGAAAATTTGAAGCAGAAGTGAGGCAATAGGTGTAGGAGTGCAAAAATTGACTAATTTGACTGGAAAACTGCAAGGAAATAAATAAAGCTATATCTAGTTATTTTCAGAGTAGATGAGAAAAAAGATAAGAGTTTGGTAGAATATCAAGGATCCAAGAAAAATTGAGGCTAAATATTATACAGTGAGAGATTGTTGACTATTTTACAATTGGAAGAAAAGGGCTGAGATCGAGACCAATAATTGTTAAAATGGCCACCCTAAAATTTAAATGAGAAGTGCTGAGAAGTAGCAAGCTGTCAAGGGGTACAAAAATATTTATTGAACAAAATTTGGGTAAGAATCAAATGGAATTGAAATCAATAGCAATAATGGAAATGCAGAAAGCAAGGGAAGAAGGGGGGGAAAAAAAGGCATTCGTAAAAGGAGTCAACCTATGAATAGAAGTGAAACAAGAACTTTGTCAGCATTATATTACATCAGAAGAATCCCAGCTACCACATGCAGTTAATAGAAGTGAACAGCTTAACCAGCAGCAGAGAGAACCAGCACCTACATCACCACAGATACCAGTTAGTTTTACATGGACCCCAGGACATGTGGGTATTCCTGGCAATGAAGACTCTGCATGCCATTACCTGGAGGTTTCTACACACACTACCTTATATAGATGTGCAATGGTACTTCCGTCACCACCATTTATCGCTCTTGCCACAGTCATGGGAAGCGTTGGCTGGCACTCAACTGCAGACAATTAAGGACAGCATATAACCATGGATGACATCCTGCAAGGATTCCAGGCAGTCAGAGGTTATTCTAACCCACTTAAGGGATAGGTCACACGTGACCCACTCATGGGCACCTTTTGCTTGGTGACCCAGCACCTGTATGTCAGACATGCGACATTCGATTCTGTGTGGCCCATGTTCTAGATTGAGTGCAATATGCCTGTGAGCACCAATCCATTGGCTTGGGGGTTTACAATTGCCTCGATTTTGGGAGACGACCCAGTGGCTGTCTGTAAGGTGCTGTGGTTCTTTGCCCATATTGGCTTTGATAAACAAATCTCTATTTTAGTTTCAGGTTTAAGATCTGTTTTATGGTGTTTTAACCTTCTGTTTTTTCCCAATTCAGCTTTCTATTTTAGTTTTTAGGTGCTTTTTAGATTAAGACTTTTTTATGGTATTTTAACTTTCTGATCTTATACGTTTTACTGTTTTGTGTTGGCAAGTAAAGACTTACATTGTACACTCTCAAGGACTCAGTTTGTTAATGTTGTGTAACCTGTTTTATAGTGAATAATTCAAAAAAGTTTGGTTTTTTTTGTTATCAGGTTGCACATACTGTAAATTGTTGGCTTCACCTCATCATGACTATTGTACTTTTTATACATGTAACTGAATACAATATGTAATTAATTACCAAATAAATACAACAGGTTATGGGCCCAGATGGTTCCCAGTTTACATAAAGTGTAAAATATATGCAACAAAAGCAGTAAATAATATGGTGAGGGAGAAAGTTGTCTTTTTGTTCAGCTGATTGCTTAAGTATCTATCATTTTTACTTTGCAGAAATTGTATGTCCAAAAGAAAAGGTTATAAAAAATGACTACAAATACCAGTGTTTGTTGTACCGAACCTCTAAAGAAAGACAACTATGATAAGTGGAAAATGCCAGCACAAGCCATGCTCACTCACATTGGACTTTTTGGCTGTGTGACCAGAGAAAAAACAAAGCTGCCAAATGACACCAAACCCAAAGACAAAATGAAATGGGAAACAGATGATTCAAATGCAAAGTCAGAACTGATTCTTATGATTTCACCTCCAGAATTAAAACAAATAAAGCATTGCTTAACCTCAAAAGATGTATGGGATAAGCTGAAGAATTTTCAAAGTTCAGGCCCTGCTTGGAAAACTACGCTTCTCGAGCAATTAATTGTACAGAAAATGCACAACACTGATAGTGTACATGATCATCTCAACAAATTCTTGGACATTGTTGACAAACTAAAAGAAATGGATATTGTGATAAATGAAGACTTATTGGTCATAATCATGCTGTATTCTCTACCACCTTCATTTAAAAATGTTCGAATTGCCATTGAATCAAGGGATGAGCTACCCAGTGTTGAAAACCTAAAAATTAAAATCTTGGAAGAAAATGAAGCCAGGAAACAAGACAACACTTCAAGTGAAGGAGCACTATATGCAGGTAATAACAGATATCAACAGAGAAGTGGTAATAATCCGAAGAAACAACTGTTCTCAAAGCAATTTGCAAGAGGAAATCTCAACAAGTCTCCCTGTGAAATCTGTTCGAAGACCTGAGCATACCTTCATGGTAGAACAAATGTTCAGTGGCGGCCGATTCAAAAAGTTTAGACAGCTCAGTCTGGATTCTTGATTCAGGAAGCACTTCACACGTGTGTGATGACGAAAAGAAATTCATAGAACTGTCAGTGTCATCTGATCCTGATTCACAAATTAGCTGCTAAAAGTCACTCTACTTCAGTTGATGGAAAAGGAATGGCAAAACTGAACATAGATGAAAATGGAATTGTTAATCTACCAAATACTCTATATGATTCAGATTTGTTCGTAAATCTACTTTCTGTTGAAAAAATGACAGAAAAGGGTTACTCTGTTACCTTCAATAAAGAAGCCGCCACTATCTCAGACCAAACTGGATGCCCAATAGTAAAAACTATGAAATCCAATGGTTTGTTGTATATAAAACCTAAAGAAGAGAACAAATCAAATGAAAAAACCTGCATGTGTTCCCACATATATCACTGGCATCAAAAGTTAGGACATGTAAATGAAGCTGATCTAAAACTGGCTCTTTGTGAAGAAAAAGTAAATGATTTAAACTTCAAGAGTGATATATCTTTTGAATGTGAAGTTTGCCTTGCAGGAAAGTTTACAAGACCTTCATTTCCAACCAGACGAAATAACAGATCGAATGAACTCCTAGAAATTGTACATTCTGATGACTGTGGACATATGTCATTTGTGTCACATGGTGGAGCAAAATATTTTGTTACCTTCACTGTCGACTATAGCAGATACTGCCAAATTTTTTAAAGGCAAAAACTGAAGAAACAAAGAATTCAAGAATTGAAAGCTTTAAACCAGTTGTATGGAAGTGATCATTTCCCAATTATTTTAGACACATTTTATTCTTCCAACATAGCCCCCATGCCTAAATTCATATATAGTAAAGCTGACAGGAAGACATTTCAAGAATACCTAAACCAAAACATAGGGACTTAATACCAGCATGGGATTTTCATAAGACAACAATTGACCCTATAGTAGACAAATTTTCAAATCTAATAAACAGAGCTGCAGATATTAACATTCCAAAAACAAATCCAAGTGTACATGGAAAAAGTGTCCCTTGGTGGAATGAATCCTGTAAAAATGCAATTAACCTCTTGAGCGATGACCATTTAAACGTCCGCGAGCCGAGAACTGCTGGCATTTAAATTGTTAAATGCACTTCGTATATACACAGCTGTATTTTGTGTAAATATTAAGTTATTTTAATGAAACAAAAACTGGTATAAAACTCGTTATTTGCAGTATAAATGTACGTCATCAGCAAAGTTGAGTTGTCAAAGTTCTAAGGCTTTCACGGCCGGTGTCAATACTAGATGCAATAATATTAACCGGGCTTGTGGGCCGTGGTCTATTGGGTTCCTTCTTCTTCCCAAACGTTTCGTCTGCGACTACGGCAGACATCTTCAGTGGCGGCGAGGTCGAAGTTTCCTAGTGGAGATCTCAGCACCGACTGTGAGGTGCTGAGATCTCCACTAGGAAACTTCGACCTCGCCGCCACTGAAGATGTCTGCCGTAGTCGCAGACGAAACGTTTGGGAAGAAGAAGGAACCCAATAGACCACGGCCCACAAGCCCGGTTAATATTATTGCATCTAGTAAAGTTGAGTTGTATTTACAAAACGTTGAAATGGCACAATTTTGTTTCACTGTGGTGAAAAGTCAACTTTGCTCTGTTGAACGCATCTAATATAAGTTCTCGGAAAGATACAGTAAAGGAACACCCATTGTATGTGTGGCTTATGCGTCAGCATACTGTGTAATAAAGCGCTTCTGCATGCGTGGTCTCTTGAGTCATCAGAATAGATCAACATTACAACTTTTGCTTACACGAGTTTCGTAACTGAGTAGAGTCCGTGTCTTTCTTTGTTGAAATACATACGTATTCTTTCCTGCTTGTAGCTGAAGGGAGAAGTGGTATAAAAAGGTGTTTTTTCACCAACTGGATATAACCATATACAATTGTTTGGGGATTTGGACAGCTCTCTAAACCCACACAGGACAATGACCGACCTTGACTACCGACTATAAATAACTCGCAGCCTAATTGAACAATACCACGTTGGGGGTTGAAAATCCAAAACCCCTGCACCCCTCAGACTTCAAGGAAAACATTATCCTAAAAGGATACCACCAACAGCAAAGAAGTCCCGCCCATTTCGAAAGTGTTTCGTGTGCCGCAAGAAGGGAATTCGCGAATGTGGAGATGTATGTACCCTTGTGTGTTTATCCCTGTTTTGAGGTAAATCACTGAAGAACGAACATATTAAGGTAAGCCAATAAAGTATATAGACCTTACTAAAATGTTTCATAAAGGGAAAACTATAATAAGTTGAGTTGGATAAGGGATAAATAAGGGTTAAATGCTTAAACGCACAGGATGCCCATATCGCTCATCCGCCATTTTAAATGGACGTGATTTCACGTCGATATCTCTCAAGAGGTTAAGAATAAAAATGCTGCATTTAACCATTACAGAAGACGTCCCACTCAAGAAAATAGAATCAGTTTCTTAAAACTAAGAGCTGCAGCAAGAAAACAAATCAAACAAAGCAAACGTGATTCTTGGTTACATTTCATCTCCTACTTAAATACTCATTCCACTGCAACTAAAGTGTGGAATGGAATTCGGAGAATCAGAAGAATGAATTGCCAAAAGGGAATTAAACTACTAAAAAGGCACGAGGACAACACGGTGCTAACAAACCCCAAGGAGATAGCAGATTTTCTTGCCAATACATTTGCAGATTTTTCATGCAATGCAAACTACACAAATGATTTCATTAAAATAAAAATGCAGAAAACACTTGATGTAGATATCATATTCAATGAAGACTGACCAAGATATTAATAACATTTTAAGTGTGGAAGAACTAACAAGGTCATTAAACAAAGGTAGAAGCCATAGTGCAGGACCTGATAACATTACATATGAATTACTGAAACATCTTCCTTCGAGAACTTTAGATTATCTTCTACATATATTTAACCACATATGGATTCACAAAGTATTTCCAGATCAATGGCGGAGAGCTACCATTATACCTATACCGAAACCTGCTAAAGATAATACAAATCCTCAAAGTTATCGACCCATATCCTCGACCAGCACATTATGTAAATTAATGGAAAGAATAATAAATGATCACTTAAGATGGAGGCTAGAACACACAGGATTCTTCTCCAAGATGCAAAGTGGTTTTCTTGCTTTTCATTCTACCTTGGATAATCTTATATTTTTGGAATCTGAAATATGGCAAACCTTTGTTAACTCTCAAAATTTAACCATGGTTAGTCTTGACATAGAAAAAGCTTATGAAACCATTTGGAAGGACAATGTAATACAAGTGCTTATGGACAACAACATTAAAGGAAATATGCTAGCTTTCATATACAACTTTTTACAGCAAAGAACTATACAAGTAAAGACAAATGGCATTATCTCTAAAACAGTAACAACAGAAAATGGAATTCTGCAAGGAACTGTAATTAGCATAACTTTATTTCTTGTGGCAATCAATGGGATATTAGACAACATACCTGCCCCAGTAAGAGGATGTTTATTTGCAGATGATCTGACATTAATTTGTAGAGGAAGTGACCTATCAGTCAATAATAAATTAATGCAAGCTGCTCTAGACCAGACTGAAAATTGGCTTCACAAAACAGGATTTAAGCTCTCCAAGTCAAAATCTACTGGCATCAATTTCAGCAAAAGAAAACATTCAGAGAGACAACCTGAATTATATGTAGCTGCAGAGAAGCTCAAAACAGTAAAGACACTTACTTTATTGGGACTCACATTTGATACTAAACTAACATGGATCCCTCATCTCATAAACTTGAGAAATAACTGTTTGCAGGAGCTGAATGTTTTGAGAGCTCTGTCATCTAACAACTGGGGTGCAGACTATATGGTGCTAATGAAAACATACCATGCTGTAGTAAGAGCCAAACTTGATTATGGAGCTATAGTTTATAATTCTGCATCTCCAAGTGCTCTTAAAATGTTGGATACCATTCAAAGTTCTGCTCTGAGAATAGCGACCAGTGCATTCCATACCATTCCAATTAAGAAATTACAGATTGAGACAAATGAACTTCCTTTAAACAACAGAAGAAAGCAGTTAACTTTGCGTTATGCACTTAAGATAGCAGCAAACAGAAATTTACCAACATTCACATGCCTTTTTTCCAACAGATATTTTGACAAATACCCTGAAAACAGAGCCAATCAAATCTCACCACACCTAAGAGTAACAAAGTATTGTAAAGAATTGAATTTCATCATTCCGTCAGTGAAAACAAGGGATATTAATAAATTACCTCCTTGGACATTATCATCACCAAGAATTCTACAATGGAATGCAGGAGGCATGTCCCAGCCTAAAAAACAAGAGCTAATGAAAATATTAAAAGACCAAGATATAGATGTCTTCACAGTACAAGAAGCCAATATATCACAAGAACAGGAAATATACTTTGAAATGGATCAGTACACTACACATATACTTCCAAAGGCTCGTCAAATAGCAAGTGGTATTCTTACAGGAATTAAAAGAAATATGAAAGCTACTATCCAAATCCAAAAAACAATGGAAGAACAAGATAAATCAGAAATAGTTAAAATTGAAGTATGGAAAAGTAACTACCACTATAGAATTTACAGTATCTACAATCCTCCAGACAATACACTAGATCTAAATTCTATTCCCATAGAACCCAAAAGTATTTTAATAGGTGATTTTAATGCACACTCCCCTAGGTGGGGCTACAGAGATATAAATTCAGCAGGAAGAGTCATAGAAGACCTATTAAACTCGTCAACAATGGAATTAATATTTAATCCAAATGATCCACCCACTTACCTTCATTATAATGGTTCGGGTACAAATCCTGACCTTCTGATGGTGTCATCTGACATAATTGACAATACAAAAAGAGAAATAATAGAAGACCCAGGTTCAGGCCACAGAATCACCATAAACTCCATAAGAGGTCTAATAAATAAAAGTAACAAACCAAAGGTTAAAACTTCTTGGAATTTTAAAAAAGCAGATTGGTCCAGTTTCCAAAATGAGATAGAAGGGAAGTGTAATATACTGTTAGAATCAGAGTTCAAGTCAACAGATGAAATGAATAAAAAAATTTGTGAAATATTATTGACAGCAGCCAAAACACATATCCCCAAAGGAAAGTTAAAGAAATATAGCTACTTTTGGTCTCCATCTTTATCTAAGTTAAAACACGAAAGAAATATAGCAAGAGTCAAAGCCGAAAGAACCAAGTGTCCAGAAGATGTACAAAATTAGAGAAGAAAAGCAGCCATTTTTAAGAAAGAATTAATTACAGCAAAAATGGCCAGTTTCACAAATTTTGTAGAACATATGGACTATAGGAAAGATGGAAATAAAATATACAAATTCCTTAATAAAACAAAATTATCAAAAAATACAACTGAACCATTAAAACATAATAACAAAAGCTTAACTACAGATAGGGAAATAGCAGAATCCCTTAACAAGTTTTATGCTCAGTCACAAAGAATACCCCAAGCGTATAAAAAAACAAGATAAGGCTATCCAAAAAACTATCAGAGAAACTAGTAAGCCAAAAGGTATACGAAATGATATTTTTATTCAGGATTTTAATGAAACTGAACTGGATTTAGCAATAGAACAATTACAGAACAAAAAATCTCCTGGACCTGACAAGATCCACCCAGAGTTTATTAAACACCTTGGCAGGAAAGGAAAAGAAATCCTACTTAAACTGTATAACACGTGTTGGAGAATGACTGTACCTTCCGACTGGAAAAAAGCCATTATCATCCCGATTTTAAAGAAAAACAAACCCTCAAACAATATTAATAGTTTCAGACCAATATCTTTGACCAGTGTTATTGCAAAAGTGATGGAAAGAATGGTGGCATCTAGACTTAACTGGTTTCTAGAATATTACAACTTAATTAATAGTTCACAGACCGGCTTCAGACAGAATCATAGTACAAGTGAAAATGTACTCCTACTAAGCCAAGACATCAAGGAAGCTTTCAATAGAAAGGAGGATACCTTGGCAGTATTCATTGATTTTAAATCAGCATATGACTCAGTCTGGAGAAATAAATTAGTTGAGAAGTTGCAATCAATAGGTGTGAAAAGTAACATGCTTAAGTGGATAACTCAGTTTATTTCACAAAGATTTTGTGCCACAAAATATAATACATACATTTCCAAATATAAACAAACACACCGAGGACTTCCACAAGGTGCTGTTCTGAGCACAACACTCTTTAACATATATATAAATGACCTTCCATCAATAATAAAAACTTTAGAAACCAAAATTGCTTTATTTGCTGACGATGTAGTCATTTGGACTTTAGGCTCTTCAAAAAAACCTGAATTAATTAAAGACAGAATAGAAACAGCCCTAAACAAAGTACATGAATGGAGCTCCAAAAACCTCATGACTATCAATGTGGAAAAAACAAATTATGAATTATTTACACTAAAATACAAACCAGTTAATATTAGCATAAATTATAATGGTAAACCACTCAAAGCAGTTGATGATGCCAAATACTTAGGCATCACTTTCGACAGAAAGCTAAGTTGGAAAAAACATATAACAAACATCTCACAAAAGGTTGAAAAGAAATTGCAAATTCTGAAAAGGTTAGCTGGTGCTAAATGGGGCTGCTCAAGGAGAGTCCTTAACACAACATACAAAATGTATATTAAACCAAACCTCTTGTACTGTTCTGAAGCTTTAATAACAGCAGCAAATGCTAACATCAATAAACTTGAACAAATACAAAATCAGGCTCTTCGCCTAATCACTGGAGCAGTTAAATCCACACCTATTGATGCCATGCTTGCCTTAACACGGACCCCATCAATAACAACAAAAATAGAAGAACAAGCATTGCTCCAACACGAGAAAATGTTACGACTGCCAAACTCTAAATGGACAGAAGAGAACCTCCCCCCTTCAATCCTTAAAACTCATAGTAGTTTCCTAGAAAAGGTAACACAGATTAAATCCAAATTGAACATTCCTAACACCAGAGAAAATCTACTTATAAGAGAAAATCCATTGGAATTATTGCAACCTACCTTCAATTTGGAATTAATAGAGGAAATAAGTAAATCAGACACACCAAAAGAAATACAAAAACTTCTAGCTCTGGAAACAATCAATACTAGGTATCCCACAGAAGAATGGCTGCACATATATACTGATGGATCCTCCAAGGAAAACCTTACTGGAGCTGGAGTTACGTGTTCACATTTTTCCTTTTATCATTCTGTTGGCAGAGACACAACAAATTATGATGGAGAAATAGAGGCTATATACATTGCTCTCCGACAATTATTAAATCTTCACTTAAATAAATTTAACAAGGCAGTAATTCTTTCAGATTCTAAAGCTGCAATTCAGGGAATATGTTCAAATACTACAAAGAAGTCAACAAAAATTAGAGAATGCTACAAAATGTTAACACAACTCCAAAAAGTTAATAAGACTGTTCATCTCCAATGGATTCCAGCACACTGTGGAGTCATGGGGAACGAAGCTGCAGACTCACTTGCAAAGAAAGGCACAACAATAAAACAAAAGTCTAAATTCAATTTCTCATATTCCTCAATAAAATTTTTGTCATTCATATCTACAAGAAATAGAAACAAATGCCAAAGATAAAAAATGGATTACACTACTTTCCAATCCAGATATAATCCCCCAGAGACCAAGGAAAACAGCGGTTGCAGCCTTCCGACTATTGACAAATCATGACTGCTTAGCAAGTCATCTCTACAGAATAGGTATCTCAGCCTCACCAATATGTGTCCTGTGTAACGATCCAGCAGAAATGAATGAAGAACACTTGAAGACCTGTGAAGCATTAAGATCAGAAGAAACTACAGTTCAAAAGTATTGGAAAGCACGAATGCTAATGGCTTCATTGCCAGATGCAAGGCACTAGAAAACAACAACAACAACATTATCATCACCTACAATTAAATTAGATCTATTAGAATACGCCAAAAAAGACACCAATCAAGCAATCTTCAAGTGCAGATTCAATGAAACAATGAGTAAGTTCATAAATCACATACCAATATACACTGATGGGTCCAAAACCAGTACAGACGGTGGATATGCAGTAGTTAACCAAGATAGAGTTCTAACATTTAAGCTTCCTAACTCGTGTTCTGTATTCACCTGTGAATTACATGCAATTAAACAAGCACTGCTAAATATTGAAAACGTGGAACACCAAAAGTTCATTATTCTTTCTGACTCCTTAAGTTCCATACAAGCAATAAGTGATAAATGGACAACAGATATACTGATTCAGGACATTCAGATACTGCTCCACTCACTAAAAATGAAAGCAAAAGAAATTGTTCTCCAATGGATACCTTCTCATTGTGGTATAACTGGCAACGAAAAGGCAGATGTTGCAGCAAAGAAGAGCATACAAAGCCCAACCACCAAAAATCTCATTCCAACTCCGCATAGAGATTTAATCCCATTCGTAAATAAAAAAATAAAGCAACTCTGGATCACAGAATATAATGATAGCTGTAATGGAGTTACACTTGAACATATGCCCTCTGTGTATAAGCTACAAAGAAGAGATCAAATTTTAATGACAAGATTGAGAATAGGACACACCAAGTTAACCCACCCATTTCTACTTTCCAAAGAAGAACCGCCACCTGAATGTCATCACTGCCAACAGCCCCTAACCATCAACCACATTTTTACAGAATGTCCAACATATGAACAGAAAAGAAGAGAATTAAATATAACTGCTCATATACCAACAGTATTCAATAGCCCAACAATGATTCACTCTTTACTTAAATTTCTATACTCAACATCATTACATAACAAACAGTAACTTAAACTATAAGACTCACTCTGTAACAAGTTAAAGTTAGCAACTACTGTAATATAAAATTGTAATATATTACATTGTACAACTTTCTCTGTAATGTACACTGGGTATGTCATTATTATGAACTATATCCAATCTCCAGATTTTTCTTTAAAGTGAATATTATGTTGTAATGATCGTATACACATTCTGCATTGTACAGTACTTATATTGTGTTGTAATTTATGTATTATTATTATTATTATTATTATTATTATTATTATTATTATTATTATTATTATTATTATTATTATTATTATTATTATTATTATGTATTGTATCCAGTTTCTTGATCCTTGTTTAATGTGAATCTTTGATGCCCTGATGTATATTATGTTATCCTGTGTGTCGCAGAAAAACCACTAGCAGTTAAGCGACAATAAATAAATAAATATTAAAAAAAAAGAATTCAAGAACGAAGTGGAAACATTCACTGGAAAGAAGATAAAAGCACTTCAATCTGACGATGAAACTTTAGAGTACTGCAACAAAGAATTCAGCAAATATCTAAAAGCACGTGGCACACAGAGAAGACTATCAATGACTTATACTCCACAACAAAATGGAATAAGTGAAAGGAAAACAGGACTCTGATGCCTTCTCATCGATGCTCATCTACCCGCAACGTTTTGGGCAGAAGCTGTAAGTACAGCCAACTATCTTTGCAACAGATCATCTTCGAGAGCTATAAATCATGAAACACCTTTTATGAGATGGCTTAGACATGTGCCTTCTGTTAGACATCTGCATGTATTTGGATCAGTTACCTATATCTTGGACAAAAGCCCAAGAAGAGGAAAACTGGAACCAAAAGCAAACCAGGAATTTTTGTTGGCTATTCAGAAATCTCAAAAGCATACAGGATCTGGATGCCTGATCAAAATAAAGTAGTTGTGACAAGAGATGTAAAAGTCCTCAACAAAATGTATCAAATTGTCAGACCTACAAAATGATGCTGTTGAAAAAGATCTTGGCTATATAATAGAACTGAAACGTTAAACTGTTGAAAAGGAAACAAAAAGAATCCGATGTCAATCAAGAGACACCAGTACAAGATGACTCCCAGTTAGGAATAAATGAAGTCCCACCAACACTGAGACCCCAACGGAACAGAAAGGTGCTGACCAGATTTAATGACTTTGTCTTGTCCATTAAATCAACATGTAATGAACCAGAAATACAGACACTTATGGATAGTGATACAAGTGACAGTGCAATGATTTGTGCTTTTGAAGAAGAATCTTCATCTGATGAATCACCTGGTGTCTGGGACAAAGCAATAAAGGAAGAAATAAAAGCTCACCTGGAAAATGATATGTGGGTTCTTGTTAAAAGGAAAAAGGATATGAACATAATGGCATCCAGATAAGTATTAAAATCTAAATATGACGCTGAAGGAATTCTAGAATGTCAAAAAGCTAGATTGGTTGCAAGAGGCTTTACGCAATGCCCTGGAGTGGATTAATAAGAAACTTGCTAAGTTGAGTTCTCTAAGACTTATTCTTGGTATAGCAGTGGAAGAAACGAAGATAAGTTAGCTAGATGTATCAACTGTGTAGCTGAATGGAGAACTGGAAGAAAAATATACATGCAAGTTCCAGATTCACTCAAGAAACATCTATGTAACATTATGGTTGAAGAGGCTGACAACCCTCAGTCAACAATATGTGCAAAAGCAAGAAAACTGTTGACTTGAAGAACTGTAAGAGCGAAAAAGTCTGTCTTCTCAAATGAGCACTTTATGGCTTAAAACAAGCAGGAAAATAATGGTTTGTCAAACTAGAGTCTAAATTGAAAAGTTTAGGTTTCAAACCTTCTCGTGCAGAAACTTGTATATATACATTTGGAACAGGAGGAGAGAAAGTTGTACTAGCTGTATATGTCGATGACATCCTGATTGCCTCATCAAATAAATTGAATGTGAGCAACCTCAAAAAGGATCTGATGGAAACATTTCAGATGCAGTACCTTGGCCATTTAAAATACTGTCTTGGTATTGAGTTCAAGAGAATATATGGATAAATTAAAACCTGTCAATCCAGGTGCATAGAAAATCTGCTCAAGCATTAAACTTAAGACTGTAAACGTGCAAAAATACCGATAGAAGTTGGTCTAAAACTAAAAACCAAAAATGAACCAAACCAAAAAATAAAACAAAAAATGAAAGAAAAGAAAACCTCCCCTACCAGAATCTTATTGGAAGTCTTACATACTTATCTGTGACAACAAGACCAGATATCACTAATGCTGTAAGCTATCTTAGTCAGTTCAATCAATGTTATGGTAAACAACATTGGACAGCTGCCAGAAGGGTCCTACAGTACTTAAAAGGAAACAAGGAGCTTGGTTAATGTTTCACCAGAACTGGCAAGCCCATAATTGGTTATGCTGATGCGAACTAGGAATCCTGTCCTGTGTACTGCAAATCATACGCTGGCTAATGTTTCAAATTTGCTGGTTCAGTCATCAGTTGGGAATCTAGAAAACAAAGAACAGCCGCCCTATCAACTGCACTATCTTCTGCAGAAGCAGAATATGTGCCTATGACTGATGCTGCAAAAGAGGCACTTCATTTGAAACAACATGCCAATGATGTTGAACTAAAGTACACTCATATACTAAACCTAAATGATAATCAGGCTGTCAAGAATCTAGCAGAAATCCCATAATTGGATCTCATTCAAAACACACAAGCATCAGGGAACACTTCTTAAGGGAAACTGTGATGCGAAGAGACATCAGGATTGCCTACTGCAGAACAGAAGAGATGGATGCAGACATTCTCACCAAAACAATGCCTGCATCGAAGTTTGTCATGTGTAGAAACCATTTAGGACTTACATGCAGAAAGTTGTTTTCTTTTCATCCTTGTTCGTGAGGAGTGTTGGCAAGTAAAGATTTATATTGTACACTCTCAAGGACTCAGTTTGTTAATGTTGTGTAACCTGTTTTGCTGCGAATAATTGACAAAAGTTTTTTTTTTTTCATGTTATCAGGTTGCACATACTGTAAATTGTTGGCTTCACCTCATCATGACTGTTGTATGTTTTATAGATGTAACTGAATACAATGTGTAATTAATTGCCAAAATAACACATTTTGTTTGCTATTTTAATCTTATCTTTTAGCTTTCCACATTTTAACCCTGTGAGTATGTTTTAGATTTTATAATTGACTACAGCCCCAAATGACCTCATCGACAGGCCCTTAAACCTTACTCACTCACCCACCCACCCACCCACCCACCCACCCACTCCTACATCACCAGTGACGAAGCCAATGTCACTTCCAGGTGGATGGAGGAATATGGGAGGAAAATGTTTGAAGGTTTGTGCAACCACCAGCTCAGCTGATTGAAGATACACAGAGAGAAGCTTTGTGAGCATCAGCTGGTTTGGATGTGTGGAGACAAGATATCTTAAACGTGATTTCAATGGCATCGTATAGTATTGTGGAAGTGAAAGATTGTGTGCATTTAAGAAGGCAGACAAACTTAGGGCATTAAAATAGAAAAATGTTGATCAATAACACTAAACAACTCACTTTTTAAATTTTCCGGAACACGTTTCAGAGGTTAATTTCCTCCATTATCAACTGGACATCGACAACTTGTTTATAGAGGTTTGTCGCTCTGTAGACTGCTCTGGCAATGACTGGAGAATAAGTATGATAGTACCAATATATAAGGGAAAAGGTAAAATTCCTGCTAATTACAGGGGGATAATTATTATTTATGCCAACAAACTTAATGCTGGTGATTTTAAACACTGGGATAAGTTTACTTTCAATTTTGGAAAAGATTTTTACAGGAATTTTAGCTATTAGGTTGCAGAATTGGGTAGAGCAGAAGACTGATCAAAGTTCCAGATCATCAGATGATATTTTCATAATTAAGACAATTGTAGACAAATACTTGAGCAATAAAAAAAGGGTGTACATGGGATTTATTGATTTCAAGAAGATACCATTAGAATTTGATACCATTAAAAGAGAGGCACTATGGATAAAATTAAAAGGGATAAGCTATACCTTTATTAAATTATTGTGTAAACTATATCAGGAGAATGAGTTCTGTGTAAAATTGCCAGTAATAAAGTAATGGAATGTATACAGAGTATTTCAGGAGTGAGACAGGGATGTAAATTTAGTCCAGTGTTATTTAACCTGTTTATAGATATTATAGGAGAGATAGGAAAAATAAACATACACCAGTTATTAATAATAAGGAAATATCAGGGCTACTGTTACTGTCATCTAGTGGCAATTTCCCTTTCAGTTGCAAGGCTAAGGTGTTGAAGCTATTGGCAAATGTTGCAAAGCAGGGGAAGACAACTTCGGGCTGTGTGAGATATTTAAACGAAGAGCCAGCTTATACGTTCATGTGATGTCAGGCGAGAACGGTGTATTGCTATGCTGCCTAGATCAGCAGCGCTACTTGCACGAAACTGAAAGAATATGAAAAATGTTATTTGGGCATGTTTACAACATGCCCGGGCTGTTTAGGGAGAACCCTCTTCAGCCTAGTCTGAGGGTTTTTATTGTGTGAGGGATCTTAACAGTGTTAGTGCGAATTTTGTCTTCATTTTGCGTTTTATTGACGTTGTGCATTGTGGTTTTGTGTTTGTGTTCAGTTCCCTGTGTTTCACACCAGTTTGAGACCAGGCTTCAAGATGTAGAAACATTGTCAACTACGTTTCAGATCTTTGCTACCCCATATTCATTTGATATTAATAATGTTTCTAGCAGGTAGCAAATTGAATTGATAAATTTAGAGTGCAACGATTTGCTGAAAGACAAATATAAATACAAGGAAGACTTGGCTGATTTTTATAAGAATGTTCCTCAAAACAGATTTCTGAGGTTGTATGCCCTTGTTGCATGGATATTATGTATGTTTGGTTCTACGTATGTGTGTGAACAATTCTTTTCTATTATGAACCTTTCTAAGTCAAAATCCCGAAGCATATTGTCAGATCACAATCTAACATGCAGTCTTCGGTTACAAATGTGCCATACATTACGTCCTAACATTGACAAACTAGTTAAAGAAAAGCAAAACGGCAAATGTCAGAAAATGTCCACCTAATTGTTCTGTATAGTTCTCCTCTAGCTCAGGCAAAATAGTTATAATTTCCTTTCTATTTGCATTATAACATGACTGTTCACATAAACTAGAATTTATATATTTATATATAATTTATATATATGGCATAAAGCCGAAATGTAATTATTTATAATCTGACTATTCCATAATTGAAACAGCATTAAAATTACGATGTCCCGCATGCCATTTCCTCTGAAACACATCACACGTTCAACTGGTCTTCGGTGGGAGCATGTGAGCTGAGTGAGCTGACAACACAGCAGCGATACCTGTCTTCCCCTGTTGTAAAGAATGGGAATTGAAAATAAGCAGAAATAAAAAATTATGATCTTTAAGAAAGAATATAAGATCAAAAGATGGCACTGAGAAGGAACAGAGTTGGAAGTAGTGAGGGAAATTGACTACCTAGGGGTAAGGCTCAACAGTGTAGGGGATTGGGGTGAATAGAAGAAAAATGTAGTCGCAGAGGGAAAACAATTGATGCAAGCAATTAGGGCATGTGTCAATAAAATACCACAAATGAAAATTACCTGGCTAGAAAAGCTATACAGTGCAGTGGTAGAAGCAACGATGTTATATGCAGCAGAGATATGGGGGCTGAAAAAAGATTGGGAAAATGTAGACGAAATACACAGGAAGTTTTTTGTAAAATAATATTGCCATTACCAAATGAAATAACACAGGCAGAATTAGGGAGACTGGAAGCTAAAGATACAATGGTGGAAAGAGCAGTTAAATACTAGTTCAAATAAATTTATTTGAGGAAAATTATATATTATGGGAAAAAGTGGAGAAAAAGGAAACTTGGATGCACAAAATACAGATAACATTGGAGGAAATAGAAATGGGGGAAACATGGGCAGAAAGGAGCAACAAAAGTAAGAGTTTCTGGAAGGAAATTAGAGGGTGGAGGCTATAGAAAAGCAGGAAATTGTAAATATTTTTAGTGAAAGAAGGTCATTAATAGATTATAGATTTTTAAAAATGGAATGGGGTATGTATGGGCTAGGACAGATGTAACAAATTTAAGTAGCATGATAAGGATGAAAAGGAGGGAGAGATGCTCAAAATATGCTATATTGTGTTAAAATTGGCACTATATTTTGGAGTGTAATGGTTTTAATATCCAAGATATGGAAAGCTTTTCCAGTAGAGCTAAAAGGAAACTTTTTAACTCAAGACCAGATGAATATATACAGAAAGCAGGAAGATATTTAGGAAACATAAGGTTAAAAATGGTTAGAAGAAGTATGAATAATAATAGAGAAAATGTAAAGGGTAATGAGATATAAAAGTAAATAGTGGATATAATAAACTTCCCCATTATACATGAAACAAAATGTTAAATATAAGGGGAATTAATAGAAATAAGCAACTCCAAGTGAAAGGAATAAATTGTGTAAATTTCTAGCTGGCAACCAGTTGGAATAGCTGCTGGGTTTCAGTAGCTAAGGCAATTGTGGGAAATATTATTAGAATTAATTATATTTGTTTAATTTTATTATTGTAGTAGATTAAGATAGTATTTGCATAATTTAAAATGAAGTTTTAAATAAATAAAATATGACCTTTATCTAGTAGCTGATTCTCTTCCTGTATAGTCTTCTCAGTCCTACTATTGGTCCTTTATATTTTAGTAACTTCGTCTTTAATGTCAAACTGATTTTAGCCTCCCCTGCCTACATTTTCTGCTATAGGACTTTTTTGCTATTGTACACCCTAAACCACCACCACACCGCCGTCCCCCATCCCTTTTCCTCTCGTGGATTGGTGGCATCTGAGGACCATAAAATCATGCTGAGAAGTTAGCATTTTAAAATGCTGTGCTTTCTGACTTCCAGAATCCTTCAAGGGTCATTTTGGTCCTGTGCACTGTGTCCGCTTTTCACCTGATGGTGAGTTGTATGCATCTGGATCAGAAGATGGAACTCTCCGCTTATGGCAGACTACTGTTGGAAAAACATATGGCCTATGGAAGTGTGTCGAGGGAACTCCAATTGCAGCTGAACCTACCCCAGCTCCTAAAGAAGTATCTGCAAGTTAATGACAAATATTTGAACACACTAATTACCAAGTTGGGAACCATGCATTTGAAAATTATTTTTCCAGAACAAAAGTTTGCTTTTACTTGGGTCATTCAAAAATTACTGTGACACTCTGAACTGAAGGTTATAATCTGACATTGCAATTCATATCTAGATAAATAATATTGAGTGATTATTATTACACTTCTCCAAGCAAAGATTAATGAACTGCTTATTTAGGAGATGGGATACTTGTACATAACTTTATTTCTAGGATTGGGATCGTGCCTTTTCCCATCTGCTGCTTATGTGATTTGGGAGCAGATGTGAATAAAGACCACCTAAAGTGCATTATCTGAAGAACCTACAGAAGTGCAAAAGTAATTTAAGGTATGAATGCTAACGGTTTGTTGCCAAATGCGTGGCATTAATCAACAACACTTTATTAAATATCATTTATTTTGCCTTAACCATTACCCTATTACTTCAGTAAACATTGATCATATTCACCA
This sequence comes from Tenodera sinensis, assembly GCA_030765045.1. Taxonomy (NCBI): domain Eukaryota; kingdom Metazoa; phylum Arthropoda; class Insecta; order Mantodea; family Mantidae; genus Tenodera; species Tenodera sinensis. The sequence goes on from JAUKNM010000021.1 coordinate 657,800, forward strand.
AGTAAGTGAAATCTTCAGACTGTATTATTCTAAAATTTAGATGTAACTTCTGTTACATTAAATCTATAACAAATTATAGTAAACATTAATGAGTTAAATTTCACTTATCTTTTATAATTATGAATTTTTTCAACAGGACTAGTTTCACAAATCAATCATTGCATCATCAGCTTGTTGACCATTTGTTTTGTTGTTGTCCTTACTGCTGCTAGGTGACAGATCATTTCTTACTCTATTGTCCAGTACTAGACATTTGCATAACACTTGTGCAGGCCACTGGCCATGTGAGCATACCAGGAAACAAAAGTTTGTTGCCACGAGACTGCTGCTTTGTCATTCAGGAATTCCATTATCATGTGTCCCTTGGATGAGGACATAAGTCTCTCTTGAACTGTCATATTCTTTCTTGGTATCCCAAAAATTGGGTCACTCTGGGGAAATAAGTTGTGGGAGATAAGTTGTTGGCTAATGCTGGGTTTATAATGAAATCATTAATTCTCTTGCTCTCCAGTATTTTTTAAAGATGATCTTGATCCATGTCCTCTTAGATGATATAAGGGGCAAAGTGGTGAAGAATAAATCCCAATCCTATGGAGATGCTTTGCTAGACAATCATGGCCTATGAATACTCTTAAGATTGCAACTGCACTTTTTCTTGAGTATCCAGGGATGTTCCGATTTGTGATAGATTCCCATCTTTTATCTTTTTGAAATTTTAGTGATATTTTGTAATCATTTCTTATAATTGTAAGTTTATAATTCTTTTTACTGTGTGGAATCATGTATAGATTATTTATGTATGCCAACAAACTTAATGCTGGTGTTTTTAAATACAAGGCTTGTGTGGGCAATGTGTGAGAGGTAGAATCGGAACTAAAAAATTCTACCTGTCAGGCTTTTGTGTACTACTGCATCCCTTTCTGGCTAGATAATCAGTATTGTCACTGGCAGACAGTCCATAATGTGCTGGTACCCACTGATAACCTACTCTTTTAATTTAGTGAGATGAGAGACTTGTCCAACACTTGGATGCGTTGGTTTTTTGTGTTAAGGTGTTTGTTATAGTTAAAATAGCTGTTCTTGAGTTAGAAAAAAATCACTGCTTTCTGGAATTGTATTATTTGTACAGAAGACTTTGAAGTGTTGTGCATATGGCTTCGACTTCTCCGCCAAAATTTATGGCACCAAATCAGAGAGGTTTGTAGAAAGAGAAGAGATGGCATGTAGCTCCAACACCTGCTGCATTTTGATTTGGCAACAAAGAACCATTAATAAAAATATGAAGCCATTGTTATTTTGGGAATCTTGTGTGAATTGTTTCTAAAGCTAATGATTTCAACACATCATTTGAGATGTCTATCTTCCTCCGTTAGGTCTATATGGTATTCAATATCTCAAGTTTGTGTTGTTGATCTTTGAAAGTAAATTTTCTTTTTGTTAGGAGGAAGGGTTAATTGTTTTTTGAGATTGTGGGTTTTAGAAAGAAAGCTTTGCTGAGTTTTGAAGCGGGATATACAATTTCTTGCTTGCCAACTACGAAGATTGTAGAGAATCGGTCAGTAACAAACAGTGCTGATAAAGTACAGCTACTAGGTATCACTCTGGACAAAACGTTATCCTTTCCTCCACATAATCTATTTCTACTCAAAATTTTAATAAAATATGTTACAGCAGCAACTATTAGGATTATTTATTTCTCTCTTATTCAATCACATATTTCATATGGCATTGAAGTATGGGACAACACTTCAAAATTAAACTTAAATAAAATCTTCACATTACAGAAACAAGCAGTAAGATCAAACTTATACTTGATTCATCTAGAGAAGCCTTTAAAGAGCAAACAATGATATTACCAAGCCTTTATGCTCATAAAACCATTTTATATATGATAAAATACTAATTCCCAATGCAAACAAATTCAGATATCCACAATCACAACACCAGAAATAAAAGTAATCTTACTACCGCTATGCACAGACTTAGCCTGTTAGAAAAGCTGCCAAGTTATGCTGGTGCAAAACTATATAACAGACTGCCAGCTGAAGTTAAAAGATCTGAAAGTAGTATCCAGTACCATTGTCAATGTGCTAAATAATTGGTTTGACAGTGGTGCTGTTTTTATGATAATATGTTGCTTTATATGCGCTGAGCTATGAGATTCTTTTTCTACCCCAGGTCGTGGTACTAGATGGAATGAACAAACACTCAATGTTTATTTCACTATAATATATTACTTTATTAACACTTTTTCTCGTCTTTACACTTTCATCGCACCAATTTATATTATATTGATAGTCTTTCCAGTTTTTTAACAACTTTAGAACAAAAGCTTCATGAAAGTTTAATCAATTTTCTACTCACATCCAAGAGCACTATAAAAACATGTCTTCTCATATCAAGCACACAGACGCTATTAACAAATTCTGGCGCTGCATCACATGACGCTACCTTCTTTTTGTGTACATCCGCGTATGTGTTCATCAAATAGTTCCCGTATTGTTAGGGAAGCGATCTTTAGCTATTCTCTCTTCGCTTTTAATATTGAACACACATAATTCTTTTATTTATACATATATATTAAATTTAAATATGGAAATATTTATGACGTCTTTAAACAAACTTAATTTTTTTTGTAACAATGAACAATAGCAACACATTTTCGTCACTCAACCAACTCGTACCAACACCAAAAACAAATTACACTCTTAACAAATATTCACATAAATGATTTTCTTTTGGGGTCTTACAATATCCTGTCTCAACAGTAACAAAACTCATATAAATTTTGAAAAAGCTAAGTATGTTCATTTTTGCACAAAAAATAAAAGCATTGCAGACATAAGGATTAAACATGGAGGCAATGAAATCATTGAAATGTAACATCAACTTTCTTGGTCGTGTCATAGATCAGATATATTCAACCTTGGGTACACAAAGACTTTTCAGTGGGTATGTAAAAATTTTAATGCACATAGTCAGTATAATGTGTTCTGAAAGAACACAAATAACAAAACCAGCAAAATTTAAAATATGCATACAATCAGTATTAGTAGTAGTCTAATGCCGTGCTGCTTGGATGTATTCCCTTTTCTTTCTTGCTTCCCAGTAGAGTTCGTTAGTGATCCAGGGGTTAACCTCTTTAGAACCATACAATGGAGGAGATTATCTTTTTTCATGTCTTGTAGGTGTTATTTAGTACTTCCCTAGTTCAACCTCCTTTTGTTCCTGTTCTCTTTAATATATTGCATCTTTTATTTACTTTTTCTGTTATATTTTTAACATAGTATTGCCAAGATAATTTTCTGGTATAGTATATACCCAAGTATTTACGTAATGTAGTTGAATGTTTTGACTATTTATTATGAAGGAGAACTCGGGTACAGTATGTGTTAAAGAAAAAATTTTATAAGATGTTTTATTGGTATTAATTTTCATGCAGTTATCGTTAGACCATTGTTCTAGTGATTGTATGACATTCATTTGTGAAGTGAATTTATGCTGAGTATTTCGAGGAGCAGATGTCCAGATGGTTAGATCGTCTGAATAAAGTGTATGGTTAATGTTTTTTGTGTAGTTCTGTGGGTAAATCATTAATCATAATGTTAAAAAGTGTGGGGCTAATTACTGAGCCTTGAGGCAGTCCTATTTTCATTTGTTTGTACTTAGATGTTATGTTACCATATTTTGTTGCACAAAATCTTTGATTGATAAAACTGTAGATCCAACGTAACATATTGCCATTAATATTGAATTTCGTGATTTTGTCCATATGTTTTAATTTCCCAACTGACCCAAAGGCATCTTCAAAGTCCATAAATATTGTTGCTACAGTTTTTTGAGCATCAAGAGAAACTTTAGTTTCTAGACGAAATTTCAGTCTGTTCCATAGTGAAGTGACGAGTTCGAAATCCTGCTTGAGCTTATGATATTAGATTATTTTTTTCTGACTACCATATAGGTCTAGACTGAACCATTCATTACATTTTCTTAGAGAATATACAAGGGTGGGTCAATAAGTAATGCCTCCTATTTTTTTTTTCCCCCTTAAATAAGTTAGTTATGTGAAAAATTTCAATTTGGCGCAATATCTCAAACCTTCTCCAATCCCCTGCAGTAGTAACTTCCTAAGTCAACAGGTGGCAGCACTGCATCCTCTTGCAAAATGGCTGACATCGACATTCGTATTAGACAGCGTTCTGTGATTGGATTTTTGACTGCCGCTTTGATTCAGGTTCAAAAAAATGAACCCACGTTTCGTCTCCAGTAACAATTTTTTCCAGAAACTCCTCTCCCTCCAAATTGAAGCACTGCAAGTGTTCGGAGGCTATTGTTTTGCTTGTTTCTTTGTTTTGGGCAGTTAACATTCTTGGTACCCAACGTGAACAAACTTTTGAGTAACCCAGTTGTTGAATAATCGTCATCACACTGCCTTTACTGAGGGAGGTAATGCGACACAATTCACCTGTTGTTATCCGGCGATCACCATGAATGATCTCATCGACTCGCTGAATGTTGCATGGAGTCACTGCAGTCACCGGCCTGCCGCTTCGCATTTCATCTGCCAATGGTGTTTGCCCTTCAGCTTCATTACAGTGACGAACCCATCGTCTAACAGTGCTGACATCCACCGTTGCATCACCATACACATTTTTTAGCCTTTTGTGAATGCGAATTGGCGTTTCACCTTCCGCAGTCAAAAATTCAATCACAGAACGCTATCTAATACGAATGTCGATGTCAGCCATTTTGCAAGGGGATGCAGTGCTGCCACCTGTTGACTTAGAAAGTTACTACTGCAGGGGATTGGAAAAGAAGGTTTGAGGAATTGTGCCAAATTCAAACTTTTCACATAACTAACTTATTTAAGGGAAAATAAAATAGAAGGCATTACTTATTGACCCACCCTCGTACTTGTCAATGAAATCGGACGATAGTTACAAATGTTTTCTGCAGGTTTCTTAGGTTTCAAAATAGGAATTATAATGGCATTTTTTCCATGTGGAGGGGATGCAGTGTTCCATATTTTATTAATATATAAAATAATCAAATATTTGATTAATAGTGTGCAGAAATCTATAGTTAATCTACCATTTTATGCAGCTAAAAGATTAGTCAACTCTGAATTAAAAAAAATGATTGCAAAATATTACTATGAAAAATCAAAAAATAAAAGATGGGGACTACCAAACATTCAAACAGTAATTCCTGAGTATCCTCGAAAAACGGTAATTGCAACCTTCAGGTTGATTACAGGACATGATTGTCTGGCAAAACATTTAAACAGAATTGGGATATATTCTTCAGCACTCTGTCCTCTATGTGATCTGCAAGAGGAAATGAACCAAGACCACCTTCAAATATGCCCGGCCACCTCTAGTGCCCCATCCATCAGTAAAAAATACTGGAGAGCAAGAGGATTAATGACTTCATTGTCAGAAATCCAGTATTGGCTAACAACAACATATTTGATTAATAAGGTTTAGGCAAGTAGTTAATGCCCTAGGACCTAGATGTTTAAGAAATTCTCCAAAATTGTGGTTAGGACCTGGCTGTTTTTTATTTTGTAATATGTCTGTAGATCGCTTTAATTCTTGTATGGTGAAATGTAAATTAAAAATGCCATCTTTATTTCTGACTAGGGTAAATTGTTTCTATTTCTGTAATTTGTTTTTCTTCATGTTTTTTTAATTATTTTAATTTTTTCTCTTGTAAAATGTATGTTACCTGAATTTTCACAAATAACGAAACATATCAGCCAGAGGGATTTGAATTGCTCTCTGTCCAAGAATCCATTTTGCTTACTCTACCAGTCTAATCACCAATGATATTTTGCAGCTGTGCTCGCTATTTGTCTTCCTTTTACTTTTCTCCCCCCCCCCCCCCCCCCCAAAAAAAAAAAATACTGACAACAATAACAGTGTCTCTGAATGTACATACCAACTGATTTCATATACTCTTTAGTTAGTGTTATGTACAGGTTCGTTTTCTTTACTCAGTCTCACCTCATTTTTACTTGCTCTACTACGTATAGTAAAGTAGAGGAACTATTGTATTCTACCCAAAAATTTGATGTCGAGATTTCACCAGAAATATGTTTTGAGGCCCCCCGAATCCAAAAAAAAATGCATTTTTAGAAAAAGGTTTGTGTGTGTGTGTGTGTGTCTGTCTGCCTGTCTGTGGACAACATAACTCAAAAACGAAAAGTCACTTAAAAACCAAAGTTGGTATTATGTCTTTCAAGGATGCGATACGAAGATTTTGAAGAAAATTCCTCCAGCCCAAACTACCCTTTACATGGAAAATTTTTCAGAAATTTTTATTTTCTTGAAAATGGCTCTAACGATTTTGATTAAAATGCCATATGTTTGAGACATTTTTATGACAAATGAAATGTATATCTTGAATTTTCTGGCTATAGCCCATGTAGTCCTATTTACTCTGGGTGCCTTTTGCATAACTGCTAAACCTTAAGAGATAAACCAAATCTTACTATACAAAAAATGTAGATCTTGCTAAAACACACAATTTATGTCTGAATACATTTTTTTGTAGAGTGAACCATTGTAGAGATATTCATTGTTATTTGTGTGAGTTTTGGAGAATTTAATACTTCTGTCACATGGTTACATCGTTATTCATTTTTTTATAGGTTAACTGTGCAAGAAGAACGGAGTTTGAAAGCTTTAAAAGATCTGACTATCGCTCAAGGTCTACTGTATTCCCATATTCTCCTTGTACCTGCAAGAAAATAAGATAATATCTGCAAATGTTTGTCTCAACTAACACAAAGAAGATATAGCAATAACAGTTTGTGAGAATGGTTAGTACAGTAAGTGAGTGAGTAGGGTTTAAGGACCCATCGACAGCTAGGTCATTAGAGTCCCTGGTTTGTACAAGAGTAGAGAAAGTCATGTGAGTGCAGCACATCAGATTTTTACTTTCTCTACTGGTAACTAGAGGAAGTATTGTATTCCACCCAAAAATTCATTGTCGAGAGTTCACTGGAAATATATGTTTTGAGGCCCCCTGAATCAAAAAAAAAAACATTTTTGGAAAAAGGTCCATGTGTGTGTCAGTCTGTCAGTCTGTGGACAGCCTAACTAAAAAACAAGAAGTCAGTTAAAAACCAAAGTTGGTATATATGTTTAATGTATTTCAAGGATGCGACACGAAGATTTTGTAGAAAATAGCCCCACCCTAAACTACCCTTTACATGGAAAATTTTGATTTTCTTGAAAATGGCTCCAACGATTTTGATTAAAATGCCATATGTTTGAGATATTTTTATGACAAATGAAATGTATATTTTGAATTTTCTGGCTATAGTCTATGTAGTCCTGTTTAGTCTGGATGAGTTTTGAATAACTCGCAAACCGTAAGAGATAGACAAAATCTTACTGTACAAGAAATGTAGATCTTGCTAAAATACACAGTTTATGTCTCAATAAATTTTTTGTAGAGTGAAGCATTTTGGAGATATTCCTTGTTTTGTGTCAGTTTCGGAAAACTTAGAACTTTTGTGCAACACAACATTGTTGTTCATTTTTTATATGTTAAGTGTGCAAAGAGAATGGGATCTCAAAGCTTTAAAAGATTTGACTATCGTACAAAGCCTACTGTATTCTAACATTCCCCTTGCACCTACAAGGAAATAGCAATAAGATAATTTGTACAAATGTTAATCTTAACATGAAGAAGATATAGGAACAAGAGTTTGTAAGAATGGTTACTACACGAGTAGAGAAAGTCATGTGAGTGCAACACATATTTTTTATATTTGTGAACTGATTTTCAGATTATCACTAGAATTTATTTTTGTTGTTGTGGTAGTGGACCACATATTTGAACTTTTGTTGTAAGATGGATAAATTTGTAATGAGAGGGAAAAGTAAAATCAGTGAAACAAGTGATAGTGGCAATAGTGTTGAACCACCACCAGTGAAATGTGCAACAACCCGTGTTCCAGCATGGGACATCGATGAGGGTGCTGTGTTGGACTTGCTCTATGATCAAGTCAAAAAGCCTGAGAAGGTGAAATACAGACATTACAGTGAATCTTACATTAAATATGGATTTGTATCTAACATGTGGTGAACCACCTCTTCCCCTCTACATTATTTGTAACCAAACTCTTGCCGAATAATTCTGTGAAACCAACCGTACCTAACAAATACTGGTAATCAATCATAGCGATTATAAAAAAGCCAGTCAAATTTCTCTGGCACAAAGCACACCAGTTAGATAAAAGTTCAAACATAATACACAATTTCACAAAATCAACAGAAGTGGCACTGGAGTCTTTGTATGAGTTGGCGTGCTAGTTGCAAAAAATAAATCACCTAATACCACAGTTGAATCTCTTATTATTCCTGGCTCTTTGATGATAGCCGATGAAATGTAATGTAAAAATTCCAGAAATAATCAAAACAATTCTGAATTCTGACACAAGTGTAGGATGTAGAATTCATGATGTGGTACAACATATTGTTCACAAAGTAGTAGAACATATTAAAATGGACAAAAGATTTGCAATTCAAATCGAATTGGTGAGTGGGTCTAATGATACTGAGCTATTTATATAAACTCAGAATTCTGATATTAAAAGAGGTGCTATTGCTGATGAAATTCTAGGATGTTAGAGAACATACAACGGGAAAGGATATTTTTAATATTTTAGATAATTTTATAAGATTAAAATTAAATTTGTCGTGGGACTGGTGTATAAGCTTGTGTAATTGCTTGATTGATAGGCAGAAAAGCATTTTTCGGACCAAGGAGTATGAGGTCACTGTGCATTGAGTTGGGGCTGCTTCCTATAGAACTTAACCAATTTTGTTTAAAAAAAACATCAAAGTTTTCTCTAGGAATTCTAGGAAATAAAGCAGTTAAACAGTTAATCATTAGCAGACAATACCCTGTTGCTGATCATTTGTACCAATTCAAAGGACTATATAATACTTAAACTCTCAAATCTGTCAAAAGTACTGAATTGTTTATTTAACCATTTAACAAGATTGTAATTAAGTAGAATTTATACAGCTTACAATAGGTCTCATTTTATTTTCTGGTTTATAAATTTTGGTAAGTGCATACATTCTAAATAAAACTGGATTAGGACTTTTACAAACTGGTTTTTTTATTGGGTATAATTTTCACTTCATTAAGAGTTTTATTAAAAGTAGCAATGCATGATTTTAATGGATCATTATTAAATAATTCTCACCTTGATGCGAAAGTTCTACTTTAACACAATCAGATTCATCCAAAAGTACCTTTATAAGCTTCAGTATAAATTACATCGTTTTCATTTAATAATTTAGTAATATGTTGAAAAAATACATAATTGTTAAAGATAAGTGAAGTTTTAGTCACTAATATTTATTATAATTTGTTAATTTAAATTGTTGTTACATTCAGTAATGAGTAGAAAGTGCTTTGGACAAGTGAAGTTAAACACTTTAATATTAAGGGTAAGTTTACACTATCCTCACTTACTTTACAAAATTGGGATATGTTTCAGGAGCAATTGTTGAACATGGCCTAATTTTGTAAAGTGAGGATAGTGCAAATAAAACTTGCCTTTAATATTATAGTTCAACTGTTTGTGGTAATTTTTGAATAACCCATAATATTTGTGACTCAGATGAATATTGTATAGTAACAAAGTGAAACACTTTTAATGTGTACTGTCTCAGTTACCTGAGAACCTCATTAATGGAAATTGACTCTCAAAATGTTTTTCCTTGTCTAACATAATTTAAAAGGTGTTGTACATCAGTATTGTTATTTTAGCGAATTAAGGATGTGTAAAGATTTGTTATTTCATTTTAATCATAAAATTTTCTGTAAATTAAGACAATACATTGCAAAAAGAGTCAAGTTATTGTAGTGCAGAAGAGTGACTAGGAACATAGTTGTTGAGCTGTAAGATTTTATTAATTCTTAAAGATAGATGATTGATCAACCAAAAAGTGTAAAATATGTGGTTCAGGTTTGTATCTTAAGTTCCTTCTTACTTTTTATAATAAATGATCTTCACTGATTATCAGGGCCTGGATTTTGATGACCTAAAAAGATAAATATAATGACCTAAAAAGATCAATAAAATGATCAAAAGAATACTTTAAAAATTTTAAATTCATTTCAGAGTATGAGTGCACCCCAATTCTTACTTATGTAACATTAAAGCTGAAATTAAAAATTAATAATTTAAACTCGCTAATGTATATTATGTTATAGGAAGATGATCATATAAAATATTTTAACTTATTCAGAATCACTGCAGTAGATAACCAGAAGCATGTGCCGGTTCTCGAAAGTTAGGGAACGTTATTGGAAAGCAGATCTTTGTACTGTGAGAAAGTCCTTTCCACATCTGCTGATACAACTGGAGCATACTTGAAATATGCTAAATCACTGGCAGCGAGTTCTTCTTCAATGCAGGAATTATCTTATTTTCACCGGTTAGCGCTTGAGAAATCAGACACAAGTTTTGTATCCAGAGTTTTTATCAAGGACACATTCCACTTTCTTAGATACTCTCCGTCCAACTTCTCCCCCTACACTTTTCAAATCAGATGCAATTCTGTTAAGTAGAGTTAGAGAACTTTTCAGACTTGCATTGTTCTCCTGTACACATGTGATTCCTTATGTTAAGCAACTGAAATTTGCTTTATGAAGGCTAGGTGTCCTTCAATTTCACTGTTTGAAAATAGTGTTTTAGCCACGTCAATTGCAGTAGCATCATGAATATTTTAATGCTTTAGTAACAGGTTTCATCATTTGGAAATAATGGCAATACTAAATTGCTGAACCTGTCCAGGTGCCCAATTGGGTGATGACCGGTTGTGGTGGGAGTGGAATACTGGGAGCTATGAAGCAGCTTACGAGAGGAACCTTGACAAAAATATTCATCTTTTACACTAGGCAATTCACTTGACAAAAATGTGCTCTATCTTCTTCTGCCACCCTAAGCATAGTGGGTGCTAAGCAACTATGTGCACCATTTTCAGGTTAAAAGCTTGTATTGACTTTCCTGCTTTCACAGTGTATGGAGCTGCATTAGTCACAAAAAGTAAGACGTCATCAGTTCTGGTACTCTCAGGCCATAACAGAAACACATAACAGAAATGTACATTTTGCAAATTGTGGAGTGATTGACAGTTTCTAATACCTCACTTGTAAGCAGAAATACTTCACCTGGTTTGTTGATCTCCAATAAGTTAAGTGACATGGCAGCTAAAGAGCAGATAAATGGAACAGTTTTAGTAAGAGGTAAAGGACTGGCACTGAGATTCCAACAAGAGTGGATGAAATACAATAGGGGAAACAAAGAAATGGATGTGTTAAAACTGGAAATTCAAAGCAACACAGGGAAGAATGGAAGATAAAAGCAGAAAAAAAAGTATAATGTAATGATTTCAGAAGTTGAAGAAAAACGGAGTTGGAGTATATCAAGATTTAAAAGACCTACTAGTGAACATACATCTGAGCGGCTACAAGATTTGTGACACTTTCAGAAGTAGCAAAATACCAGGGAAAAGAAAAATTCTTGTGAAGTTCGCAAATATGCAAACAGCTATAGTAATGTAAACCCCGCGCGACAGCCCACGAAGGGCCAAGGCCTACCGCCCAGCCGCTGCGTCCCCCACCTCTGCCAACTACAGGCGTCATTGGTGAGGTGCAGTACTGGAGGGTGGGACGTGGTCAGCGCCCCGAGCCCTCCCGGCCAGTTATGCGGTCTTCTCGACCTGGGGCCGCTACTTCTCCATCAAGTAGCTCCTCAATTGGTCCCCCTGGGACCTAACGAGGCTGAGTGCACCCCGTGCCAGACCTCCCAGAGGGGATAAAATCCCCATGCTGGTACCGGGGATCGAACCCGGGTCCTCCGCGCCACAGGCAAGCGCGCTGCCAGCTGCGCTACGGAGGTGGCCTCAAACAGCTATAGAGGTACTAAAATAGGCAAAAAAACTGAGAGGATCAACTATTAACATCAACAAGGACTTAATGTATGCACCAAGGGCACAAATGAAGACATTAATCAGCGATGATAAGCAAGAAATGAGGGCAAGACAGTATACATTAAAAACGTCGAGCTGTTGCAGTTGACCAGGCAGCAGAGAGGAAAAATGGACCAAGCGATAGCCAGACCAGCAGTCATTGCACCAAGAAAGACAGGGAAATGATCAAGCATCAGCAGGAAATACCACAGAACAGACTACTCAGCATCTTGCAACACGTGTGGTTCCAGTAACCAGTACGTCAAGGTCAAATGTGAGCAAAATGCAAGGTGGGGATATGGTGGGAGGCAGAGTGCGAAAGAAATGGGAAAGAGCCAAGGTGGGGGATGACAACAGTGAATAGTTGGGAGGAAGCGAAAAAAAAGTGTAAATTCAAGAATAGCTACAAAAAAATGTTGAATGAAATAGGTAAGGGATCAATGAGGCTGAGGGCGAAAGGGAGAACTAAGCAGGAGAGAAAGAAAGGGATATTTTGCCAAGAGTAAAAAGGTTAAAAAGATGGTTGGGTAATTCATAAATGAGGAAGTAGGTTTTTATACACAGTGAAAGTGAAGTTATAGTGAAGCAGTGTAACAGGTATAGTGAAGTGTGCAGCTAAAAGATTAGTCAACTCTGAATTCTAAAAAATTATTGTAAAATATTACTATGAAAAATCAAGAAATAAAAGATGGAAACTACCAAACATTCAAACAGTAATTCCTGAGTATTCTCGAAAAACGGCAACTGCAACCTTCAAGTTGATTACAGGACATGATTGTCTGGCAAAACATTTAAGGGGAGGCATCTGTGAAAATGACAAAAATCCACAATTTTTGTCACAATGATGTGAAAATTTGTATGCATGTGTGCCAAAGCATAACTACAAGATTTACCAAGTTTCACTTTTCTATGCAAGATAGTTTTTGCAAAAAAAAAAAAATGTTCATTGGTTTTTTTGCTGCAATTTTAGGGTAGTATAGCAAACGCTTCTTATAAAATATTATTTGTTCTAAGTAAACTAAACTCTGACCATATGTTTCCCTAGATTATGTCTACAAAACCTGGTATTTTTATTTGGCTATGTCAAACAGTTTTGGAGAAAAAAAATATTGAATACCTCAATGTCCATTTTTTTTCAAATTATTAATAGTTTTCAAAATAAAAATTAAATAATAATTAAACTACTCCATCTACAGCATTTAAAATACCAAGTTTTATGAAGCAACTATCTAAGAACATATGTGCAAAATTTAAAAGAAATCTATTAAGAACTGTATTAGAAGATGCATTTTGAAGATTGAAAAATGTGAAAAAATAGAAAGCAGAGAAAAATGACTTTAAAGTTTTAAGTGTATGACAACATACATTTACTGCTTTAGAATTCCCCTGGACCATATGAAGGTCCTTCAGCTAACTGTTTGGCTTCTTCTTCTTCTTTAAGTTTTGCTACTCTTTTAACTTTTTTTTTTTGCTGATTTGAATGTATTTAATGTACTCAGTGCACTCTGCTTTAATCTTCCCTTATCCCTAACATTACTAATTCCTGTGCTTACTGGACTTACTTTACTAGCTGTGACTCTTTCCTTTACATAGAGAGTAGCCTCACAACTCTTATTAAATTCACTGATAGCTGAAGTCACTGTGATGTTTTACTACTTGAACCTGCTCCTTCAAGATCTACTGTAGATCTAGTTATGCTCGTTTCTCCCTGAGATTTGCCAGTTTGCCATCTAGGCATTATATTTTTTCTTGCTGCAAGAGATTTCTTTGTTTGCTTTTGCTTACCCACTTTACAATATTTTATACCAGTTAATAATAGTTTAATAAAAATCTGGTCCACTTAATGTACAGTCTTTACAACTTTACAATAAATTATAATAGTGAGAAGAGTATTAGCTGCTTGTGTGTTTACAAACAGCTAAATAAAAAATTTAGATTTTCACTTAGAGCAAGAAGACACTTATTTAGTATTCCCTGCCTTATCTTATTCTATATTATACGTATTCTTATTCTAAACTCTACTTATCTAAATGTACACCACAATAAAGATGACTTCTCTCTTCTTCAAGCTGTGTAATCTTGAATACAATTCAGAGAAATACAACCACGTGGTACACACATGTTAAAACAGGAAACATTCGTTCGTTTCACCAGTATGAATGTTTGCAGAAAATCCCACAAGATGTCTCTGCTTACATCCACCAGAACTGAATCAGACCGCCCAATTTAAACTTCAAAGTAGTACGCGATTTTGCTGCAATGGGGTAATGAATACATTTCAGCAGCCACGCCCACCCACACATGGGCATTTAAATCATGGCATAACTGCCTTTTAAATGGCGATGAGGAGTAAACGATGGTAGATTCTGAAAGTACAAGGTACAGACATAATTTTAAGGCAAAAACCGAAAAATCGTATTTTTCGTCATTTTTATCAAAATTTCACCGATGCCTCCCCTTAAACAGAATTGGGATATATTCTTCAGCACTCTGACCTCTATGTGATCTGCAAGAGGAAATGGACCAAGACCACCTTCAAATATGCCACTTCTAGCACCCCATCCATCAGTGAAAAATATTGGAGAGCAAGAAGATTAAAGACTTCGTTGTCTAACTTCATTAGCCAACAATAACAATGTAAACTGATGATTAAAAGTTATACAAGTGAAGCTGATAAGAAAAGTTGAAAGAGGGAAAGTGAATAGGGTTGGAAGATGAAATGAAACAGAAATAAAAATTAAAGGGTGGAAGCAGGATAAGATAGTTCAAAGATAAACCTGTGTAATGTGTATGTAAAAGGCAACTATACTGAAGGGCTAGCCTAATAGCAAATGGGCCAGGGCCCAGTTCATTGCTAGCCCAAGGTAAGATTTGGTACTCAATAAATAATTTATTCATTCATGCATAGCAAGTAGGGAAAGTATTGTAATCAACCCAAAATTTTGATCTCGAGATTTCACTGGAAATAAATGTCTTGAGGCCCCCTGAATCCAGAAAAGCTGTTTTAGAAAAAGGTGTGTGTGTTCTGTGAACAGCATAACTCAAAAACGAAAAGTCGGTTAAAAACCAAAGCCCTTATTTAAGTTTAATATCTCCAAAGTATGTGTCACAAAGATTTTCAGGAAAATTCCTCCCAACCTAAACTACCCTTTACATGGAAAATATGTTTCAAAAATTGTGATTTTCTCAAAAATGGCTAACAATTTTGATCAAATTTTTATGACAAATTAAATGTATATTTTGAATTTTCTGGCTATAGTCTCTGTAGTCCTGTTTCCTCTGGATGACTCTTGCATAACTGGTAAACGGTAAAAGATAGACCAAATCTTACTATACAAAAAATGTAGATCACGTTAAAGCACACAAGTTATGTCCAAACGGATTTTTTTGTGGAGTGAACCATTTCAGAGCTATTCCTTGTTACTTTTGTGTTTTGCAATACTTAAACTTTTGTCAAATATGTAATTATTCACTTAATCTCTTGGGTATGCAAAGAGAATGGAACTTCAAAGCCTTCATATAGCAAGCAGCTTTAAAAGATTTGACTATTGCTCAAGGCCTACTGTATTGCCATATTCCCCTTGCATTTACAAGAAAATTAGCAATAAGATAATTTCTGCAAATATTTATCTTGACTAACATGAAGAAGATAGAGGAATAAGAGTTTGTAATAACGGTTAGTACAAGAGTAGAGAAAGCCATGCAAATGCAACACATCAGACTTTTATAATCAGAGTTTCATGTTCAGGATTTTAGTACTTAAAGAGCAATGCATACTGTATAAGGAAAAATCTGATGTGTTGCACTCACATTACTTTCTCTACTCTTGTACTAACCGTTCTTACAAACTCTTATTCCTATATCTTCTTCGTGTTAGTTGAGATAAAAATTTTTACAAGTTATCTTATTACTTATTTCCTTGTAGGAGCAAGGGGAATATTAGAATACAGTAGGCTTTGTGCAATAGTCAAATATTTTAAGGCTTTGAGATTCCGATCTCTTTGCAAGCTTAACATATAAAAAATGAACGATGATCCATTTCACGAAAGTTCTAAGTTTTCCAAAACTGACACACAAAACAAGGAATATCTCTGAAATGGTTCATCCTACAAGAAGATGTATTCATACACAAATTGTGTATTTTAGCAAGATCTACATTTTTTGTATAGTATGATTTGGTCTATCTCTAACGGTTTACCAATCATGCAAAAGTCGTCCAGAGTAAATACGACTACAGCGGCTATAGCCAGAAAATTCAAGATATGCATTTCATTTGTCATTAAAATATCTCAAACATATGGCATTTTAATCAAAATCATTAGAGCCATTTCCAAGAAAATCAAAATTTTCGAAAAACCTTCCATGTAAAGGGTAGTTTAGGGTGGGGCTATTTTCTTCAAAATCTTCATGTCGCATCCTTGAAAGACATTAAACTTAAATACCAACTTTGGTTTTTAACCGACTTTTCGTTTTTGAGTTATGCTGCCCACAGACACACTCACACAGACCTTTTTCTAAAACTGCTTTTTTTGGATTCAGGGGGTCTCAAAACATATATTTCCGGTGAAATCTCGCCATCGAATTTTTGGGTGGAATACAATACTTCCCCTACTTACCAGTAGAGAAAGTAAAAATAGATGATATGTCATCAAAATCTGGGCCCTGGTGATTATCATTTAAAGTTTGCAGAGGGCAGCTAATTTACTTTATGTAAGCTCAGGAAGTAAGAAATTGGTTAGTTAATTTTTAGAAGCTTTGTAATGGGGAATGTAAGTTCAGTACTTAAACATCAGGAGTGAATTTTGGGACATGTTTGCTTGTTTAATTACAGAGCAAGTGAAGCAAACAGGCTCCAAAATTTGACTCCTAATGTTTGACGTACCAAAGAAATTGGTTGTTAGTGTTTTAAGGTGATGAAATATATCAGATTACTCAATTAAGCAATGATCCTTTCGATAAAATAGGAAACTTAATAATTTAGGAGGAAATCCAGAAAAAAGTCTGTTTGTAGAACTTGCAATTGGACATTTTATTTAGGTTAGTAAGGACAAAATTGTTGTATGCTTCTGGAATACCAGTGAATTGTATTATGAGGTTAATATTCAAAAGTTCACTTCTTGATAGTCAGCTATCCTGTACCTTCACTGTTAAAATGATGGCTATAATTGTCCAAGCTTAAAGAGCAGCTATTATAAAGTGTGCTGCTATTTGGCATTCTGTAACTATCCTATTACAATATTTATTTCCTTGTGGGTTGTTAGGCAAGCGGAGTGACCAATCGAAAGTTTATGCACTCTGCTATAGAATTTTTTTTCTCCCATTGCCATCAACACCAGAATACCAGCAACCAAATGCTTCTGTTACTTTGCCTTACCGAGGTGGAGACAGCATGCTGTGAAGACATCATACAGAAAATATAAAATGGGGTATTTTAATTTTTTGCCCATAGCTTGTGACCCTAGAGAATTAATTTTTTATGGGGTAAACTTGCACAGCTGCTAAAACAGCCAAGGCAGTGGCTTTGTAAAGTAAGAGGTTAGGAAAGACGGACAAAGGAACTATTAGTGCAATTTCATATTGTTTTGTTGCAAGTTTCACCAATTGATATCAGTCAACAATTTATTGCTTAATTTTCTTTATAATTTTTGGCTTATAGCGAGACTTAGAAGTACCAGTTGGCAACATTTTTCTGAAATTATTATTTATTTATGCCAACAAACTTACTGTTGGTGTTTTTAAACACACAAGCCGTGTGTGGGCAAAGTTTAAGAGGTAGAACCGGAACTTAAAAATTCAATGCCACAACTGGGATTTGAACCAGCGGAAGGTCTGTGGTTCAAATCCCAGTTGTGGCATTGAATTTTTAAGTTCCGGTTCTACCTCTTAAATTTTTCTGAAATTTTAATTTGTACTGTCAAATTTAGATACTTCTGTTATTCCTGATTTGCCAATGTTTATAGTGTTAGTTCAGCTCCGTAGAAATGTTCTTCCATCTCAACCTTCATGTTATCTGGAAGAATGTTACAGCTACAAGCATTGTTTGGATTATTTTTCATACATATATTTATTAAGTATAAATTAACCTTGTAACAAAACTGACTGCCTTCCATCATGCTCTTCCTCTTTCAGCACCTCAGTACAAACTCAATTCTCTTTGCTATGAGATGCTGGTAAATAGCTTTCTGCTAGCCACTTCTTGTAACAGTTTGGAAAGTCTTGAATTCATACTGGGAACAAAATGGATTGTGTAAACCTTTATAGCCCTAAAAGTGATTAGTTTTTAATCTTAACCATGATGCTGCTGGCAGGCTTGAGATTCAGCCTGAATCTCTTTGCTGCATACCCACCATCAATAGGATTTAACTACAGATAGGAATTTACAGGATAGGTTATTTAGGGTGGCTTGTTTTTGTTTAGGATGATTAGGATTTAAGAAGGAATCTCACAGTTGTCTCACAGGAAACAGAAGTGCGTGCAACCTGGCATATGTAAAAAATACTTAAATGTTAAATTTTTAATTTTTTTTGGAATAATTTTGAGAGCTGAACAGCTCTTGAGTGGGATTAAATTAGGAGCTCAGCTTTAGTTGCTATTGGAATTGCTCATGCATTATCTGGTCTGCCCACACGCCATGCAAGGAACCCGATGTGACCTAAAGCAGCGTATTCTGGGATCATAGTTCCCAAGAGAGCTAATCAGGGTGCTTTGATGAGATGGTAAACTGGCATAGAATTTTGTTGCCTGGTGCCTAATTTCATCCTCCATGTATGGAAGAGATGAGGCTTCATGAAGTAGTCTCACAGGAAAAGGGAGGGGGAGAGAAAAGGTGGACTAAGTCCTGTGTTCTGCACCCTTTAGAGCCATAGGATCCAGCTGTCTGCAGCCATGCCCCAGATTTTGCGGGCATATAGCATGAGGGGGATTATAAGGGCTCAGTAAAGGTGTAGCTTTAGGCAAGAGGGCATCTTGGACCTCAGTATAGACTACAGTGAGATGATTGCTCCATGCATCCATGCAAAGAGGTCTCTGATGTGTTCGTGGAAAGTTAGACCCTTGTCCTTGGTAGGTGATGAAATTTTTCCACTCAATTCTTCAGCTTCAGAATTGGAATTTGGGGTAGTCTGCATATGGCACCTCATTAGAAGGATGGGATGGTTTTTGCTCACATTAACGGAACACCGGCACCACTTGGACTAGATGGAGGTGTCGCTGTATGGGATTGAAGGCTTTGAGAATGCATTCGTTGGTGCAGAACAGCAGTATGTCATCAGCATATTGTGCTAAGTTGACCTGCGGCTGGGTTGGGAAGTCTGCCATGTAGACGCTAAAAGAGCACGGGGACTAGCACAGAGCCTTCAGGGACTCTGCCTCTTATGGGTCTAAGTGTAGGTGTTTCCCCTGCAACTGTGACTTTAAATGTGCGGTGTCTGAGAAAGCTGTGTAGTATGTTGAGAGCTTGTGTAGGTAGTCACAGATGAATTTGTAAAGGATACCAGGTCATTGAGAGGGCATTTTCAACATCCAGAGACACTGTAGCAGTGAAGGCACATTCCTGGAAACCCAGGGCAGCAGCCTCCACCACCTGCAGTAACTGCTGGGAGTTGAGTGACTAGGACAAAAACCCCAACTGGTGGTCTGGGATGGCTTGAGTGTCCCCAGCAGAGGGGACAAGTGGTTTAGGACCATCCTCTTGAACAGTTTTGAGAGGGTCAAACGGAGACTGATGGACCGGTAGCTGGAAGGGTGCACCGGGTCTTTCCTGTGCTTCCGGTTGCAAATCACCCGAGCTTCTCTCCACTTGTGGAAAATGGCCAAGGGTGAGACATATATTGAACACCCTAGTCAGAAAGAGCAGGGCATGAGAGATGTCAGCCCATCAGGACCCGCCGCCTTTATGGGTTTGAGATGCTGGAGTGTGCCATGGATTTCACTTGGCTGAATTACAGGGACCCGTTCCTCATCATCTGGAGAACATCGAAAGTATCTACGAACCTCCCAGCAGACACGTTCGGAGAAAAGGTCATTTTAGGGGTCATTTTTTGGACACATGGTACGTTCAAGGTAGTTGGCCAACACATTGCTTTGGCTTGAGGTTCATAGGCTAGGCCTCAGGTGCCCTGGAGGAGAGATGTATTGATCTCGATGGCCTTTGGCCATCCTCCAACAGTCCCCAACTTTGGTGCCCAGGCTGGCCATCTTGTCCTCCCATGCTTGCACCTGGTGCTCGTGTAAACTGACTTGGCCAGTTGACACAAGCACTGCAAAAGGGCTGTGTTGTGGGATGTGCAGTGCTGCTGGTAGGGTATGTGCCGTCCAGGAGCAACGAATGAGTAGGGTTAGGTCTAGGGATAGGACTTCTGGATGTAGGGTTGCTGGGGCATGACCTGTCAGGTTGTGGGCAGTTCTTGTCACTATGGAAGTGAAGGATGAGACCACTGCCTCAAGGGTGGGATTGTCTGTGATTTTGGGGTTGGGCAGGATGGAAGTGCGGAGGCAATTTCTTACACCTTCCCAGTCAACCTCTAGTGTTTGAAGCGAGTTATTGTGACTGGCAATCCGGGTGTTGCTCTTCATCAACACAGGTTTATGATTGGATTGAAGTGAGGGTGAGATGAAATGGGGAAATGCTTGCTGATCGCAAAGTCAGCTTAAGGCAGTCCTCTACCCTGTGGATGGTGTGTGGGTTGCCAAGGGCTTTGCACTCAAAGTTTAGGGTCCGCGTCAATGAGGCAAATGATAACATTGCCTCTAGCATCCTCCCCACGACCACAATGCCAATGCTGGTGTTTGGCATTGAAGTCGCCAGCCCGGATGACACTGGGATGTATAGCAAGGATAGTGAGGTAGCCATTGGGTATGAGCTGCATTCCCGGAGAATGGTACACAGAAGCTACCAAAACCTCCATGCCGTTGAGCCTAATCTTAATCAAGAAGTGAAGTGAATATAGTGTGACAAAAGGCAGGTCCAATTACTTTTTATGTCACTTTATTTCTTCTAGAATTGAATCAAAATTCGTGGCCTTGGAACTCTGTTCTATCGTATCCTAACCTTGAGACAAACTTTATACACTGCTCAACTCACACTGACGATAAAGCTAATCTTAAAACTCTGTCTGTGCCAACTCGCTTATATAGTCTCTCAATTACTGGCAATTTTTATGGAAATTGAAATTTCTCAGTTTTTCTCATATACAAGTTCCCATACGTCAAAATCTTCTAGAACTGTGTGGAATGGCATTTGTTCTTAGCCCCATCATTGTCGCCAGCTGCATGTTAACCGACCAGTGCTTACAAGCAGTGGTGTGAGGTAGCTAACATATCTCCTTTGCCTGCTCCACGTAGTGCGATCCTTGTTCTAGTTGTTAGATAGTGCCACTAGATCTGGGTAGGCCTATGTATGCCATCCTGCCTAAAACTTCCACTGTAGGCTCACCTGGCATGGTGGGCCTTCATCCAGTTGGTCTCCACATGGTGTGTTGACGGGCCATCCTGTGCACAACTTACGACAAACCACAGGGTCCCATGACCTCTGGCCTTCCTGGTGCACCTTTGCAGCCACCTTGCTCCTGGTGGGCCCAACTGAAACCTCTTCCAGGGTTTCTCTGCAGACCCCAAGATGTTCTGTGGGGCTTCGGAGCGTCATGTAATCTCTTCGATTCACAGCACTCTTCCTGCCAACATCAACTGTCACCTCGTGGCTCATGAGGGTATCCAGTCCCAGTATCACTTCCTCAGCCACCCTTGCAAACACACTCCAGCCACACTCCTCTTCTTCCATAGGCAAGCTGTGACCCAATACAATTACAATCTCGTAGGGCCAATCTGGTTTCCTTGATGGCAAGCCCTCCACCACGTTAGGTCAGACCAGTCACGGTTGCATCTGTGTCCAATACCTGACACAGCTTTCTTTGTACCCTGCCATCTGCAATGAGGTTATCCTCCACTCTCCTGTCCAGGGCACAGAGCATCACTCGACCCAACGGCTCTGCTGTGCCCCATGCCATACCGGTCCCTACTCATTCCTCGCTTGCTCATGGGTTTTGCTGCTGACAGTCCTTCACATGTCCTGGTTGCATTCCCAGCACACTCTGCTAAGGATCTCAGATGTACCTGAATTGGCTCTTTGTCTCTGTCATGTGTTTGACAACTCGACGTTCCCTCTCTTCTGTTCTCCGAGATAGAAGTAGCAGTTACCTATATCTGCCAGCTGTTCCCTCCTCAGGTCAGCGCTATCCTGTCCACCCGTGGGCATGGCCTGCTCTTGGACTTGGCTTGGACAGCCCTTTACTAGGTATCCTGGCCAGCCACAACTCCAACTTGAGTTATTCCTCTGTCCCCAACGTGTGTGCAATGCACACCATCTTCCAAATGGGGGTAGTTTTTACCTTGGCCGCCTTCATCCTCAGCATGGCCGTCAGCGCATCTTGGATGGTTTTGTAGTCACAGAGCATTAGACACTAGCGTGTCTCAGCATCACGCACCCTATCAACAAAGGAGCAGGGCAGCTTCCTGGGACATGTATCTGGCCAGGGGGTTCACCAGTTATTCAGTGGTCAGAGAGAACTCCTGTAGCATCTCCCCTAGCTGTTGCAGTCTTGATTTGAGCTGGCTACAATAGGCTGTGGCCAGACTGTGATTTCTGAGCTGGGTTTCAAAAGCTTCCCTGATGTCTCTGGACATTGGAATCCATTCAATACTTCTGCCACCCATCCCTGGAGGTTAGCTATCAGCTGTGCAGCTTCTCTTCTGTTGACCATCAGTTGTGGGTGGCAATGGCAGCGAATTGTTGTGAGAAGACTTCAGAAGTTGATGTCCATTGTACTTGGGTGGCTTGACATGCACAGATGTTGTCACGTCCTGGCATCTCGTACTTTAAGCTCTTTAGTTTTTTGCCAAGCATTTGTTCCACTCTGGCATTTAGTTCCTTGGTGCTGCATTGATTCTGCCTTCCAGGATGCTAAGATGTTCCTCGATGTCTTCCAAGGCATTAATGCATTGACCAAGGTCCTTCGTATCATTCTCCACCATTTCTTCCTTTTTACCCCCATGTGTCTTCATTTCTTCCTTTACACCTTTCATTTCCATCTTCATTTCTTCCATCACAGAGTTCACTGTTGTTACTTTGTATCGTCTCCATTCTGGAGTTCGTTTTTTATTTCACCCTTCATTTCCTCCACTAGGGTTCACGTCCCATTCCTGACACCAGTTTGACAAATGACAAGTCTGATTACTTTTTATGTCATCTTATTTCTTCTAAAATTGAATCACTATTCATGACCTTGCAACTTGCAGATGTTCTGTAGCATCTTAACCTTGACACAAACTTCACACACTGCTCAACAGTGTGACAGTAAAACTAACTAAAACCAAAACTCAGTTCGTGCCGACTCGCTTATATAGTGTCTCAATTACTGGCAATTTTCCAGGAAATCAAAATTTCTCAGCTTTTCTCATACACAAGTTCCTGCATGTCACAAGCTTCTAGAACCATGTGGAATGGCATTTGTTCTTAGTTGCCATTGTTGCTGGCAGCATATTGTTTACCCGCTCGGCTGCCACAACAATATTCATGAATTATGAGATTACACATTTGTTTTGCTATCAAAATTTATCTCGTTAAAAGTTATCTTGAGGCCATCATATATCAGTGCTATCACACGGAGTATTGTTGATCCAGACGTAATTGGCAACATGTATATTTTACGCTGCCACAATGAACAAACATACATTTTATTAAGTGTCAACTTTTTATCATGCTGTTCCCCTTATAGTACTATCAGCATGATCTCTGTGCTAATCCATTGTGTAATAAACATGTTAGCAAGAGGGACTCAGGGTTTGTTCTGTTCAAGAACCAAATATCTATTATTAACAAAATTTTGTTTTGTTAGAAGGCTACAGAAAGTCAAGTAATGTGTAACAATTAAAATCTTAACAAAATGTTACAGAATAGCCCTAAATTGATGAATTTTGGTTAGGAACAAACTGTGCACCATATTGCTGCTCATGCTATATCATGTAAGCTCATGCTATATCTAAACATTATGAAGTGCATAGGAGAGGTGTTATAACATGAGCTCACTTAAACCTTATTTAAAATGTATCTATAGACATTCAGATTATTACTAAGTTGTGCATATTTTGTTTTACTATTGCTATATTGTAACATACTGAGTGATCAGCATAGAGCAGAAAAGGTTCACAGCTCTCAGCTGCTTACTATGCATGCTAAGCAGGTGACAGTATGTCTGCAGTAAATACACTACAGTTTGTTGTGCAAGTTTTTTCTAACAGAAAACCAAGAAGTAAACAAAAATAGAAGTATTCATATATCAAGCCAGGAGATGTTGGAAGTACCTCCATTTGGATGTTGGAAGTACCTCCATTTGTTGCTCAAGCATTTCTGGCACCTGCTTAGGAAATTTACCATTCCATGCTGCAGTTTCCTCTGAGAAATGGCAGCAAGTTCCTGATGAATGTTATTTTTAAGTTCTTCTAAAGTGCATGTGTTTGTTTTATAAATTTTCTCTTTTAATCCCCCGATAGAGAAAAACTGCAGGGGATTCTGTATGGACATATGAATCAAATACTTTATGGGGAACAAAATACCGGTAGCCGAATAGAGCCACTTCACTTAATATGAACTGTGTTGTGTCAACTAATAAACATATACTATGTTTGTAAGACTTAACTCAGGCTGAAGCCTTGCGCTTCACCACTGACTGGCTGAGTACAGTGAAACCTGTACTATGCTGATCACCCAGTAGTGAAGTATGATATCAGCACATAAGATGTGGTTACACATAATTTTATGCAAATGCATAAAACTTTAAACACGAAACACAGCTACAGGTGCAGAAACATTTTTCTGGTGTATTGTCCAGATGTCTGTGCATCATCCTCCTCCATATTCTGATTTAATTTGGTAATTCATTAGTAACATTAGTTGTTGCATTTTATTGCACTGTGTCTGTGTAAAATATAAAATTGAAAAGCACTTTCTGATTCAAAATATTCTGCCTTGAAGATCTGATATACTCAAAGATTTGTAGTAAAACACATTGGATAACCCATAGAGGATGTGTAAACTAGAACCTTAGTCATTTAGTGGTAATTCTTCCTTGGCAAATATAATTCTAAAATAAAATTGTTTTGCTAACATATCATTGTGAGGAGTGTGTGTATAGAATCAGTGAATTATTAATTGCTTCCTTTTTATACGATTTGGAATTATATTGCATGTTAGTAATTTTTTATTGTTTTATAATTATGTGGCAGAACTACTCTGACTAATGTATTATCTAATAGATATATTACTTATTCTTACTTTATTGTTTCTGTATTTTCATGAGTAAATCTTCAGTTTCTCCAACATGCTATCATTAGTACATGGTAAGATAAAATGGAAGATCTGGTGGCAAATTTTTTGCAGCTTGGGCCCTGTATGCAGCAGTAACTTTCTTCAGCATCAAGAATGTGAAAATAACTGCAGACATTACGCAAACCTCAAATACATCATTTAATTTGTGCTCTAAATTTCATAAAATATTTCACCTCAAGTTGTATTAATTAAATTGTAATTTCAGATAATTGCAACCAAAATGTATCTGTGATGATTATCAAGTTGCATCATATTTGTAATTTAAAAAACAGGTATGTAATAAATATTTATATGGATAAGAGTTACATATTTCATAAATTTCTTTTAATTAACAAGTCTGTCTCACTGTGAGTTCCAAGAATGAATTTGATTTTATTGAACACTATTGGTCTCAAATCATCTGCAGTCTTGACTAATATTACAAGAACATCTATAAAGTGAATAAACTTTAGAAAGTGTCGTGATAATATTGTCAAAGTCCCACTCTGCAGTGTGCACGAATTCTTACGAAAGTTGCTGAAGTTGCCGTGTTATTGCAGAGTTAATTCAATGCTGCCAACAGCTCTATTTCTTCATTAATTTGTTGCCAATCTGAAAATTGAATGTTTTAGCGGGACCCCGTCAGTATGCTAGTGAAGTTGTTAGAAGCAAGTTGTGAGAGCCATGACATGCTTCATTAGCTTAGTAGATTTAGTGCCTTTGTGCTATAATGAGGAAGAGTGTATGCAATTCCTCTACAACGAAGGCCTGCTGAGAACCTGATGCTATGCAGGGAGTGTGATGCCATCTTACACCCCATTACAAAAAGGGGTCGAAAATTCCAGCTGTTTTCCTACAGGAGGGGTCATCCTGAGCAGTTTTCGGAGTCTGTGGCCAAGGATACTTGGTTTGAGCACTCCAAATTACCACCAGCCCAAGTGCTTCTAGTTTTGCAAGTTAGCTATCCTACGAGCAAACTGTGGTGCAGTGTTCCCTTGGGGATAGCACTATTAGTCATGCAACAATAGCGGACTGGTTTACTTACTGTAGGGAGGTGTGTATGTCCTCAATGGATGACAAGTACCTCAACCATGGCAAAATAGGCGGTGCCGGCCACGTTGTCCGAATCGACGAATGTAAGATCAACAGAAGGAAGTACCATCGAGGTCGCATTGTGGAAGGCAACTGGATCCTGGGAATGATCGATATGGTCGCCAATGAGGTGTGGAGGACTGTGTGCCCCAACAACAGGAGGGATTGTACCACCCTCTTTGCATTAATTGAGGAGCATGTAGAACTCGCCAGCACAATCCACACCAACTGTTGGGCAGGATATGATGCGGATTTTGCTGTCCATCTAATGGTGAACCACAGCTAGCATTTTGTGGATCCAGTAACCAATGCCCATACCAACAACATTGAGTCCCGATGGCGGTCTCTCCGGCATCGCCTATCCAGGGGTGGTATTAGGCAAAACCAGGTGGACATCCATCTAGCCGAGTACCTGTGGCGGCGAGATGTAAAGAACTGAACAGCCGACCCCTTACATGAACTCATAGACGACATCAGAAAGGTTTTCCCCGTGGTATGAAGTGCTCAGCAGGTCACGTGGGCGTCGGAGACAACAGCAAAACCCCTATCCACTCCTTAATAACCTATACCCATTACTTCCTTCTTACTCGTACTACAACACTTGCGTCCTGGCACCCTCTTTCACCTTTTCCTTTCTGCCTCTATATCCTATGCTTCCGGTGGAGTTCTTTTAGTGGATAGTGCCCTAGGGCAAAGCCTACAGTCTGTGCCATCCCAGTGTATGGGGCTCCATAAATGGATTTTTTTCTCCACTCGAAAATAAAAAGAATAAAAAAGAGCCAGCATTTCGTGGACCCAGTAACAAGGCAATAACGATAATGTACACAACAATAGTATGGAGTTGCGCTAGCGATATACCTGTGTGGGCAATAACAATAATGTACACAACAATAGTATGGAGTTGCGCTGGCGATATATCTGTCACAGAACACCTAGTAGTAAGAACAGAAACTACGTGTTAAACCTTTATCAACAAAACAGCGATCGAAGCACTCCAAGTGCGGCGAGTTGGAACTAAAGTATGAAAAATTGCGCTCCTGAATGCTCACGCTGCCGGTAGCTCTTACAGGATTTTTCATACCTGCCTACATGTCAGTTTCAGCTGACTGTCCTAATGCCATATTTCTTCCGCTGACGCGTGAAGTTTAACACATGAGCCTCCATAGTTGTAATTACAGTTTTTAAGGGTGCTGCATATTAAAAGCTCACGCAAATTAACTTTTATGTGCTTTAATAAATTCGGCACTCTTAAAAACTGTAATCACAACTATGGAGGCTCACATATTAAACTTGATGCGTCAGCGGTAGAAATATGGCATTAGGACACAATCAGCTGAAACTGACAGGTAAGCAGGTATAAAAACAGTTTATTTGTTATAATTTCTTTTTATTAAAATTGTCCAATAGTCTGTACATCAATAGCTTTTATGAAATATTAATGAGTTCTGTAATGGTTGCAGGTTCAAATGACTAGTTTTCTTAACAGCAACAAGATGTTTCTTTTTCAATTCTGACACTGCCACTAATTACTATGCATGGCATAAAGTAAAATATTTTCTACTTTAATGAGCTACCTCAATGCAACCAAACATTAGGATGTGGTATTTGACAGGGAAATGGGAACAATTACACATGTTTGACACCTTTATTTATTCCTTCTAGCATAACACAATTTGACATATTTGCGTAACAAGCACAAAGAGGCTTCTTCTACATATATTATATACAACACTGTGTTGCTCCATATGCAAACACCTGTTTTGTCATTCACTAGATCATTATTAGCCTGACAACAAATGTCCTCTTAACAGTTTCACTTCATTTAACACTTTCACACCATTTCACTCCCAGCACCAGCACTGGACACCAAAAAGGCACAGCTTGCGAAGTTATACAGCGACAATCACAGGAATACCTTTTAACTCCAACTTTCCATCATGCATATCCTAGAAATAAACAAAAAACAATGCAACAAATAGCAACATTTATGTATAACTAAAGTTTAAGTAATGAAAGTGCCTTGGGTAAAGAAGGGCTAGGCCATTATCCTATTTACATTTAAAATAGAGACAATTTTAGATGGATTATAATTAGGCTTAGTAGACGAGCTACATTAAAGATGAATCAAGTTATCGGCATTTGTAGTGTGCGGAACCAGTTCAGTCTGTCTGCTGTTCAGACAAAACGTGCACAACTTCATTCTTTTGGTAGCTCACCTACTAAGCTTAATTAGAAACAATTTCAGCAATTGTACATATGATTATCTAGCAAGTAATACATTTTCTGCCAAAAGTCGCAGGTTTGCAATCTTAACACTCGTGACAACTTTAGCCAACACATTATTATAATATCAGTATGCTCTATTAAACACATTACTCGGTTAACAGTCTGGCAAATACCACTTGAGAGTTAGATATCAAGAGTATGAATTATCTTGTTTTATAGGCATTCATTAAAATATCAATCTTATGTTAATATACTTGTATGTTAATGTACATATCAATTCATTTATGTAAATTTGGTTTGGTTTGACAAATACAAAACACTCAACTCTTGAAGACAATGTCAATGACTGTTCATTGTTTCATATGACAATTCTGTATTTGTTGAAATAGGTTATGATGAGCACGATTTCTATTATCCACAGTTTGTTGCATCCATTTGTATTTTCTGATGTGGTAGTGTTATTGCTGCATTTGCTTATTAATATAATTTAAAATATGTAACCGCAAACAGAGGCACTTGATTATCTCCAGCCAAGTAAAAAGTCTTAGTCAAATCATCATGTGCCTGTTACTTTGCACAACAACCATGTGTAATTTTTTTAAAATACATATTTCTTATAATATCCTGCAATTTTGATTACTATTCCACATCTTCTAAGGGAAGGTCAATTATGTATTTTACAACTTGTGCAACAAATGGATGCAATTAACTGCTACATGTGCGTAAAAAGCTATGATAAACATTTTGTTAAATACACTATCTTCATCCAATATCACTGGTATAGTAAGAAGCTCTTAAAACTTATTGAAAATAAATAACGCACCTTCAGATTCTAGCTTTAGTTTCCACTGGGTATTTACACTGCAATGCTGCAAGGAATGTATCGTAGGCATATCCCACTACCTGCGTGGCTGAAAATTAAATACAAATGAATACAATTATCAATTAAATACATGTTAACACTTCCACTGTTATAACCTGTTAAAAGCATCTTACACCTAACTGCTACGTATTTCACCAATATTAATAGTAAATACCAATATTATACACACATATATTAAGTAGAAACAATGCAAATGTATAATTACCTCTCTGTCGAAGATCATTTAGCGACAAAAAACTTATTATATCAACATGCAACATAGTTGACGCTTCCAGAACACCAAACGTGTTGTGGTATTGAATTTTTAAGTTCCAGTTCTACCTCTCAAACTTTGCCCACACACGGCTAGTGTGTTTAAAAACACCAACAGTAAGTTTGTTGGCATAAATAAATAATAATTACCATCTGAAGGTTATTTAATCCTGGGATACAAAGTACTTACAATAGTAAGTCACCATTGAGGTAATTTGTCTCTGATGTGAGACTGCCTTTGTGGTTTACCAGGAGAAATACGAACTGCTTTGAGAATTTAATGCCATTCTGGCAGTTTGTCACAATAGCTCAGTGGTAGAGCATCCGCCCGGTAAGCGGAAGGTCTGTGGTTCAAATCCCAGTTGTGGCATTGAATTTTTAAGTTCCAGTTCTACCTCTCAAATTCATCAGTATTTCATATAGTTCATTTCAAAACGATATCAAGTCCCATCGTAATCAAAATTTAGTTTGGTACAATTTCCTACTCTGAGTGCATATTGTATAGTACTACTGATCAGTTCAAAGCATATTAAATTCTAGTTTCTAAGACTTTCTATATTGTTGGTGTGACTTGGCTGCACACTAATTGTTGATTTTGTATATTTGTGTATTTTGTGTGTTTGAATGTGGCTGAGGGCGAGGATTTTCAGGCATAAAAATTTCTAGCACAGCTTCCTTCAGAAGGGAAATATCCTGTGTTGTAGATATACAGCACAAAGAAGGGCCTCAAGCCCAATTAAGGAGACCTCTGAGCAAAATTAAGCAATCTGTCATTCCCAATGGGATGCTGAGAACTATATTAGTTAAAATGCATCCATAAAAAAACTAATTTTTTCTCGTATATATCTCTAACACAACAATAGCATTGTTGTAATTATACCCCAAACTATTAAATGATCTCGACCAAAACCAAACTGTCAAATAGCTATTATACTTCACCTAGTGCAATGTCAAAAAGTATATTTACATTTAAATAAACATAACCTAACACAATGGCAAACATTCTGAATAAATGGAGCAATTAATAACTGAGTAAGAGTATATCTAAGATCATTAATTACAGTTTTGTGGCTAAAATTCTGTTTCTGGGCCACATGAAAACTCTGTTTACACCTGTGCTGCAAATATAATTTTAATGCAACACAGAACCAAATACAATTGTAACATCAGCTGTATGAATATTGAAAAGAAAACTGTTTTCACTGGTCCAATTATATTTCAACGTGTTTATATGAATGGCTAAACCGAATGACATCATTTGGTTTTTTCAGGATACTATAATTTAGTTGGCTCATCACTAACTATAAAATATCCTGACACTTATAACACGTTCTCTCTTCATTCTCAGCAACTATTGTATGTTCATTGCTCAGCAACAACACAGATCAAAACTTCTCTAATTTTGTAAATGCAACATTGTAGTATTACTTATTTACCATAAACTTGTTTCTTTATTTCAGTACTTTTACTTATGCTGATGTCCACGGTCCAACATATTGGTACAAAGCGTTGTATACAACAAAAGTAGGACAAGAGTAGGATACAATTTTGTTGCATACAATTTTTTCATCAAACAACTTGAAAATAGCCAAATCAGTGTCAGTAACAAAGCAATATGGCAGACTGTGCAGGCAACATGTAGTCAGTTGTTTTATATGTATGGCTCATGGTTCTTTTAATGTGATGGGTGTTTTAATAAAACGTTTAAACTTTTTCTGGGAGATTCATTAACGATTTTTCGTGACCATTAACATGCATTACTAAGGTGGCCATTACATAGCTAAATTTCAATAATAAGAAACCCAGTTAACAGTGTGTTCAAATTTTATGTTATGAAATGAGTTCAAATCTCCTGTCCATGCATACTAAGATTAAAACCATTACAATTGTACCTTATCTCTTTCGCACTGTAATAGTTTGTCTCATTTGTGTCCTAGTGTGAAATATTGCCTTCTACAGGAAGTAAAGGGTTGAGAAATAAAGCTTCGCTAATTTGCAGAAAATTGCCATAATTTTCCAATTCCTCTAACCTCAATTTGTTCTGTAGCAGACCCAATATACCCTGGCCCGTGTCCTGTTCTCATGACCGTGCCCACCAAAGTCTTTTACTTGTAATACATCTTTTCTTCCTACATAGACTCATGGAAATATATCGCAAACCTATACTTAATATAGTAATCGCTAAATTATTTGCTTCTGCCATGTTTATTTTTCACACTTGCTACGTGAACTGTCATTTGTGTTGGACCAAAATTCATTATAGTGTGACAGTCACTGTTTCTTTTGTGTACAATTCCATTGGATACAAAAAGTTTGGTCAAAAAAGTTGGACCGTGGGATACCGGCTTTAATCTTATCTCAATGGTTCTTCAAAGAAATGATTTTCTTGTGAAGATACCATGAGCTATGTACCAGTAACATCACAACAATATTAAGACAGTGCAGACTGAAACATTGCTACAACTTATCAATACCAGACATTTTACCACATCTTTCATTACTGAAGTTTGTAAATTTAAATGATTTTCTTGATAAAACAGCAATATGATTTTACAAAGAACTTTATCTTAGTATGTGATCTTCGGCCATGTCATAACGCTGTACCAACAATGTTTAGATTGTGTGCACTAATGTCTCACAGTGACAAAATTGAAGAAAAGATAATTTATTAAAGATGTAGCAGTGAGTCTGCCATTGGGTTATTGCAGCAAAGTGGAAAATGTATTAAATATAACTTACTTCAAATGATAAATGAAGGAAATCTGTGTCACAGTCCTGAAGATGCACTTTTGGAGATGTCGAGTACTGCAGTAGTTCATTTTGTAAAATGCACAGTGGTACTTCGTAGGTGTTCGGCTATTGGGTTTAGTTCAATTTCTGCCGTGTAGAGGACGCTGCGCGGCGACGGAGGGGAAATGACTATGTCAGTGGCGGTTGTCGGTCACGCACGGATGTGTTTCCGACAAAATTTTATGAATTATTTATTTCATTCAGGCATTCATTTAGTTATTTACGATATTATTATATTATTCCTTTCGATTTCAATTTCTCTATTACGTATATTAAGTCGGGGAGTTGTTGTATTTCACCAAAAAATTCATTGTAGAGATTTCACCGGAAATATATGTTTTGAGGTCCTTTGAATAAAAAAATTGAATTTTTTTTACAAAAGTTCCCCGGAAATATGTTTTGAGGTCCCCTGAATAAGTGGATTAAAAACCAAAGTTGTTATTTATAATATATAAATATATAAATGCGACACGAAGATTTAAAAGAAAAGTTCTTCTTTAACCTAATCTACCCTTTACATGGAGCATTGTTCTAAAGCTTTTATTGGCGTTATCACGTTTTTGTTAGAGAAAAATGAAATTACAAGTCGTATGGGAGCGTAGTAAAATCATTTCGTGCGCGTTAATACGGATATGGTGTGTAATAAACACTCGGAAGGAGTCTAAAATGTGACGTTAACCGTTCTTCTTCCTTACCTGATTACCCTCCCCTTATGTAAGTCTTACAAGCCAGTGCTTAGGGTCAGGCGTCTATCGGGGAGCACAGGAACCTATGGACCGGACAGAGTGAACGAACACCTGCAAGCCACTAATTCCACCAACTGCTCAATCATCACCTTTCAAATCATGCATTTCGCCTGCATTTCATATCATCCTGTTCATCATCATACTGGTGCTGGGCTGACCACCCGCTTGCAGGTGTTCGTTCACTCTGTCCGGTCCATAGGTTCCTGTGCTCCCCGATAGACGCCTGACCCTAAGCACTGGCTTGTAAGACTTACATAAGGGGAGGGTAATCAGGTAAGGAAGAAGAACGGTTAACTGTCACATTTTACGACTCCTTCCGAGTGTTTATTACACACCATATCCGTATTAACGCGCACGAAATGATTTTACTACGCTCCCATACGACTTGTAATTTCATTTTTCTCTAACAAAAACGTGATAACGCCAATAAAAGCTTTAGAACAATGTTCCATGTAAAGGGTAGATTAGGTTAAAGAAGAACTTTTCTTTTAAATCTTCGTGTCGCATTTATATATTTATATATTATAAATAACAACTTTGGTTTTTAATCCACTTATTCAGGGGACCTCAAAACATATATTTCCGGCGAAATCTCTACAATGAATTTTTTGGTGAAATACAACAACTCCCCGATTTAATATATGTAATAGAGAAATTGAAATCGAAAGGAATAATATAATAATATCGTAAATAACTAAATGAATGCCTGAATGAAATAAATAATTCATAAAATGTTGTCGGAAACATCCGTGCGTGACCGACAACCGCCACTGACACTGACATAGTCACCTCCCCTCCGTTTCCCCTCCGACCCCGCGCAGCGAAAGCGTCCTTTACAGTTTACACGGCAGAAGTTGAACTATACCCAATAGCCGAACACCTAACTGCACAGTTCTGAAATTCAGAGAATGCAAAAGTGAATTTAATATTAAAATGAGGATAAAATGGCTTTCAATTCTAGTCTTCTAACAACTACAAAGTTTAAAAAGGTTTCCGAATGGACTTTTATTGCTGACTCATAGCTCATGAACTATCAACTTACTATGTTATTTATTATTAATGTTATCATTCTAAGCAGAGTAGATTCGAACTACAGCTGATTTGCAAAAAGTAATATTAGTCAAGTCCATACCAACACAGTTCTATATTGAAAATAAGTAATGCAGATACATTACAATTTAGGTTATGTCATGATTTAACTGACATCATTTTACATTTATGTATTTAATACATGAATCATACTTACCAACGACCTTGTAACAATAGATTTGTTTCCTCTTGCCGCTCATAAACTATAGCACAAATTTAAAATCTTGCGAGATTTACAAATACAAGAATATTCTTTCCAGATTTATTTTCGCTCCGCTGCCGTTAATAATATCACAAACGTTAACCATGTTTTGTTGTTGTTGTTGTTGGGGGTTTTTGGACGCACTATCACACTCCTGGCAGGAGTAATCGATGTCTGCGTCGAATCGAAATATGTAGGAGAACTGAGAAAAACGTTGCATCACTAAAGGAGGATCGGAGCACAGATCATAGTTTCATTTTGCAGTTAACGAGATGGCGAAGTAGTAGCCGTGGCAAATCGGTATCCGCACTATATACCAGGGAGGAAATATTCCATGGGCCATTTCCATAACGCTTGGCTAGTCTGCTGATAAATTGCGTAACTGGGAGTGCGTGTGAGGGGCAATTAAGAAAGATGTGGTTGATATCACCGTAGGCACCACAATCACAATTTGGAGAGGCTCTTTGGCGGATTTTAAATAGGTAGGCCGGTGTAACGGCGACTCCTAATCGGAGTTTTGAGATCAATGAGATTGCAGCTCTACTGAGAGTGGATTTCTTAAACCATGGGTAGCACTCCGTTAGGGGAGGTGCGTCGGGATAGTTAGAGAGGTGTGAAACCACGTTTAACCATGTTTTCAAATCAAGAAACTTTTAAATTATGTATAAACTGTGATTACGTCACTGCGTGTCGCATTGCCAACTTGCACTACATTAAATTACGAAACTAGATCTGTAATGTATTCATATTTGCTATTGACTCAGTTCGGTCATTAGGTAATTCCTTTTTTTGTGTGATTTATTCCTTCGTTTTATTGTTTTATTCAGAATTTCCTATTAAATTGTTTCATAAAACGATGCTCCCATAATAACGAATAGTGGCATCACTGGTACTTGCTCTACCTCCATTGACATCCGGTAAAAAGAGACATCTGTTGACAATAATCTGTTCTAAAATTGACGTGCAGCGCTCGAAATGTACCTTTCACTGCGGTGACCTTGACAGAACGACGTAGAACCGGAAGTGCCTATTCCACTCGGCACCCAGTGGTGAAATCTTCCTTGAATCTCTTAATGACGTTTTTGCATTTGCCTTGAGACACAATGAGAAGATCACTTGCAAACTCCACATCCCATTATCATGGTACCTACCTGCCTTTCCAAACATATTGACCATTTGTATTATTTGTTTCCCTGCCAAATGTTCTATGATATATCCATTAGTTGTCTTACCACTCCTTTGGTGGACCAATGAATGCCAGCTGTTCATGTATGTAGAGTTGTGCTTCAGGTGTTTCAAGGCCACCAAACACTTAAAAATCTGGTCTTACAAATGCGCATAAATTCTTGACTAGGGTGACCAGACGTCCAGATTAATCCGGAGATGTCCTCTTCTTAATAGATTTGTCCAGTGTCTGGGTGGAGTTTTAGAAAACCTGTAAATGTCCTCCCTTTTTAGGTTATTTTGTTTTTCCCACGGGTTTCGAAACTGAAGGATTTGAATTTTTGAACACAGAATATAATTTTAAATAGATCGTAAATGGCAATTGTGGGCTTGATAAATTAATTTCCAACAAGAACTGGTTTAAGCATTACAGAGAAAGCAAACCTATAGACTACCATTCAGAACTCGAAATAGCAGAATATTTCATTTCTATACCAGGAGATAATGCCAATGTAGAGAAGATATGAGTGAAAATATCATCTCAATGGGCAGATAAAAGAAACAAATTTAAAATAGAATCTGTAAAGGGTCTCCAAGTTGCAGTACAATTTTACGCAATATTCCTGCACTGACTTCTACAAATATCTATTAAAGAAGCCTCAACTTTCGGAAAAAAAAAATCCAATCTTCACAGAAGTATCTGTAAAAGAAGGGTGTTCTTCCATGTAATTAAATAAAAATTTGTAACATAATTCTATTTTAACTAAGACAAAATACAAGCGTCCTTTTTTGTCCAATGCCCTACCTTATCACAGTAAAAGCTCTATATTTTGTCTGTAGCATCTGATTACTTTAGTCTTGACACATCATTTAAACTAAGAAAACCACATCTTGAACCTAGTTTAGGAACTCTTTACAGCATCTATGGTATATGATAAATTTTTATTTGTGGCTGGAAAATGGCACAGTGTACAGTACCGGGCCTTGACGTAAGTAGTGATACCATCATTGAACCGAATTCATGTTGCTGACACACATGGTAATGCCTTCACAGCTATTTGGGGCTTGCTTTTCTCTGTATAAACTACTGGGGTAAATCACACAAGCTCTTTTAAATCTTTTAATTCGTAGTGTTAGCACACATTTTTCACGATTCTGGAGCATGCTGAATTCTCTAGGCCAAGCATCTCAAACTTTGGTCTCACGAGACTGCCTGAATTGTGATGCAACTTCCATGACACAATATCCCTCTCCTTGCTGAACCCTCTTCCCTAGCTTAGGCAGCATTATCAGCATTGGCTCAATCCACTATCTGAGTACTACATGTTCTACTGACAGTAACATTTTTAAAACCATCAAAACTCCATTTAGGGCTGAGAGAGTGAGAGAGGAGAAATATATTTCCGTAGTATAAACGAGCATGTGAAATGTTTATTGTGCTCCAAAGTATTAATGGCTGTCAACAGCAGTAATATGCAAGAGTATTGTGTGAATGTCACAAAGATCATGCTACAATATTGAATAAATTTATTAATGACTTGGTATCAGTGGCGGTTCCTGGGTGATCGCACACTCGCAACTACACACCCACTAATTTTTTTCGCGTGTGAATGTGTATTTGACTTTCAAGATATGCATATGAGAAAGTCGAATGTCTAACTTACTTCTATATGAACTTTCTCGTTTAATTTTCCCGCGCCCTCTTTACCAAATGTCAGCGCATTCAGGTCAAAAAACAGAGACGCATAAACCCGAATTTGCGACTGGTGAAGGTAGCTTTTTGGCGAGGGGCACGCAGGGAGCTGTGCAAAGCTTGCATTTAAGAGTGCGGCGAGTTAAGGCATTGGTTAAGGCAACATAATCGACAAGGCCAACACATGCGATTCTTACCGCGCAAGCGCACTACGTTCTCGTACAAGTCCCTCCGTTTTCCTTGCTACGAGCATTTCCCTTTTCCCTCCGGTTGTTTAGCAGAACCTACTAGGCAGCCAACGTGACGGCTCTAAATATAATGTAGCCATCTTCTATATTAAAATGACAGTTATATTAATGTTACAAACACAATTACATCTAGTCTTATTAAGCGATTATATATGCATACGATTGCTCTTCATGTCGTAATTTACTAAGGCCAATACTTAAGTTTGGAATGGTTATTTTGTTACAGTCTTAATTACTGTTTGTTATATTTGTGTTTTGGCAGCAAGTTGCATGCAGTTGTGTATGCACATAGCGGGAAATTTGAATCTATGAAAGTGTGGCAATGAATAACATGGCGAAACTGGAGTAGATAATCTTTCTGGTTTATTCTTAAAAGTGAAGCTGTTTTCCGTGCGTATTGTTTGCGAGTGAGAGTTGTTGTTGTAGTGTTTAGCGCCCGCTTTTACTACTACGGCACCGCAGGCGGTGACACTGATGATACATGGAATGAAGATGGAGCACCGGTGGAATGAGATGGCGGGGGAAACCGGAGCACCCGGAGAAAACCCGCCCTGACGCCGCTTCGTCCACCACGAATACCACATTCGGGTCCCTGGGATCGAACCCGGACCGCCTAGGTGGTAGGCGAGCGCGCTGACCGCTCGGCCACGGCGCCGCCTGCGAGTGAGAGAAACGGCATCTGGACAAATAATAGTTCTTGTGCTATTGCTAATTTAAAACAAAAAATAGTAAAACATGAGAGCTCTATTGCCCATATGAATTTAGAATTAGAATTGTGCGATGTGTGTCGGAGAGAGAAAGGGAGTAAAGGTGGAGAGGATGTAATATACTGCACATCCACTGCGACAAGTCACGAGCCGCCACTGCTTGGTATATAAATTAACAGTAATTCATATTGAATTATGCAAGATATTAGAGACTTTCTATATGAATGTAATAGACATAATTTGATTTCCTATGCGACTGTAGTTGTACATGAATACATGGAGTCGATTATCTTGGCAATTTCATTGTAGGGCAGGAATGGATAACAGCATTATGATACTTAAAGGAAGCACACTAGTAAATGTGATAGACATGACGATATACGAACTCTATGATTTAAAAGCAGCTGCTTGCTATGATATTGCTTGGAAAATCGGAAAAGCAATGAAACCTTTTACGTATGCAGAATTTATAAAATCCTATGTGATATCACTAAAATAATTTCCCCAACAAGCAGATTCAAGTTCTCAAAATATTGTACCCTATCATCGTCAAGACTAGAGTGTGAAAATTGCAGAAGTAATTTAAAATTATATTCAAAATGAAGTTAATGAGTTTGTAAACAACTGTCTAGCATGAATGAGATAGCAGACATGAACGACAAGGCTCAATTGCTAATCTTCATTTGTGGTGTAAACAAGAATCTTCTTGTAATCCTTAAGGAGTGTACAACAGGAGAACTGTTCCGAGTATTGAAAGATACAGCAGCAAAAAAGTTGAAATATCAGCAATGATAGATGTTGCTCCAACAATGATTGGGGAAAAGAAGGGTCTGGTAGGGAGATGAAAGCAGTTATTTAAAATGTTACAAATGCCTGAAAATGTACGGTTTTTCCATTGTATTATCTATCAGGAGGTACTGTGTGGTAAGACTGTGAATACAAAATGGCTACCAATGGACATTGTTAAGTTCTTGAGCGCTATGGACGTGACATCACGTCCATTTAAAATGACGGATGAGCGTTATGGGCGTGTATACACGTCCTGTGCGTTTGTGCATTTAAAGCTTATTTATCCCTTATCTAACTCAACATATTTTAATTTTCCCTTTATGAAACATTTAAGTAAAGCATATATACTTCACTGGCTTACCTTAATATGTTCGTTCTGCAGTGATATGCCTCAAAACAGGGATAAACACACAAGGGCACATCTCCACATTCGCGAATTCCCTTCTTGCGGCACTCGAAACACTTTCGAGATGGGCAGGACTTCTTTGCTTTTGGCGGTATTCTTTTAGGATAATGTTTTCCTTGAAGTCTGAAGGGTGCAGGGGTTCTGGATTTTCTACCCCCAACGTGGTATTGTTCAATTAGGCTGCGAGCTATTGATAGTCGGAAGTCCAGGTAGGTCATTTTCTTGTGTGGGTTTATAGCTCTCCAAATTACCAAACAATTATATATGGTTATATCCAGTTGGTGCAAAAATACCTTTTTATACCACTTCTCACTTCAGCTGCAAGCAGGAAGGTATATGTATGTATTTCAAGAAAGAAACAA
The DNA here is from genome assembly GCA_030765045.1 of Tenodera sinensis. NCBI lineage: Eukaryota > Metazoa > Arthropoda > Insecta > Mantodea > Mantidae > Tenodera > Tenodera sinensis. Next base: position 697,811 of record JAUKNM010000021.1, read on the forward strand.
ACGGCGCCTGCTGTCCAAGTTACGAAACACGCGTAAGGAAAAGTTACCTAACAGGCTTTATTCTGATGACTAATAGACCACGGATACACTAGTGCTTTATTTCACACTATGCTATGTTTTACTGACGCACAAGCCACACATACAATGGGTCGACTACTGTTTCTTTCTTTTATTTTTATTTCTTTAAATCAAATTAATACATATTTGAATGTGACAAACATTCAGAGCAGGCTTTTAGCCTGTCATATCCACCCAACAAAATTTCTTATCATACATTTTACTTCTCGATTGCTATTTAACACGTTATAACTAACACAAAAATTTTAATTCTGTTCTCTTTGTACAGACCAATTCCATTTTTTCTTAACTCTACTTAAAAATTGACCTAAGTTCCTGACCTCCTTTCTAAACATCCTCTTAAATGCTGTTATCCTATCTCCCTTCTCCCTTTTCTGCCCCAGAAATTCTTTCCTCCATACGTCCGTTCCTTGGCACTCAAACACTATGTGCTCCAGGTCTTCCTTCCCCCCGCAAATAGGACACAGACTCTGAGGGATACCCTTTTTAGTCCTCTCAACCTCCAAACATCAGTTCTTAGTCATGCTATTGCCTCCCTTTGTTCTTTGTTTACCTTAACATATGTTTCACTTTCCCATGTTTCCTTCATTAGTTTGTAATCTAACAGGGACCTTTTTTCCATTAAACCACCAAACAGTTTTTGGATTTCTATGTCTTCAAACCTCTTTCTTATTATTTTCCAAAATTTGTTATGAATGTTCTCCCCTCTCCTCCAGTAGTCCTCCATCCCATTTACTTCTAATTTCCCTCGAATACTACTTGTCCATCCAGATTCCCTAAGACTCTTTTCCTGGTATTCTACACACTGCCTTAACAAGTTATTTTTATCCAAATTCAAAATTCTGTACCAATATTTCAGAGCTCTTTCTATAATCATGCCCTTTCTCCACACCCTTCCCATCTCCATCTGTGCTACCTCTCTTGCCACCGCAGTTGGAAGACCCAACACTTCCCTGCAAAACATCCTATGAACTGTATCTATGATTTCCTCCCCCTCATTCAATCCCCATATTTCTACACCATAGAGCATTTTCTGTTCCACCACCATATTATAAATTTTTTTCTAACCATGTGACCCCAATATTCGGTACTCTGTACTTACAACTTCTTATTGCTGACATAGCTCCTTTCCCCTTTGTCAGAGCTAATTTCTTTTGTTTTCCCCACCCCCCACTTCCATCTAATTTTACTTCTAAATAGATACATTCTCGTACTACTTTATACTCCTTATTCCCCTTTTTCCACTTTTCATGTTTACCCAATTTTGCTCCCTTCTTAAATCCCATTATATGTGTTTTCTCCTGATTAATAGTTAGGCTCCATTCATTGCAGTATTTATCTACCTCCTGCAACGCTTGCTTCAGACCATTTACTGTAATTGATCCTACTACCAAATCATCATCGAATAGTAGCCCAGGGATCATGATATTATTTATTGCAGGCATACAACTATTATTCTTGCTTATCCCAAGCAGGATATCATCGATAAATAAATGAAATAGTATAGGACTCAATTTACACCCTTGCCTTAGTCCTTTCCCTTGTGCTATTTCCCGAGAGACTATTCCTTCCCCCACCCTCTCACAGAAGGTGTTATTCTTGTACAGTGCCATCAAGGTCTTTACCATCTGTTGACTCAATCCTTTGCATTGCAATTTGTACCATAATAATTGTAGATCCACCTTATCATACGCTTTCTCTAAATCTATACAGGCCATGTATAGTTTACCTCTTTTTTCTTTAAGATATTTATCCACTAGTGTTTATATTACAAAGATATTGTCCACAGCTCTCCTCCCACATCTGAAACCCATTTGAAATTCCGACATGATATTGTTTTCTTCTACCCAATTCTGTATTCTGTTTGCCAAAATTCCAGTAAAGATTTTTCCTACATTAGACAGCAGTGCAATCCCACGATAACTATTTGGTTTGGATGTACTACCTTTCCCTTTATAGATTGGGTGTATAATTGCCTTTCTCCAATTCGCTGGAACATATCTCTCTTCTTTTATTGAATTAAACAGCACTGTTAATTTCTTGACTCTTTCTATGTCATTGCACCATTCTTTAAGGAATTCTGTGGGGATCCCATCTAGGCCAGTAGCTTTATTTCTTTTCATTGTTCTAACTTGTCTCATTACTTCCTCATCCGCAATTGGACTGTCTAGAATTTCCACGTGTTTATTGTTGACCTCAAGGTCTACCGTCATTCTCTTTCCCCCGTACACCCCATAAAGGGTTCTAAAATACACTATCCACTCTTCTGGGTCAATATTCAGCTGGTCTACATATTTGCTATATGATGATTTTAAGCCCTTCCATACCTTAGTAACATTCCCCTCCCCTAACACCCTGATTAAATTACTCTCCTTTTTTCCCCTCCATCTTAATTTCTTTTGTTGTATGGTCTGATTGTAAAATGTCCTACCCTGTAGGTATTCCTCCTTCGCTTCGACATTTCCTTCATTTCTCCATTTTTTAACATCTGTTTCACTAACTTTTTTGTTACTTTAAATTCCTCATCAAACCAGTCCTCCCCCTGTTTGAATATTTTCTTTCTCGCTTTCATTCTCCTTCCTGCCACCTATAAAACACCATTGAAAATATTTACCGCTTTCTCAATTTCGTTTACCTCTGACATATAACTAACCCTCAGCTGGTATATTTCCCCATTTCGCGAATCCAAAACTTGTTTAAAATCCCTACCGTAAACATCATTCCACTTACATCTCACGTACCCTGTACAATTCTTTTTCCTGTCTCCCAGGTTCTGTTTTGTCTGCTCTGTTTGTACTATGATATCTATTATCAGTGGGAAGTGACCACTGTTGGAGCTTAAGTTAAGAACTTTAAAACTTCCAAGAACACATTCCAAATTGATTGGCCATAAAATATAATCAATTACACTTTGTCCATTCATGTTTATAAAAGTAAATTCTCCATTAATATCCTCATCGCATGTCCCATTTAAGATACTCAACGAATTTTTTTCACAGAATTCAATAAACTTTTCACTAGCACTGTCTGTGACATATGTTTGCTTTTCCTCCCCACTTCTCGTTTGCTCATTATTTCATCACTTATCCAATAATTTTTTATTTTCACATCTTTTTCTCCTAATCTAATATTAAAGTCCCCCATTAATATGATCTCTGAATCTATGTACTTCTTCCTTAACTTTTCACACTCTTCTTCCGGTTGATTAAATAAGCTAGGGTTGTGGAACTGCGAGGATACAGGTGGGTTGTACACTATTCCCAAACAAATTATACGATCATCTAAATATTTTTCTTCAAATATTATCCAACAGGTGCTTGGATGTCTGGACCACCTTTCTGTTATCCTTTTACTTAGAGTTTTCCTTATAAAACACCCTAAACAGCCAGATATTCTCCTTTTGACCGCTGTCTTTTATCCCTTTATACCCATGTATATAAAATCTTTCACCGCAAGGTCCTCTTAGTTTAGCCATGTCTCAACCACCCTTAAATAATCTAACTTGCTCAGTAAGTAATTTAGATTTCCCGTGTACATTTTACTTTTCAGCCCCTCGCAGTTCCAGAATCCCAGCCTTCTGCTACTACCCATTCCCTGTTGTGAACATGCTCTAAACCTGTACTTATCAAAAACATCCCTCCCCCTAATTTCGTATCCCGTCTTAGCAGTTTTGTTTTTATCTACCACGAGAATAGGTCCATGTTCCGATGACACCACACTATCAGATGTTTCCTCTCCCTCCCTCATGACCACTCCCTCCCGCACACTCTCCTCACTGCTTTGTAATCACGCCTTCTTCCCCTTCTTCGCTAAGGCAGGCTCACACCTGAACGCGCAGAAGCGAAGCGCAGCGCGCCGAACAGCACCAACTCGCTCACATCTATGGTAAGTGAGACTCGCCGAAGAGTTGATGTGCCAAGGTCAGTCACTGTCAATCAGCTCAATGGATCACTTGGTTGTACTAGCGCTAATTTGCGAAGAAGCAGAACAAGAGGAGCGTAGGCAAAATAGAAGATTCTGGGTATATGGCATAAACTTATCCAGGAATATAAAAGGTGAATTTTTCACACTGTTTGATTATCTTTTGCGTGATGAAGATAAGTTTAGAGTGTACAAAGCACAGCTACAAAACAGCTATGAGACACGTGTATTTAATTATCGACTAAGTCGAGCACGTAACGTTGTTGAAAATACATTCGGCATCATTACTCAAAACTTTAGGCTGTATCAAAGACGACTGCAAATGACACCCGAACACGTTAAAACTACCGTGTTGGCAACGTGTGTTATTCATAACTTTTTGAAAGATGATGTAATTTCATTGCCTGATGAGTAGGGCTAGGAAGTTCATGCATTTGCATGTTTTTTCATAGGGGTTAAAAATGTATGCTTTTACATTATGTCCACGAATTATGGAATTTTCAGTTATTTGGACATGGTTTTATGGTGCATATAACTGCATATTTTCTTGATTTTTGGTAAATGCATAATATTTCAACATTATAGCCCCTATATTGCATATTTTAATGATTTTTGTGGTAATGATAATGCAACTCACAAAGATTTCAATATCATAGCCCCCAATATTGCATATTTTAAGGATTTTTATGCTTTTTTTTCATCTGTATAATATTTTTCATATTAGTAGCATTTCTGAGACAGTGATTCTTTCCCATTGGTAGATAGATTTGTGTCCAGTACAAAGAGAATTTTTTGTTAAATGTTCTAAAAGAGTTAAGTTGTTTAGATCAACAGCACCTAATATCCGTCTTCCTCCTGCACCAGTGTTAACTCGATGGGGAACATGGGTCGATACAGTTTTATATTATGCTGAGCACATAGAAATAGTCAAAGAGGTTGTTAATTCATTAGACTTGAAAGATGCTTCATCAATAGAAACTGCAAAATATTTTGTCAGGCACTGGGTTAAAGAAGGATCTTAGTTTCATATCTGCCCATTTTCTTTCTTACCAACAGCCATAACGCCATTGGAAGCTGTAGGATCTCCTTTGCATGAATCACTTACTGTCTTTGAGATAACAATATGTGATCTAAGTGCGGTTCCTGGTAGCATAGGACAAAAAGTCAAAGAGAAAGAGAATTATGTAATTTCAAAAAATTGTGGTTATAAATAGATGTGCGGTATTCGAGACATCCTCGAAAGAAAGCCATCTGTCACACCAAGAGACTTGACTCTCTCTATGAAGCAGTTAACATCAGTTAAATATGCCCCGATAGCATCTTGTGACGTGGAGAGAAGTTTTTCACGTTACTAAAGTGTTTTGCGAGACAAGAGATGATGTTTTAGAGTTGAAAATTTGTGCAAAGATGTTGGTTGTGAACTGCTATTTAGCAGTTAATACTAGTAGCTGAACCACTTCTGCTTCAACCTCTAAGGAATAAGGTAACTTTTTTTTATTATTTATACTAATTCGTCTTGTCCACTGCAAAGGGACATTAATTGTTTTAATTAAATAGTGCATATTTCTTGGCGTATTTTGACGTTTTTAAGAGCATATTTGCATGCATATTTCAGTGTTTTTAGGGCATGAACTTCCGAGCCCTACTGATGAGCCAACAGGTGATGCAAATAGTGGTGCTTTTCAGCCACTAGTAAACGTCGGAGGAAATGCTGCATCAAATTCTATGAAAATCAGAGATCATTTTAAAGACTACTTCAGCAGTGTTGGTAAGGTTCACTGGCAAGATAGCATAATACTACTAGGTGTTCTGTGGCATAATTCGTCGAGGACGTTACCCAGTGCAATAGAAATCAATGTACTAGTGTGTGTCCTCTTTATTGGTATCAACTACATGCCCCATTGCAGAGTACTAGTACTGCATTGTAATACATAATTTCATGTTAAACTACAATTTTACATAGCCATTTTCCAAGTTCAAATGTGTATGTTTTAGTGTTAGAAAGGTTAAGTCTTGTTTCCCTCAAAATATTTTGTACTTACCACCACCACCGCCACCACCACCGCCTCCGCCACCACCACCACCACCACCAATTAATTATTATTATTATTATTATTATTATTATTATTATTATTATTATTATTATTATTATTATTATTATTATTATTATTATTATTATTATTATTATTATTATTATTATTATTATTATTATTATTATTATTATTATTATTATTATTATTATTATTATTATTATTAATATTATTAATATTATTATTAATATTATTAATATTATTATTATTATTATTAATATTATTATTAATATTATTATTATTATTATTATTATTATTATTATTATTATTATTATTACTAGATGCAATATTAACCGGGCTTGTAGGCCGTGGTCTATTGGGTTCCTTCTTCTTCCCAAACGTTTCGTCTGCGACTACGGCAGACATCTTCAGTGGCGGCGAGGTCGAAGTTTCCTAGTGGAGATCTCAGCACCGACTGCACTGGTCACTTTTTTTTTATGTTCATGGGTGAGAAGTTGGTAGGATTCAAAGGAAGGGTTGTTGGAGTACCGCGTCAGCACCTCCGTTAGTATATGTTAGGATACAAGCTGCCGCACATAGCGGGAGCGCGAAAAGGTAGGGTCCAGTACATGGCCATTACACGAGGCACTGGCCATGACCGTGGGGTTAAAGGTGAAGGTGGGTAAGAGAAGTAAGAGAGAGTGTTGAGGGGGAGTTAAAGGTGAAGTTCTTTATTTGAGTTGGGTGTTCATTTTTGTGTTTCCTTGGGAAGACTGTGTTGGTGGCTTCGAGGGGCCGCTGATATAGGGCAGGATGTCCGCATGTGTTAGTCCGGTGCCGCTACAGAGCATGGTCCGGCACTTGTTGACACATGGATGTCCTGTGTGGCTGAAGTAGCCTCTCCTCTGGACGAGTGAAATTTGCTCTGGTGTCAGTTTACGTGGTTGAAGAGTGTCAGTGTGGTGATAATGGGTTGCAGCGTTTGTGGCTGGCTGGTGAGTTTGTTGCTCGCGGTGCTGCTCTCTGGTGAGTGGAAGTGGAGGTGGTGAGGTCTGCGTACATGCTTCATGTGTAGTGGTCGACGGTTTGTTCTCTATTCTGTGGAGCTTGCGTTGAATTGATGCCAGTATTTCAGTGTTGTCCAGTTCTATTGTTGCACTGCGTAATTCCTCTAGTAGTTTAGCAGCAGCATTGAAGCCGGTGGTGTGAACTAGCAGTTGTCGTGTGATTGGTGTAAGCTGTTTGCGGTGAGTCCGACGTAGTGTGTTGATGTTCTTGCTGAGTTTCTGTATGTCTTGTTGTAGTGCTGTGAGTCTGGTTGTTGTTGTGTTGTGAAGTTCACGTCCAGTAGTTATGGCGGTTTCGACTTGTGTCTTCACGGAGGCCGTGGAGTTGGCGATTGTTGTCACTGCGGCTGTTAATTGAAGTACTGAGTCCTCAAGCTTTTCCAGTCGTTTGTGGAGGCTTTGGATCTCCTGGCGGACGTCTTCGGCCTCGTTCCTGGGCAGTGGCGTTGTGGTGGTGATAGTGGCGTAGGTTGGTCTGGTCTGTTGTGTTGTTGATGCTTCTGCGTTGGTTAGAGCTGGTCGGCGGCGTGGCTGTGTGGCTGCGGTGGCAGGTGCAGGTTGTGGGGCCTGGGCCCGTGGGTAGTAGGGGCACTGCGCTTGCCCCGTGAAATGGCCTATGCCATTGCAGGTAGCGCAGTACCGGCGACGACGGCGGAGATCGTGGCTGGTGCACTCACTAGTGAGGCCGTAGGCCCCACAGTAATGGCACCTTGGTGCGGCGCTGCAGGTGGTGGCGTCGTGCCCATATCTGCAGCATCTGCGGCAGGGCACTTGTCGTGTAGTCCTGGCGGGCTCAGCAGGCAGGCGCCGCCCAAGTAATGGCAAGCCCGTCCTTATGGCAGCTTCTCGGTCTGCTGAGTCGGCGATGATGATCCTCATCAAGTGCGTTGGTCCTCGGGAGGTGACTATTCGGATGGCCCTCAATGCTGATGGCCACTCATGTTGTGCTGCGCTCAGTAGATGCCTCGCTGGGAAGTCGCGAGGAACTCCTCGGATAATAACACTGGCCCCCGAGGGGGGACCGGTGTGTGCAGGCGGCGGTGTGTTGGCCGGGAGATGTTCCGTAGACGGCGGTGGTGGAGCCGGCAATTCCGGGATTGGCACAACTGCCTCTCCCGGCGAGCTAGCCTCCTGCCTGAGTGGCAGTGGCCGCTCGACTGGCTGCCTCTCTAACTGCGGTGAAGTGGTGTCAGCGCTAGTGGCGCTCGGCGCGGCGGTGGCCGCAGCTACGGCGACTGTGTTGGTTGTCTCGGCGGTGGTTGTTGCGCTGGTTGTCTCGGCGGTGGTGATGTTTTTGGGTTCCGGGTCCGATGTGCTTCCAGAACCCGGCGTTGGCGGCGATTTCCTGCGTAGCTTTCTTCTTCCCATATCCGGCGATGCCACCAGAGGTGCTGTATTTATGTCGGCGGCTGGAGGGGAGGTATGTTGTGATAGGTCCGGGTGGCCAGTGGGCTGGACTTGTACCAGCGGAGTACTACAAGAAGCTGGCGTCTGATTGGCTGGGAGGGGTTCTGGATTTTTGTTTTTGTTTTTGTTATTATTATTATTATTATTATTATTATTATTATTATTATTATTATTATTATTATTATTATTATTATTATTATTATTATTATTATTATTATTATTATTATTATTATTATTATTATTATTATTATTATTATTATTATTATTATTATTATTATTATTATTATTATTATTATTATTAATTATTAATTATTAATTATTATATTTCACATTTAATATATTGTAATATGTAATAGTTTGCTGCAACAACGCTGTTTTAAACAATAGTAGATAAATTAGCTTATCTTAGTTTTTAACTGGATGCCCAATTAAATAAACATACTTAGAAACTGTTGAAACTTTTTTGTTCATTCATTATAAACTTATTTAGAATTACAGAGGTGTAAAATTATTAGACTTAAAGTAAGGTTTTATTTATGTAATATTACATGTTGATCTAGGCTTATGTTATAAACATTGGCGGTTATTATAGTAAATAGCTTGCAGCATTTTCGACCAATCAGAGCTTGTTGTCTATATTAAAAAATAAAGTAAAACTATTGACGCTGCCAAATTTTAACTTTTAGTTCTAGGCACCTGGGAATATGGATTCTAATTTCTTCTCTCTGTAAAATATGCGCATAAAGTATACTTCTGATGACCATTGTCAGTCATGCATCAACACAGTATTATCTGTAAATAATCCTGACCACACAGTATATGGAAATTAAGCGATAATATTTGTTCATCATGGGTATCCATTTCTTTTATACCTAGGAAAAACTGTCCACAGCAAAAGCTACCACTCAGAGTTGTTTAACGGAGCAAAATAAATATTTACAGTGACAAGCAGTGGATGCATATTCCCAGAAAGTGTTTTATTTCACTTTAGGAAGTTGTAAACTATTTCCAAGTTCAAATCTCGCATCCATTTTACCATAAGAAGTGCATTTGAGTCTAATAAATAATTTTCACACGTGTGTATGACCAAGTCGCTGTACAAGCCCTACGAAGTGTGACTTTTCTGCGATTATTTATTTTGCTTATATAATATTTATTAGGAATGCAATATAACATCCAATATGTCGTAATTCCATGCAGCTCTTCCTTAAATTATAGGGTTTATATTCATTTACCTGAAACATTTCCAATTTCTTGAGCTATTTGTTCCCAAGCGTTATCCCTTGCATTGTTATTGCTGTACAATTTGTGGCATTTATCAAACAAAAAGGTATATTGTTGAACTAAGGTGATAAGCTTTTCCTCATCCATTGCTGCAGACAAAGATGTGAAAACGCTGTGAATGATTTACGGCCACTGAATAGAGATCACAGATATATCACAAAATTAGAGATGACCTTGATTAGAACGAAGACTTTTTTTTTCTCCTTTCCTTGGCCAAGAGCTCTATCGGAAGTTATACGGCCACACTAACTATAGAGGTATTAAGCAGTTAATCTGGCGAAGAAGGAGACAGTGTGCTAGGGCAGCACCTTCCCTCGTATCGAGAGAATCGCACCAAAAGGAGTGTCGGAGATTATAATCGCCTAAGACAAATGGTGGCCGCAAATGTTGGAAGAACCGATCCCATTGTGCTTCAGAAGGGCGAGAAGTAGGGGATTATATAGTGCAATAATTGTGAGGGAGACAAGTAGTATTCCTAATGATTGTACGTTGGGTGGAGTGTACGGGCATATGTACTCCGTAAAGGAAAGTGATTGACGTACCATGAGTGCTACACCACCGTAACCATCCGCGTGGTCTGAACGGAGAATACGAAAAGAAGGTAGAGAAAAGGGTAAACCCGGTTTAGCCACGTTTTGCAAAAGACTGCCACATGTATATTATAATGACATAGATGAAATGTTAGTTCTGGAAGCTTAGAATGTAAACTTCGGGCGTTCCACTGCAAAAAAATTAAGCATGGTCGGAAACTAGAGTTTCTAAGGTACGAGTAATGTCACAAGAATAATCGGTAACAAGCTTCCGAGCGTAATCTAGAATTTGGTGCATTTGGGTTTCCGAAATGGAGCCCAAAGTCACGCTGAAACATTCTGAGAGTTGCATAGCCGGGGCCATGGGTAGTGGCTGAATATCTCTAGGAGAAGCAGAGGATCGGTCTCTGATAATCATTCTCGGTAACATAGGGTGGCCGTCACTTCCAGCAGGGAGATATATAGCTGAATGACAAACGGAGGGGCATCTATCCGACGGAGCGTAAAGAGCATCAGCGTGAGATTTTAGGAATTTCGGAGGGCCATGCTGTATGTTATCTTTCTGCAATTCCTTAACTATGCGCTTTTTTGATGTGGTTGAAGGGAGGTGAGATGGAGCATCAGAAGAGTAAATGTGACCAGTTGGGGGCGTCACTGAGCGCAAACTACTCAAAGCAGAGACGGCCACCCTTTCCGGTGTGTTCAAAAACTCTTTGTGGAAAAGAGGGGTGTTCTGTATATTCCGTAGTATCTGTTTAGCCGCATGTAAAAAGGTGCAATTTTCAGAGAGCATCAGACGTTGTATTTGTAGTTGGCGTATTCGTTCCGAACAGTTTGACTCATTGGCCTCATGCGGACCCGCACAATGAATACAACGAGCCATTTCAGATGAGCATGTGGAGAGCAAATGGACATCACCACAGCGCACACATCGGGCTTTACAGCGGCAAACCGTTAAGTGTGGCCATATCGCACACAATTGGTGCAGAACCGCAAGGCCGGTAGGTAAGGTTCCACAGGAAGAGAACAATAGTGTAGCTATATTTTGTCTGGAAGGGAGGACGCACGCCAAGTAATTACAATGGATGCTATCGGTAAGTATTGTACCTTGCCGTCAACCACAACCTTCCTGTTTAACCGGTGGACTCGACTAACCGGGAAACGCCCATTGGCGTGTAATCAAAATCTCAGATTCGGGCAATCCTTATCCACCTGGCGGACAATGCCCTGTTTATAAAGTAGATTAAAGGGAATAAAGCCCTTCAAGTGGTGTACCACTAATAAAGGGGATGTAACAAATCGTTTGCCTGATCGGCAGCAGTAAAGGTGGCTGTAACTTTTCGGCTACCAGTTGGCCGGATAGAGTGTATTCCTCGAAAGTCATTTGTATGTAATAATTTACCTATTGCGACGAAATTAAATGACTTACGTTCTTCCTGTAAGGGAACAAGATGGACTTCATATGGCCCCAGATCGGTGTCCAGATACCTACCAGTGCACAGCGTGGGCCCTGGTGGGACCTTCGTAGGTTGCAGACGATCCTCCTCCATTTTTGGAACCCCTCCCAAATCGCCGTCACAAATGCAGACACACAAAGAAAATACACACCTGAACGCTACGAAAGAAAATAGAAATGCCCTCCTGCCAGTTAATGTAGCCAGCCGTCGACTGAGCTCTACCAAGCCAGAGAGGAAAGTGATATCCTTGTTTTTTTAATTAATTTTTTTCACCACGCTAACGCACAAGATGGAGTCCCACGCGCCTTGAGTCACACGTTTATGTTAAGCGTGCAAAGGGAACGGGATCTCAAAGCTGTAAGAGATTTGACTATCACTCAAAGCCTACTGTATTCTAATATTCCCCTTGCACCTACAAGCAGTAAGATAATTTCTACAAATGTTTATCTCAACTAACACGAAGAAGATATAGGAATAAGAGTTTGTAAGGATGGTTAGTACAAGAGTAGAGAAAGTCTTGTGAGTGCAACACAAGATTTTTAACCTTCTTAGCATGACCAACAGTTCATTTTACTTTCTGGGAGTTATCACCCTTTATATCTCTAATATATTTGTAAATCAAAAAAGGTACACATCTCGTTATAATTAATGTGTGTATTGCATATTTTTCACAAACCATTAGATTATCTGGCATTTTAAAAATTGAAATAAAATGATCTTCCGGGGCACTCGTATGACCACGGTTATTTAAAAAAGCTTATAGCTGATCATGTATATTTTGCAATAATAGCATCACACTCTCACTGGCATTCGTTAGCCTAGGTGCCCTGTACTCTGACATGTGAGAAGACTTTTAAACGGGGACTTTTCAAAAATATTAAATATAAACAAATTGATAAGTCAGTTGTGACAGATCATCTTTTGTCATTTAATTATGAAATAAATCCAGATGTTAAATTATTATCACAACAATTAAATGGACCCATAGATTTATTGGTTTGGGAAAAGATAATTATTTTGAAAAATAGGGATTGTTAAACTCAATTTTATTTAAGTTTTATTCTCCACATACTTTGTGTTATTTGTTGATTACTTGTGTCTATGTCAGTGTTTCGCGGTAATGGCCTTACCTCCCTGCCACTGGCAGTAGCCAAGGATATGTATTTAAGCCCATAAGAATTCGGTTTGCGTAAGGATACGCATGTGTGAAATTTTGAAAATCTAGTTTTGATTGGATTTATTTGAAATATTAACACAACAATCACTATATAATGAGGAGTAACTGTGCTAAATTTCATACATTTAGTCAGATTAGTTCCTAACATATTAATATTTTATTACATTTTTTTAGTATTTGTATAAATGGTTCCCCCATGATGCAATTTTGATTTGAAAAACTTAATAATTTTCAGTTATGTTCTGTAATAGAATGTAGAATGTTAACAAATTGATGAGATAATTTCTTAATCTTGTTATTAGTTTGGATAAAAATAAATTTGAAAGTTTAAAATCATTATTTTTTTAATTTAAATTTCGAAATGTAAACTTTAATATTTAATTACTCAGCAGTTATTCACGTTATGAAGAAATTATCTCATCATTTCTTTTTAATGTTATTTCTAAGCAGGTACACCAAATGTCATGCATAAGTACTGCAAATTGCATCATGTGGAGCATTTTAAAGAGCAAACAGTGCTAAAAATAAAAGCATGGAAAAACTAAGTTTGAAGTCATAGCAAGGATAATGGAAATATATTGATTTAAATGGACATGACCACTTACAGGCAATCAGTTAGACGCCCACGTGACATAGTTAAAATGGTCGTAAGGCTATAAAAAGCATATCAAAATAAAGCAGAAGATTTATACTATTTGATAAAACAAAAATTGATTTTTGAAAATTTTTGAAAGTTTAAGTCTTTTTTCACAGATGTGTATCCGTAAGTGGGGACCACATACACTTCCTCAACAAAAATATAAATTAGCACCCCAAAGAAAATAAATAAAGAGAGCCAAAACAGAGCAACTTATCATTGCCTATTATCTCTGTTTAATAAATGTTAGAACATTAAAAAAAGCTGGTATTAGTTCCTGATGAAGGCCATGGAGTGTCAAATGGCCGAAAACACGAGCTTTATAAATTTGACGCGGTCGATCATCTGAGAAGCAATTATTACTAACATGCTTTCCTACACCAACTGCTAACGATTTCGCTCCCTGGGCTTACCAACCTCTTGCACAATATATTTTCTGTCAGGGTTTCTTCCTTTAAGTATGTTGCCGTCATCGTGGCTTTGGAGCTCTATCCACTCCCCACATATCCTAGGGACGGATCGCATTCATTACCCTAAATGGGAAGGGTGTCTCTTCTGCGGTTCCGAGGTATTCCTTCTCCGCCTTTCCTGTCGTTGAGGTCTTCGCCATAATCCTGGCAAGGAGCTCTTACTTTACTGGGTACTATCCATCCAAGGTAAGTAGGAGATAGAGAGAGTGTGTGTGTTTGTGTGTGTGTGTGTGTGTGTGTGCGTGCGCGTGGGTGTGTGTGTGTGTGTGTGTGTGTGTTGTGTGTGTACTACATATCAGCCAGGCCAGCCAGCTTTTTAATGTAATTTTGGTTTAATTTCATTACCGGGTTGAGGTTTTTTCCCGAAGGGTTTTTCCCCAATCTGAAAAGGCAAGTGCCGGGTACTACTTTTGTTTTCCTTAGACAACTAACCTTATTTATGTATAAACAGTTTTTTATGCTTGAGCTAACGTTATGCTATTAAACAGAATGTTATGCTAAAGTTTGTCTGTAATTTACAGAAAGAAGTTACCGTTATTTATATCTCTATAAGGCTTAAGCAATAGTCAGTGTTATGCTGAATGTTATGTTAAAGTTTCTCTGTAATTTACAGAAACAGGTTATTGCTATTTGCATCAATATAGGGCCTGTATTACGATCTCCGGTTAAGGTTTCGGTTAATGGTTAACTGGAAGTTACACCCACATGTGTGTATTACGACCTTCGGTTAAGGGCTAACCGAGAGTTATTTCTGGAGTTACACTAACCGTAACCTCAAGTATCGGTTAGTGCGTTAACTTGGAGTTTACTCGCTTTCACTCAGAAAAATGGCGTACCAAGAGATAGCGTTACAAGCGTGGCAAAAGTCTAGTGAAAAATGTTACCAACTGTTTGCATGGCATCAAAATCCTCAGAATAACAAACCTACAGTTAAATTGAGTTCGTAATACGAGGCACCGAGCCTAACTAACAGTTAGCGATAACTGAGAGGTAACAAACCGTGGCTAGTAACCGGAGATCGTAACACAGGCCGTGAGACTGACAGGTAGGCGGGTATGAAAAATACAGATGTAGAAGCTATGGGCAATGTGCGCAATCGGGAGCGCGATTTCTCATATTTTGGTTCCAACGTAACCCATGTGGAGCGCTTTTTGTTGACACAGCTTAAACTAGGGAGCTTCACTTCTTGTAGCTAGGCGTTCTGTGGTTGTCAATCCATTCGCAGTCAAAGACTCGAAGTACGGAATAAATGTACAAATGACACTTGAGAAGCTCTTTGGAGACATGGTCCATTTTTTTTTTCAAGTGGAGGAAAAATCCATTTACGGAGCCCCATGCGCTGGGATGGCACAGAGGGGGACTGTGGGCCTCACCCGAAGGTACTACCCACTAAAAAACCTCCACCGGACAGAATTCAGGGAGGAAAGGATTGGCAGTACCGCTATTGCACCTGCGGATTCATGGAGCGGGTTTATTGACTTGGCCACAAGGGCCAAAGCCAGGAGAGATAGAGCCAGGACGTAAACATGGCCGAGGCCCTGCGTACGCCCTTGGGAAGTCAAGAGTGATTGTAAGGGAGAATTAGGTGTAGGAAGTCGAAGGAATTGGTTGGTGATTCTTAGTATCGCCGACGTCCTGTGCAGTGCATCCAGCTTCACTGTGGCCGTAGAGGCAACAGCGTCGGCAGGGTGGAGTGAATTCGGCCCGGCTCGGTTCGATCCGTAGGGACTCCCCGAGTAGTTTCAGGCCGGCGTTGATTGCTGCGTCATAGTGCTCCTTTTCTGTGAAGAAAAGGCGCACAAGTGGAGTTGGGCCTCTCTTGGACAGGATGCGAGTGGCTCTCGAAATTGAAGGCCACAATTTCGCAGCATAGCCCCGGAGAAGCTGCGTCGGTAGCTGGTGCGGGACGCCCACTAACACGGCACTGTAAATGCCGCGGCGCAGTGTGCGCGATCCCGGTGAAGCTGTGGTTTTGTCGGCGGAGGTCTCTGGTGTCTCTTCCGGTATCACCTGACTGGACTGGCCGGCCGAGGCGGTGTTGACTGGTCCAAGCGTTCGGCTGGGAACCGGCGCCGGGGTGGGAGAAGTTCTCTCCTCAGAGCGCGTCGAGCTGGGCGAGCCAGTTGAGGCGGTGTTGCTGGAGCTGTTGCGCGGCTTCTTAGCTACGGATGTAGCAGAAGTAGCCGGTGTGGTCCTCTTCTTAGCACGGCGGTTCTTCCCCATGTTGTCAACTCGAAGTCTCGAGGCGTAGTGTTCAGTTCTGGTCCAGTAGAGAGCTTTAACTCTTATAGTATTTTAGTGGTGTACCAATGTTTCGCTGTTAGGATATTTTAGTAGGGGAAAATACTGGGTATAAAATCAATGGGGGGGGGGATCCTAGCCATCTCCTCGGGATTTCGCTCACTGGGTAACTCCTTCGCGGGAATTTCATTTTAGTCAAGAGGCTGAAAATGAAATAACCCCTTCGAGATATCTACGGCCTTTCTTTTAATCAACCCTCTCGGCGAAGAAATATTGGACGGCAATTGAGAAGATGGAGTGATGAAGTCATTCAGCCTTTGAGGCGATATTGTTTAGAAGATGCCTCCTAAAGTAGTTAAAATTTGTGTTTATAGTGGTGGCAGAAAAAGCCCCCTAAAATTGTGAATCATTGTCCTAGTGGGCAATGATAGAGATCTTCAATTGTCTTAGTTTGTTCATGTGTTATCGGGATTGGCATCATGTGGAAATCGCAAAGTCCGCGAATCATGAATTGTGAGCGTTGCTAAGGCGAGTGGGACTCCATCTTGTGCGTTAGATAGCGTGGTGAAAAATATATTTTTTTTCTTTTAATTAAAAAAGAAATAAGGATATCACTTTCCTCTCAGGCTTGGTAGAGCTCAGTCGACAGCTGGCTACATTAACTGGCAGGAGGACATTGCTTTTTTTTTTATTTCGTAGCGTTCAAGTTTGTGTGTGTTCTTTTTGAGTCTCCATTTGTTACGACGATTTAGGAGGGGTTCCAAAAATGGAGAAGGATCGCCCGCAACCTACGAAGGACCCACCAGGGCCCACGCTGAGTACAGATAGGTATCTGGACACCGATTTGAGTACATATGAATTCCATCTTGTTCCCTTACAGGAAGAACGCAAGTCATTAAATTTCGTTGCAATAGGTAAACTATTACATACAAATGACTTTCGGGGAATACACTCTATCCGGCCAAGTGGTAACCGAAAGGTTATAGTTACCTTTACTACTGCCGATCAGGCAAACGATTTGTTACAATCCCCTTTATTAGTGATACACCACTTGAAGGGTTTTATTCCCTTCAATCTACTTTATAAGCAGGGCATTGTCCGCCAGGTAGATAAGGATTGCCCGGAATCTGAAATTTTGACTGAATTACAGGCCAATGGGCGTTTTCCGGTTAGTCGAGTCCGCCGGTTAAACAGGACAGTTGTGATTGACGGCATAGTACAATACCTACCGACCGCATCAATTGTAATTACTTGGCGTGCTTCCTCCCTTCCAGACAAAATATATTTATATTATTCTCTTCCTATGGAACCTTATCTACCGGCCTTGCGGTTCTGTACACATTGTGTGCGATATGGACATACTTCAACGGTTTGCCGCAGCAAAGCCCGATGTGTGCGTTGTGGTGAAGCCCATTTGCTCTCCGCATGCTCACCTGAAATGGCTGGTTGTATTCATTGCGGGGGTCCGCATGAGGCCAATGAGTCAAACTGTTCGGAACGAATACGCCAACTACAAATACAACGCCTGATGCTCTCTGAAAATTGTACCTTTTTACAGGCGGCTAAACAGATACCACGGATTACACAGAACAACCCTATTTTCCACAAAGAGTTTTTGAGTACACCGGAAAGAGTGGCCATCTCTGCTTTGAGTAGTTTGTGCTCAGTGACGCCCCCGACTGGTCACATTTACTCTTCTAATGCTCCATCTCACCTCTCTTCAACCACATCAAAAAAGCGCAAAGTTAAAGAATTGCAGAAAGATAACATACAGCATGGCTCTCCAAAACTCCTAAAATCTTACACTGATGCTTTATACGCTCCGTCGGGTAGATGCCCCTCGGTTTCTCATTCAGCTATATATTCCCCTACTGGAGGTGACGGGAACCCTATGTTACCGAGAGACCGATCCTCCGCTTCTCCTAGGGATATTCAGCCACTACCCGTGGCCCCTGCCATGCAACTCTCAGAATGTTTCAGTCGTGACTTTGGGCTCCATTTGTCGGTAACCCAAATGCATCAAATTCTAGATTACGCTCGGAAGCTTATTAGCGATTATTCTTGTGACATTCCTCATACCTCCGTTTCCTTAGAAACTCTAGTTTCCGACAATGCTTAATTTATTGCAGTGGAATGCCCGAAGTTTGCATTCTAAGCTTCCAGAACTCACATTTCATCTATGTAATTATAATATACATGTGGCAGCCTTTTGCGAAACGTGGCTGAAACCGGGTGTACCCTTTTCTCTACCTTCCTTTCGTATTGTCCGTTCAGACCGCGCGGATGGTTACGGTGGTGTAGCACTCATGGTGCATCAATCACTTTCTTTTACGGAGTACATGTGCCCGTACACTCCACCCAACGTACAATCAGTAGGAATACTACTCGGCTCCCTCACAATTATTGCACTATATAATCCCCCTACTTCTCGCCCTACTGAGGCTCAATGGGATCGATTCTTCCAACATTTGCGGCCACCATTTATTATCTTAGGAGATTTTAATCTCCGACACTCCTTTTGGGGCAATTCTCTAGATACGAGGGAAGGTGCTTCCCTAGCACACTGTCTACTTCATCGCCAGATTAGCTGCTTAAATCATCCTTTACCTACACGCACTCCTGCACCAGGTACTGTTCCAACAGTACTTGATTTGGCCTTGTGCAGCCCTGGTCACTCTACTCTTTGGAATTGGTCTATTTTACCCGATTCGTGGGGAAGTGACCATTTCCCTATATTGCTGCAATATCGCTCCTCTTCACAATATGTAAAACCTCCTCCTATGCCCCGTCGTAGACTGTCCCATATCAATTGGGATAACTTCCGAAATTTCCTTAAGGAGCACTTAGGATTATTGTCAAATTCTCGTGGGATACATAAGTATACCGAATTCATGGAGATTCTACATGCTTACTTGGATACATTTCATCCCTACTACGTACCTCGTGCCAGGAGACGACGATTTCCAATTTGGTGGACCCCAGAATGTTCCAGTTATATAACTCGACGCAGGCAAGCAATGGCTACTTACCGGCGCTCGCTATCCTTCGCGGACTATCTACACTATAAAAAACTGGTAGCGGTGACAAGAAGGTATCTCCGCTCAGTAAAGATACTTGCTTGGCAAAGGAAGATCAGTTCCTTTTCCTTCGAAGCTCCTATGCAGGAACTGTGAACATTATATCGTTCCTTTAGAGGTGAATTACCTTCACGTAGCTTACAGAATCCCGTAGAACCTCAGGTCCTCACCAATTTTTTGTATATGTGTACGTCTCATTCAATATCACCTCCTCCACCTTGTAAGCTTTCGCTTGTTTCCATGCCTGATGATCCCTTACTGGATCCTTTCACCCAGTCGGAGTTTGTAGTTGCTCTGTCGGGTACTAAATCCACCTCCCCTGGTCCTGATGAGATCTCCTATGCGACGCTCCGGCAGCTGCCACATTCCTGAAAGGAGCAACTTTTACTTTGCTTTAATTATTTTCTGAGTTATGGCATTCTGCCTGTTACCTGGAAGCACTTCACAGTGCTCCCCTTCTTGAAACCAGGAAGAACTCCCACTTCTCCATCTAACTTTCGACCCATTGCTTTATCCTCTTGCCCCCGCAAAATATTTGAACGCCTCCTCGCCACCCGGCTGTATCATTGGCTGGAACATCGACATTTTTTCCCTAAATGGTACAACGGCTTCCGCAGAGGCCGCTCTACTCTTGATAGCTTATCCCTTCTGGTAACAGATATCTACTTATCCTATAAAGATAATACTACTCTAGATGCACTTTTTCTAGATATTGCACGAGGTTTTGATTGTGTTTCGCTGCTCATACTTTTTAAACGGCTGACACAACTCGGTGTTCCAACGCGATTTTGTAACTTATTATATCAGCTATTTGTGGAGCGCCGCATTACAGTGCGTTCTGGAGGTACTTTGGTGGGACCCCGGACTACAAGTGAGGGTTTGCCACAGGGTTCATGCCTTAGTCCACTCCTATTTCTGGTTTACATCACAGGAATGGCGGAGGTGGTTCTACCTCATGCTCGACTACTGGTATACGCGGATGACATTGTACTATACGTGCCTGGTGGCAATGTAGCACAACCTCGTGTTTCCTTAAATAACGCAGTGAAAGCCTTGAGAGAGTGGACCGACTCTAACGGACTAACAGTGAATAAAGAGAAGGCTGCTCTTGTACATTTTACCCGCAATCGTCGACACATTTGCCTTCCCCCAATTTACTGGGAATCCCAACCTGTACGCGAAGTTAATACATACACCTTCTTGGGTATCACACTTGATCATCGACTAAACTGGCGGGCACATATTTCTCGCTTACGTAACAGGTTGGACAGTAAGCTCCACTTCTTTTTTTGCGTTATTATGGAAAAACTGGGGTTCCCACCCCAAGGTACTTTTGCACCTGTAAAAAGCTGTAGTGCAGGGTATGATCACCTATGGAATCTTTCTCTGGGGTATAGCTGCTACAGGTGCATTAATGCCCTTACAAGTCAGCCTCAATCGATTTCTTTGACTTATAGTGGGCTATGCCCACTCGACACCAATGATGGTAATGCACAGAGAACTGGGCCTCACCCCTTTGAAACATCTTGCCCCAGTGGTGGCTTTACGCTATCTTCTCGCCCGCTGGGGCAGTATACCTTTTCCACTATTCCCTAAGTTACAATTGTTACTGGAACGCTGTCCAGAAGGGCGGCTTCATACGGAAGTCATGACCTTACCACTCATGCTAGCCTACCGCTTTCTGACAAATCACGCATGGTTTTTACAACGTGCAGAAACTTACCCATGCTATTCTTTTGACTTTGTCACAGGCTTACATACCATTACGTATGTTACGGCCTGTGTGCGCATTTTAGATTATCCTGTAGACTTCCGAACACGACTATTATTCCAGGCTCCTATTCCTGTGGCAGGAGATGGCCGCCTAACTTTTTTTTACCGATGGCTCTCGTCAGGGGGACCCTCCGAGGGTAGGATCAGCTTTTTTCTCACCAGAGTTGGAAATACGACGTACCTTTCGGCTACCGGATTTTTGCTATAATTATTTTGCAGAGCTTTTCACCATCTCCAAGGTGCTAGACTTTCTTAGAAATACGGAATTCATAACAGCAAATATTTATACTGATTCCTTGAGCGTATTGCAGACACTACATAGCCCTTCGTTATCACCCAGTACTTGTTGGTATGTACAGGCACTCAATCACTCCATCTTACCCTAGGGATCACAAGGGTGCTCTTTGCTTGGATACCTAGTCATTCTGGTATCTATAGTAACGAGATCGCCGATAAATTAGCCAAATCTGCTTGCTTTTCCGATGAAATTTTTCCAATCACTGTACCCCCACGGGAATTATTTAGATCTGGCAGACATTCTCTTCTTTCTCAATGGATTCAGGAGTGGGAAGCCTTCACTAATACAGAACATGTTTTTTGTCCCTGTCTTCCACTCTTGCAGCCCCTCAATCGTCCATGGTTTGCTTCTTTACGTTACCCGCGTCACTTCATCTCACTGTTCTCGCGGATGCGTGTGGGTCACTGTTACACTCCGGCGTATTTGTTCCGCTATGGTTCTGGGAGCACACCTTATTGCAACTGTGGTCAAGAGGCCACCTTAGACCATCTTTTATTAGGATGTCCGAACCTTGCACACAAGGTAGAACGATTTTATTCAGACCTATACTCCCAAATTATAGTTTTTCCGGTGTCAATTAATTATTTATTGACTATAAAAAATGAGCGCGTTTTACAGGCGATTTTTCGTCATATACAACGTTGTGGTTTTCGATTTTGATATTTTTCTTTCTCTTTATTTTACTCCGATCTTCTCCTCTGAATTTTTATATCATATACTAAATCACGTTTTGCTTACTTATAGCATCTAGTAAACCTGCATTTATGAATGTGCCCGCAATATCATTCGGTAAATGATATCTTCAATTTCGTACTGTTGGTACGACACATTACTACCTCTATAGTTAGTGTGGCCGTATAGCTTCCGATAGAGCTCTTGGCCAAGGGAAGGAAACGAAAAAAAAAAGTCCGCGAATAATTTGAAAAGTTATCGATATATAGTGTTTATTGGAAGAAAATTGTGTTTTAAAAGTTAACAGGAGTAACAATGCAGAGAACTAATATATAATTAGTAAGGCTGCATCAAAAAAATAGAAGAAGATTACGAACTCGCAAAATTACGTGGTCCGTGTTCAGGTTGTGTGAACCCCGCAGGGCTTGAGACAAAGGACGCCAATCCAGAATATATGTATTATTGTTTGTGACGTAAAGGAACAATAAATAAGTATATTAAAATATAAAAAGGAAATTTAATCATCCTTGTAAGGCGTAGACCTATACCACGCCCTGAGGTACGTCGAGAAATTCGATGAAAAGTATTTAGAGTCTCATCGCTTCATTCACCGGTAAATTCTTCTGATCTTATTTGTTCCCGTCAACTTCCCCACTTTCACATATCTTTGAAGAAGAGGGAAAAGCAAATAACCGTACCAAATGGCGCCTCAACGCTAGGCTCGAATTGGGTCAACGCGAGGTAAAAGAAGAAGAAACGAGGAAACCCAAGGACAGCGAAGGTCGCTAGAAGAGAGGAGAAATTAGTGAAGTGAAATATTTGACAAGTAAGACTGTTCTAATTATATGTAAAAATTAAAAAAATTAATTAATTTTGGACAATAGTTTAAATGATACTGAGAAATAGGAAATTAGTAAAAAAATGGAGAATGTTAAAGAGTTATGTGGTAGTAAAGAGGGAGAGAATAGTGAGAAATCAGTGGTAAAGGTTTGTGAGACAGAATTAGGATTGAAAGAATACATGCAATTATTCTCTAAACAGATAATGGAGTTATCTCAGAAGATGGACAGTACGAAGTCAGATTTAGAGAATAAATTGGATAGTAATGAGAGTAGTTTAGAAAATAAGATAGTGGAATTAAATAATAAGATGGATAATAGTTTAGTTACTGTAACTGAGAGAATTGAACTGGGTAGGAAAGAATACAAAGAAGAATTGAAAACATTGTCTTTAGAATTAAGGGCAGAAATTGGATCTAGTAAAAAGGATATAATTAAGTTAGAAGAACTAGTGAATGAAATCAAGTTAGGGCAAGAAAGAGTAGTGAAAGACATGCAGACAAAAATGGTTAAAGAGTTAGATGAGTTTAAGAAACAACAGGATGAGAAATTGGAAAAACAAAGAGTAGATGTAGAAATGTTAGAGGATAAAATGAAGCATGAGATAGATGCAATAGCAGAAAATTCTGAGACAGTTCATAATGAAACTAAATTAGCTCAGGGTAATCTTGCTGTAGAAATTAGTAACCTAAGCAGTGTTGTGAAAACTATGGGTACTGAAATGCAATTACAACGTGAGGAGTTCAATAAGTTCAGTGGGGAAGCAAAAATTAACATGCAGGAATTGCAAGATAATTTAGAAAAAGAAAAAGAAAATACTGGGAAGTTAACCCAAGTTGTAATTGCATTGCAGGCCAATAATGTTAACCAAAGTCAAAATGTAAATGTAGATAGGAATGTGTCTGAGATTGACTTACCTGACAATGGTAGTAACATTGTTAACCTCCATGGAAATGTTTTGACTAAAATCTATCATATAGAAAATCAAGGTCACCCTTACAATATGAATTACCTGTTACGTGGCTTAACCCCATCATCTTTTGATGAGGACGTTAGCGACAACGAGCAATACCAACATGAGAGAATAAGGTTAGGAACTCAAAATAACAAAAACATACGGCACTCGCAAAGGAAAAATACGAGAGGCGAGGCATACAGACATAATGTTGAGGATGACCAGACAGACGGTAATTCCATCACGAGGTTACGGTATGGGAACTACAAAGTTAAAAAAAAAATCAGATATTGTGACAATGTATATAGATGTTTGTTATGTATATGTTCTTCATGTTTGTATTAATGTTATGATTGTTGACATGTCTGCAATTTAATTGTCGAGAGGCATTCATCAGAATGTATGTAATATATTGTTTTGTTTTGTGCTTGTTACATTTCTTTTGTGTTTGTTAGAAATTACATACATTCTGATGAGAGGCATTTGAGGCGATATTGTTTAGAAGATGCCTCCTAAAGTAATTAAAATTTGTGTTTATAGTGGTGGCAGAAAAAGCCCCCTAAAATTGTGAATCATTGTCCTAGTGGGCAATGATAGAGATCTTCAATTGTCTTAGTTTGTTCATGTGTTATCGGGATTGGCGTCATGTGGAAATCGCAAAGTCCGCGAATAATTTGAAAAGTTATCGGCCTATAGTGTTTATTGGAAGAACATTGTGTTTTAAAAGTTAACAGGAGTAACAATGCAGAGAACTAATATATAATTAGTAAGTCTGCATCAAAAAAATAGAAGATTACGAACTCGCAAAATTACGTAGTCCGTGTTCGGGTTGTGTGAACCCCGCAGGGCTTGAGACAAAGGACGCCAATCCAGAATATATGTATTATTGTTTGTGACGTAAAGGAACAATAAATAAGTATATTAAAATATAAAAAGGAAATTTAATCATCCTTGTAAGGCGTACACCTATACCACGCCCTGAGGTACGTCGAGAAATTCGATGAAAAGTATTTAGAGTCTCATAGCTGCATTAAACGTAAATAACTGTCTCAACAACGTGTGGCAAGTAAGAAGAGCAAAAAAACCGTACCACCTTGGAACAGGTCTTTGACCTAAATGTTGTTGGGAGGAAGAGAAAAGAAGAAGAAGAAGAAGAAGAAGAAGAAGAAGAAGAAGAAGAAGAAGAAGAAAAGAAGACCATCAGCTTTGTGAGGAAATATGCGCATACTTTTTGCTGTCTAAGTTAAGTGCTAATACCATAATTCGTGGCTAAAACCTAGAAACCTAGAAGTTTCTTATTATATCAGGTGTTGCTCTGTTCCTCATGAAATACGTGAAAATAAATTAGGATATACTCAATTCATGTAATTATATGGCAAAAGATGATATTATAGTACCCAAAAATACCTAAAATTATTTTACTTCATGCTTCTTTCAGACATTCGAGTACATATCGTCGACACGGTGATGGTACTTTCAGCACGTGCATGGTGGTGGTGGCGGTGGCGGTGGCGGTGGCGGTGGCGGTGGCGGTGGCGGTGGCGGTGGTTGTGGCGGTGGCGGCGGTGGTGGTGATGGTGGCAGTAGCGGTGGCGGTGGTGGTGGCAGCGGCGACGGTTGTGGTCGTCGTCACCGTCACCACGACCACCACCGCCACCACCACCACCGCCACCGCCAACGCCACCGCCACCACCACCGCCACCGCCACCACCACCACCATCATCATCATCATCATCCTCATTATTTGTCCACTTACTTTACCTGTGTTGTATTTGCACCAGCTGTAATTTCCAGAGGAACACAAACCATGGTGACGATTGTCATCAGACGAAACCAGGTGAAAAAACCAGGTGAAAAAATAATGGTCATATAGGTTTCCTCGTATCTTCCACATTGCTTATGTTTTGCCTGATTGTTAGACCATAATAATCTTGAATTCTGCCTATGGTACTTGCAGGTAATCTGTTTCTTGCTTGAAAACCTATACCATCACTCAAATTCCACCCTTTGTAACTTGCTTTTAACCCTCTCAATCTGGTGTCCATTCTTTTTTGTGTGTGTCCAATGCATTTTAATTTATGGATATTTATATCATCTCCATAAAGTTTTGTAGCCAATGCTTCTTTAAATGCATTAGAAATCCCATTCCCTAAATAGTTATATTGTACATAGGAAGAGGATTTTTAAAACTGGTCTTTGTCCCTTGTACAATTACCTCTATCCCTCCACTTGCCCCATTATAGTTTAGTTTGCAGCTTATTTAATGTTGCTCTTTACCTTTATTTTTGCATAAACAGTGTTTTGAAAGCACATCTACCACCTTTCTACTATGAACACTGGTTGCTGTTACACTACTATTTAGTGACATATGGCCATGCTTTTGCCATTTCCATCTACAACAAATGACAAGTCACGACTCATTTTTTCAGTTATAGCTTCTTCAATTGCAGCCTCATAGTGTCCCTAGCCACGTCTACATTACATCCCATGTACTAAATTTAATAGCAGGTAAGGGTAGATTTATCATTCCATAAAGAGTATTTCCACCAGAAGCACACTTACCAATGGCTCGCAAGCCATATACAAACATGCTACGCCCACTTAGCATTAATTTCAAACCTTTCCTAAGAAGGTTTAAACATGAGTAAACCGGATAAATTATATATAATTTTAAAGCTAAAATACCATAGATTATACCGGGTGTTAATGAGCTACACTGAAATAATTTCAGCGATAGTAGACGTGACTAATATAAGCAAGTTGAGATGTAGTCTGCGGCTTAACATAATGTAGTTAATTGTGTTAAACCTAATTGGCATCAGATGCTGATAAGTTAGTGTTTAAACAAGGTAGGTGAGATTATTGGATTAGAATGTCCTTAAAACTGCTTTCCGAGTATAGAAATATCGAAACTTAATAGCTAGTTATTGGCGTTCTCAAGATTTAATGCCTCAAAGATATCTCAAATCTCGAACTAATCACCTGCCAGTGCGACAATGAACAGCGATTAACTGCCTTCTTGCATCAATAGCCTACTCTAGTAGTGTTTGTGTAACTGTTCTGGTGGCCCAATCCGTAACGCCGAAAACTGTTGTTCCAGAGGTCATTAGTTTGGTTACTGACATGAGTAATTCCATGTCAAATCGCACCAAATTTGACCTTCATGTTTCCGATTTCATTAATATTAAATGTACGTGTTCTGTGAATGAAAAAATGATACCCCTATTTTTGTTTGTCTGTAAATTAATTATTTTGGTAAATATGAAGCATTAAATTTTCGGATATTTCTCGCACACCGTTCTACATAAACATAATATCTCTGGTATTATTTTTCAGATAAATATGACCTGTAGCTCATTTTGAACATTGAAATGTGTATTTTATTTATACGTTAAACAAAAAGCAATTAGTTTGATATTTCCTATTTTTACAAGGCCATTAACATTATAAACATCATTAACAATACTTACTCTACACTAAAGATTTCCGGTAAAGTTTTTAAAACGTAGCTTGATGATGCCATGTAATCGTAGAATAAGCTCAGATTGGAATTCTAAATACATGCAGAGAAATTAAATAACTTAGCAAGCCGTGCAGACTGGAGTAACGCTTCATCCACGGCTAGAAGGTATACACACCGCGTGCAGCTGATTGCGAGTCATGCGTTGTACTTCCGTCGAGGTCAAACTCTTAGCATAAACACTGAAATGGGTCATTTCATGTCAAATCGAACATTTTTGAAACTTGACATACTATTTTCTCAATTTTTTTTAATCTTATCAATAGATGAGATTAAATAATACGTATGTTTTCTTTTTGGTGTGACACGTTTATTTTGCGCTTTATTAATATTATTTTTACGGTATATTCGCATACTGTATTATATAAAAATCATTATGCCGAGCACTATTTGAAGTTTAGAATTTTCGTGGTTGCAGCAGTCTAAAGTAAAAAAAATTGCATTTTGCATGCCATTGTTATAGGTTCACTGAAAATATAAAATAGGCCCCTTTTAGGGGGTAGTATTTTTAAAATATATTTTAATTACTAAACGCTTACTTTTACAAAACTGAGAAACTATAATTATAGCCAGAAGTATTGTGCATTGAACTAAGTTCGTTTCAGAATGGGATTCGAATAAGATGCGAAATAAATACTTTACTAATGACGTGTGCGTGGTGAGTCACTTGAATCGACTGAAGAAAGTGCTGTGAAAACATGGGCAAGGTGTCATTGTACATCCGGTGTTTATTGTTTGCATAATATAATTTTATCGCTAGTTGACCTATAGTGTGAGCTGTGCTGTTGATTGTGCTTGTGTATAATCATGGCTGATTTGGTGCAACGGAGCTACGGCTACTGTTTTAACCCATTCAAATTAATCACAGAATTCGTAATAAAAAGCTGAGAGCAGTGACGTCAGCAATGCTGATTAAACTTAAATTAGAAGACTTAAACTTATCTCGCGATTTAAAATTTTGTGATAGTTGCCGCATGAAAATTTCAAAACTTCCAAAGGAACAAACCACCACCGAGTTATGTGTACCTAGTGCTGGTGAAAGTTTGGTAGAAGAACGTGATAGTGACAGCTCCTCATCCTCTAGTGACGCAGTAAGTATGGTCCAAACAGATGTAACAGATAAACTGAACGGGTTTGGCTGCAATAGGAGAATTTCCAAAAAAGAAAAGAAAACTCGCAAAAAGGCTACCCTAGAGAGAAGTTGCAGAAAATACCACAGGCAATGAAGCAGAAAATATTTCATGCTACAGACTCTGCTTCATATGAAACTTCAAATAATTGTGAAATGATACAAAAATTAACAGATTCTTTCCATGAAACGGATGACAAAAATCTTAAGGATACCAGCCTGTGAAATTTTGAAAATCTACAGTTTTCACTGGATTGATTTGAAATTTTAACACAACAATCACTGTATGGTGAGGAGTAACTGTGCTAAATTTCATACATTTAGTGAGATTAGTTGCTAACATATTAATATTTTATTATATTTTTTTAATATTTGTATAAATGGTTCCCCATGATGCAATTTTGATTTGAAAAACTTTATAATTTTCAGTTAAGTCCTGTAAAAGAGTGTTAGCAAATTGATGAGGTAATTTCTTAATCTTGTGATTAATTTGGATAAAAATAAACTTTAAAGTTTAAATTCATAATGTTTTCATTTAAATTTCAAAATGTAAACTTTAATATTTAATTACTCAGCAGTTATTCACGTTATGAAAAAATTATCTCACCATTTCCTTTTAATATTATTTCTAAGCAGGTACACCAAATTTCATGCATAAGTAGTGCTAATTGCATCATGTGGAGTATTTTAAAGAGCAAACAGTGCTACAAATAAAAGCATGGAAAAACTAAGTTTGAAGTCATAGCAAGGATAATGGAAGTGTATGGATTTAAATGGACATGACCACTTACAGGCAATCAGTTAGACGGCCATGTGACAGTTAAAACGGCCGTAAGGCTATAAAAGCATATCAAAATAAAGCAGAAGATTTATATTAATTGATAAAACAAAAATCCATTTTTGGCAATTTTTGAAATTTTTAGCCTTTTTACACAGATGGGTATCCTTAAAATACAAATACTGACGATTTTTGACAGTTGGTCCTACAATAAAATAAAACATTTTGGTGTCTCAACTCACATGATACGAATATCCAAACAGCTGGCCAAAGAAAGGGAAATTTTAGCAACCCCGTACCCCAAGTCCGGAAAACGTTTAGACCTTACAAAAGGTTTCTGAATTTTATTCAGTGTTTAGTAATTGAAATATATTTTAAAAATACTACCCCCTAAAAGGGACCTATTTTATATTTTCGGTGAACCCATAACAATGGCATGCAAAACTGCAATTTTTTTTTACTTTAGACTGCTGCAACCACGAAAATTCTAAACTTCAAATAGTATTCGGTATAATGATTTTTATATAATACAGTATGCGAATATACCGTAAAAATAATATTAACAAAGCGCAAAATAAACGTGTCACACCAAAAAGAAAACATACGGATTATTTAATCTCATCTATTGATAAGATTAAAAAAAATGGAGTAAATAGTATGTCAAGTTTCAAAAATGTTCGATTTGAGGTGAAATGACCCATTTCAGTGTTTATGCTAAGAGTTTGACCTTGATGGAAGTACAACGCATGACTCGCAATCAGCTGCACGCGGTGTGTATACCTTCTAGCCGTGGATGAACCGTTACTCCAGTCTGCACGGCTTGCTAAGTTAATCAATTTCTCTGCATGTATTTAGAATTCCATTCTGAACTTTTTCTACGATTACATGGCATCATCAAGCTACGTTTTAAAAATCTTCCCGGAAATTTTTAGTGTAGAGTAAGTATTGTTAATGATGTTTATAATGTTAATGGCCATGTAAAAATAGGAAATGTAAAACTAATTGTTTTTTGTTTAACGTATAAATAAAGTACACATTTCAATGTTTAAAATGAGCTACAGGTCATATTTATCTGAAAAATAATACCAGAGATATTTATGTTTATGTAGAACGGTGTGCGAGAAATATCCGAAAATTTAATGCTTCATATTTACAAAAATAATTAATTTACAGACAAACAAAAAATAGGGGTATAATTTTTCATTCACAGAGCACCTACATTTAATATTAATGAAATCGGAGACATGAAGGTCAAATTTTGTGCGATTTGACATGGAATGACTCACATGTGGTTAATTTTTTTTTTTTCTTCGTCATAAATTACAATGGGCAGTTCCTTTAAACCTGACGTAAAGAGTTGCATTTACTTTTCATTTTATGTAACTTCGTTCACCGTTTAAACCTCCTCCCATTTAGATGTACATCATGGGAGAGTATTAAGCAGGATTCAACCTTTGTTAGAAGGAATTGTAATTAATTGCACTCACAAGGTGAAATTACTCTGTAAAATGCATTGTACAAGAATTAAAACCTTAGACAAAATATTAAAATAAAAACAACCAAACAAACAAAACAAAAATGAAAAAAAAAAAAAAAAGCCAAATAAAGTGAAGGAGACGCAAACTCGTTTACCTTTCACTTGAAAGCTAATGTCACAACCATTGCGCCAGAGGGAGTGCTCCGGCCGTCTCCTCATTTTCGTGTATTGGGCACTCAAGTGGTATCATCATTAGCAGTGGCGTACTGGCACTTTAGAAACTTATAGCTGTAACTTCCACACTTGAACCAAAAGGCCATAAGTCTCCTGTCCCAAATTACTTGTTTCAGAGATTTCCACTTGCTCTGAAAATATTTCGGTGTAGTTCATTAACACCCTGTATATAAAAACGATGTTCAAGATTTTTTACCTTTATGAATAGCCTTAAATACTATTTTTCTGTCCTGTGAATGAATCACATGTTTGTTAACAGAAAAATCCCTTGTCCCAGCTTCATGGACGTGTTCACACACACTCATTTCACAAACATAGGGGAAAACAGAAATATCTATTTTAATTTATATATTAACCGTATTTTAGCTTGAGTTTGAAACACAGCTTAAAACATGGCTGTTCACTTCAATAATTGAATAACACTGAAAATGAACTGAACATTGTCATTCCTTTACACTAGTGGTGTACATAATACACTGCATGCTTATATTCAACTTTTGAGAGCAAGGAATGATGGCATTTTTCAGGCTTATCTGTGTTGAGTGATGATAACCGCGTGAAGATAATTGGTGCACAGTGTTTTTCACGCATATGTTTGTAGAATGAATGTTAAGTAATGATAACCATATGAAATGAAAAAAAAATCCATAGTTTGCAACATAAACATGGTAGAGACTGATTCCTGTATAGAGATGATCAGAAAATAAATTTCTGTCAAATTATAAGATTAACATCTATAATTTTCAAGAATTTATCCCAGCATAATAAATGAAGATTATACTCTTGATTCAGGTGCATAATACGAGTATGCATGTCTCATATTTGACAACACTGATAGGAGGTGCAAGTACATGATTTGCTGAAGTCTTCAGTATGACTGGCCTTTATATCCTTTACCTTTTTCAGTTCCCTTAGAGGTGAGGTCTCCATGAGAAACTAGTGCAAGATGGGATTGCTGCAAGTTTCATAGCTTTTGCAGCAAAATGAACACTTTCACAGTTATAAGTGTGATGTTAGGAAGTGAAACTTAGCAGGATCAGTAATAACCAGGGACCAGAAGTTTAGCCATTATAAATAATTAAAATAGGAAGGCAGAAGGTATTGTAAATAGCTAAAATAGGCAATAAAAGGCAATATAGTAAAAGTTTGCTTTATGGTTATTTATTTACTAGATTACACTATTTAATCACACAATTAACATATTTGTTAACATTGTGTTATATTATATTTTTAAAATAATTTTGAAGTTTTAAACAAAATGCCAATTCTATTGATAAAAAAATGAAAATGTTACTTGAAAGCCTATGCATTACAATGCCTTACATTGGCTTATTGTTTGCATGTGACAACCAAATGCTTTTTTAAATTTTCTGAAGTCACATTGAGTCTGTCGTCACATAGTACATTTTTTCATCTGAGAAAATGACCTCTGTACATCTACAGAGGTTATTGGAGCAACTCAATATACTGAACTATTTAAGGGCCCATTTCTACTGCAATAGTATTGTCACTTTGTAGAGTTATTGAAATGTTTTTAAATTTGTCAAGATCAGGATTTTTTTTTTAAATACCATTTTGCTTTTCCGTAACTATTGAACCCCATTTTCCTGGCACATTCTCCAAACTTTGCACCACATTGTTCACAATTTTCCCTGACTTTGTCAAAGGTTGGCCTGTTAATTGACATTGGCTAATCATTGTGGCAGAAAACCAAACTTGGCCACAATGAAAGACTAAGTCATTTCTTACTTCCAAAGATTAAAGAAGTTTCTTTGCTGCTTCAATTGAAGATGCTTCATCCCCCAGTATGATGACCACCTTAATTGTGCTCCAGAAATTTTAAGTGTAGTAAACTGCTGCTGAAACCCATGATCCTCATCTCATTATGGGGGGCTGGTGTATATCTGATGCAATGTCTTTAAGTGTCTGAATCCCTGATGGAGCCTTCACACAGTTCTTAATACTGGAAATCAATTTGTTGACATCCAGAAATAAGCTTCATCTCTCTTCTGACACCCTGTAAAAACCATGTGCTATGCATGTCACATGAAGCAGGTTTGGAAGCGTCACTTTTAAAGTTGTCCACCTTTTTCATCTATGGTACAGCATCCAAGATACAAAGAATGTATTGTCGTATTGAATTTCTCCAGGCCACAGTAATTATAGCGAATTGATAAACAACTGCAATAGTTGAATTGTTAAGTTTTTCCAGCCACTCTGTTGCAAACAGGAATGCTTTTATTGATTCACTTTCTGAAGGACAAATGGTTCAACAATGACATTGGCAATAAAATGACTCATAGGGTCAGTTGAAATCCAAATCTTTTTATTTCGCTCTAATGATTTTCATTACTTCATCATAACATTCACCTACACAACAGTTTCACAAACTTAACAAACACTCATCCATTTACTTCTCCGAAAACTGCCTTAACATAGGATTAAGTAGTTAAAGGATTTCTGCATTAATAAAAACTTTTCATAAGGAAAATGCAAATTGTGTCTTTCGACTTGATATTGCAATTGTGGTTGGAGGCAAAAACAGTTGGAGGACCTACCATACCATTAAATCTTTGTATAAAAAGGAAAATAATGGTAAATGTTACAATGTTAATTTTAAAACATCTTGGTTTACCAGATTTGTGATTGTACGGTAGCTCCTATTTAGAGAGACTGTTTTGTTGGCCCTGTTTGTTAATAATAATCATAGTGTCTGGAATACAGAAAGACTTATGGATTTTAAGAACATTACATGAGCTTTAAATTAGCATACAGATTCTGCTCAACATCTGAAACGCAAACTACAATCACACACTTATTTAAAGAATAGAAATACAACTTCTGACGCCCTTGGAAAAATGCAAGACTATTTATGATTCAATTCAATGAAAAGTTTGTATGAATAGACTATTTTTCCAGCTGGTTATAGATGCTATGCTACACTTAAGTAAGCAAGAACTTGGATTTAAGTTCAATATATCGTGAAAACTTCACGGAACTTCTTGCTTTATTAATTTTGAGGAATCCATTGGAAATTCAAAATCACTATTTGAAAATTAATAGTGTGTTCAGTAGGAACTCCAAGATAATTAAAAATGAATCCATTAACTGCATATAAGGAATGAACCTTCATACAGAGAACAAAAAGTTGCGGAGCTTGGACTGTAGCATGTGGAAGGGAGTCAGTCTGTCACATGATCACAACACAGTTGATACATGAATGTTGCAGATAATGTTGCATAACTTACATTCAATGCTGCCACCATTTACAGTAAAATATTCACTCCCAAATTCTTGTACAAGTTCAGCAATACATGAATATTTTGATTTTCGTGCTGCAGGCAGCGTGCTTTGTGCTGTCACTGTACTGGGGCAATGACGTCATGCTCTGCACTTGTGGCAGGTAACTTGCAACTGCCTCATTTTAGCTGTATAAAGGATTGAAGCCTATTCATAACATTAATCTTTTTGTTATTGAAGCTGATGATAGTACAGATATAACTCAAACATCATAGTGTTCTATCATAGTAAGACGTGCCAATTTTGAAGGAAACATTTTTGGGCATTTTCTAGGGCTCTATGATGTTAAGTGCTGTTAGAACACCAGAGGCTTTGTTTAATCTTCTGGATGGGATTTTGTTTAAGTTTTCAAGAAAGTTCACTGATTTAACAAATTAATAACTCAATGTTATGAATGGGACAAGTGTAATGGCAGTTCGGCAGTTCACTTACATGGTCTCCAGAAGAAAATTAAAGACAAAGTAGCTCAATTTGATTTTGTGCATTGCTTAACTCATTCACTAAACTTGGTACTTCAACAAAGTTTAGATTGCATTTCTAAATGTCACAAAATTTTTGCAAGTGTTAGTGGGATATCTTCATTTATCCACCATTCATCAAAATGAACAGGTACTATATTCATTTTCAGCTAGACATATTCCAACCTTAGCAGAAACTCTGAGTTCTAACTCATAACTACTCAAGTAATTGGGAAAAATTGAAACAAGTGAGAATATTATGAATAAGCAATCTGATGAAAGATCAATTCAGCCCAGGAAGGGATTTTTGAATCAAATGAATAGTTTGGAATTTACTTTTCTATAGTAGCTACAAAACAAGAATGGGCCTAGCCAATACAGTGATGCTCTCTTGGCATTGCCAGTCACCCAGTAAGTGGGCGACAAGATTTGACTGTCTTTGTCACACCAAAACCTCTGTGCACATAAACCTGACAATGCTGAGAGAGCAGCATCACTATATCAGTTAGGCCCATGTTCATTCTTGTTTTCTAGCTACTATAGCTGTAGTGTTCAATGATATTTTTTCTTTGACAGACATTCTTTGTGAAGTTTTGCATAAAAGATCATTGGACATCGCTTATTGCATTTCAGAGATTAAGGAGACTGATTTAATAAGCAATAAACGAAATGGACAATATTTTGGAATTATATGAGAAAGCCAAAAAGACCGACCAATCTGGCTCAAAGAAGAGAACATAGAAAGTTGACAGAGGATGGAATTTTCAATAATTTCAGGATTTTCTTTCTAAACATTTTGGATTCCATTTCAGTGGAAATGAAAGTAAGGTTTTAGATTGTAACAATTAATTCTTGGCCTTGTGGATACCACAAAATTCGAAAATTATGCTGAAGATTTTCCTTCTTTACCTCTTGAAATTTTACATTTTTTAAAAGTATTTCAAAGTATGAAATTGATCGTTTAAAGAGTGAACTGTGTCTATTGTATGCTGATGAGTTGCATAGCTCCGTTACTATAGTGGAGTGTTTTAAATTGTGTCAAGAAAAGGAGGATAGAATCACACAAATTATTTGCTTTAGTTTTAATAATTCCATCCACAAATGCACCAGTGGAAAGAAGTTTTTCTTGTTTGAAAAGAAGTAGAATGTAACTAGAAGCACTATATCACAAGGCAGACTCACATCATTAGTGAATGCTTCTATCCAGAAGGAACTTTTGCATTAACTTATAAGAAATGAGCCAGTTTGTAAGGACATCACAGATAAGTTTGCTGCTGTCAAAGACTGGAGGATTGACTTAATATACAAGAAATAACGTAGGTGAGTGTCACATGATAATTATTATTTAGCTAAATTATACTTATTATTATTTATTTACCTACTATTTACGGCATGGGTCACACGACCTTCTGGACGTGACATGCTGCTTTACTGTGATGAAGCCTCTATGAAAATGTTTGAATGCAGTGCATAAAGAACTTCCAGCAAACATTTTGCACATGCACAAGAAATTTAAGCTGAAAAGTTGGGGTAAAAATATGACCATATGCTGGGCTTGAACCATGAAGCCTCTGCTCACTTGATACAGCATTTAACCAATGAGCTGTGACAGCAGACGTACGTATTAACATAGAAGTTAGTTCTACTGATTACTATTTATTTATGCCAACAAACTTGCTGCTATGTTTTTAAACACACTAGCCATGTGTGGGCAATGTTTAAGAGCTGGAATTAGGAATGAAAAATTCAATGTCATAGCCGGGATATGAACCACGCATCTTCCACTTATCAAGCAGCTGCTGTAACCACTAAGCTATCATGGTCAACTTGCCAGACATTGCAAATCGGTTGGGGAATTTAATGTCATACTGGCAAGTTGGCCATAGTAGCTTAGTGGTTAGAGCAGCCGCTCGATAAGTGGAAGATCCATGGTTCAAATCCCGACTATGGCATTGGATTTTTCAGTCCTGGTTCCATCTCTTAGTTCTACTAAAATCATCATTCCACATGTTTTCCATTTTCTTGCATATGCTTCAATGTCATACACTTAATAGCAGAGCTGCAAGAGAAATGCAACTTGTTTTGTGATATTTAGTACATATTTCATCATACTGTGCTAATATAGCCATAGAAATCTTTGAAATGAGTGGCAGAAGAAAATGGTGACCATGACAATACACATTTACTACCGTGGTCGATATAGTTTTCATATCTCCTACACATGGTATGTCTGAATGATACTGATGTACAGAAATTAATTCATTATGTGTGTTCAGTATCACTGATAACAAGTCCATTGCATGATTATACACTACACTGTGGAACATAGTAAACTGACCTACGGGAAGTGTACATTAATTTTCCTGAGAGATATTACAGGCATATCAGCAGTCACACAGTGATGGAATCATTGTTCTAAGAAACAGGTCTGCTGGGATGTGCAGTAAACGGCAAAATAATTCCCAATAATCATGACGAAATATAAAATGGAATGCACCACAGTAGGACTGATAGCAGTGACGCTGACTACAGAGTCCTGTGGTACTCCGTTCTCTTATGTAAAAGCACAGGATGAAACTTAACCCACTAGTACCTGAATCCTCATTAACTCCCGAATAAAGAGGGGAAGATGGTCACAAATGCCCCATTTATGAAGCGTACAAAGAATCACTGTCCTCTAGCATTGTCACATACTTTGTAGTGGTAAAAATATACAGCAACTGTCTGACTCTGCAGAATTGCGTCCATGATATATGTAAGTAACGAGACAAAGTTGTCGACCATAGAACAATAGTGATGAAATCCCCACTAGAAGTTCACTTTGCAAATGCAACTGGTGAGGGAGACCAGTAAGTAGCTGTAAAGTATGTAGATGACAATTACTCCCACGTTTTAGCACTGGGACTAAGGAGCCCTCATGCCAAGGTGCAGGAAACCTGGTAGTTCACCACATACAATTATAGACCTGCAAAAGAAAGACTGCTGCCAGAAGAGAAGTGCTGCAGCATTAAGTTATGAACACAATCTGGCACAGAAGCTGAGTGCCTAGAGCAGAGGTTGCCAAATGGCACGAATTCATAACGCAATACAGATACTGCTTACAACGCACAAGGTGAAGACAGGGGTAAGTGCAGTGAGTGAAACAGCAGAGATGGCTTGTGATTGACATTAACATCATACATACTGCTTAGTAGTATTCACAGTGGCGGCTCTTGACTTGTCTTAGTGGATGTGCAGTACATTGCATCCTCTCCACCCTTACTCCCTTTCTTTCTCTCACACACATCACGCAACTCTAATTCGCATTTCATATGGGCAATTGAGCTCTTATGTTTTGTTTTAAATGACCAATATCCAAGAACTATTATTCGTCCAGATGCCATTTCTCTCACTCGCAAACAATAAGCATGGAAAACAGCTTCCCTTCTAAGAATAAACCCGAAAGATTTATCTCCTTCAGTTTCGCCGTGTTATTCGTTTCCGCACTTTCATAGATTCAAATTTCCCGCTCGCTATGTGCAGACACAACTGCATGCAGCTTGCTGCCAGAACACAAACATAACAAACAGTAATAAAAACTAACAAAATAACTATTCGAAACGGAAGTATTGGCTTTAGTAAATTACGACATGAAAAGTAATTATATGCATTTATAATCGCTTAATAAGATTGGATGTAATTGTATTTATAACATCAATGTAATATAGAAGATGGCTACATTATGTTTAGAACCATCACGTTGGCTGCCTAGTAGGTTCTGCTAAACAACGGCAGAAAAATGCTCGTAGCAAGAAAAACTTGCCCAGGAACGTAGTGCGCTTGCGCGGCAAGAAACGCATGTGTTGGTCTTGTCAATTATGCTGCCCTAACTCGCCGTACTCTTAAATGCAAGCTTTGCACCTCTCCCCGCGTACCCCTCGCCTAAAAGCTACCTACGCCAGTCGCAAAATCGGGTTTATGCGTCTCAGCTTGTTGACCGAATGCGGTGACATTTGCTAAAGATGGCGCGGGAAAATTAAACGAGCAAGTTCATATAGAATAAAGTTAGACATTCGACTTTCTCATATGCATGCTTATAAAGGTGAAGACACATTCACATGCGGAAAAAATTAGTGGGTGTGCAGTTGCGAGTATGCGACCACCCAGGAACCACCACTGAGTATTCATGGCAAATACATAACAGAGAAGGAAGGATTTAAACCTTTTTGGGATATTAAAAATGCACTTTATCTATCTGAATATTTTATTTCATTTTCTTTCAGTATAGCATACTGACTAAACTCTAAATTTCGGGTTGCTGCATAAGTTGATAGTGTTAATTGTGCATGAAGGCTGTCATCAATCAAGTGTGATATTTTTATCAATTTTAGTGTGTTCAATTTAAAATAAAAACTGTTCACAGCTGCATTTAAGTTCTTTGATAATATCAGGGGTTTTGACTTTAAAACAACCGGTTTTATTGCTAGCTCAGCTGTTGATTTATCATTTTTACATTAAACACACTCACATTCCCTCCCACATTCATACACTCAAATTCTGTGGAGGATATGAAATCATTCTGCTTAAAGAAAAAATTCCCAACCTCAGCTGGGAATTGAAT
This sequence comes from Tenodera sinensis, assembly GCA_030765045.1. NCBI lineage: Eukaryota > Metazoa > Arthropoda > Insecta > Mantodea > Mantidae > Tenodera > Tenodera sinensis. The sequence continues at coordinate 737,220 of JAUKNM010000021.1, forward strand.
CTGAAAGCTCTGGTTTGAAGGAACTAATTTTGCTAACACACTTAAATCATCCTTTACCTACACGCACTCCTGTCACTCTACTCTTTGGGATTGATCCATTTTGTCCGATTCGTGGGGAAGTGATCATTTCCTTATATTGCTGCATTATCGCCCCTCTTCCCAATGTGTAACACCTCCTCCGATGCCCCGTCGTAGACGGTCCCATATCAATTGGGATAATTTCCGCAATTTCCTTAAGGAGCGCCTAGGATTATTGTCAAATTCTCGTGGGATTCATAACTATACCGAATTCATGGAGATCCTACATGCCTACTTGGATACGTTTCATCCCTACTACGTACCTCGTGCCAGGAGACGACGATTTCCAATTTGGTGGACCCCAGAATGTTCCAGTTATATAGCTCGACGAAGACAAGCAATGGCCACTTACCGGCGCTCGCTATCCCTCGCGGATTATCCACACTATAAAAAACTGTTAGCGGTGACAAGACGGTATCTCCGCTCAGTCAAGACTCTTACTTGGCTAAGAAAGGTCAGTTCCTTTTCCTTCGAAACTCCTATGCAGGAACTATGGACATTATATCGTTCCTTTAGGGGTGAATTACCTACACGTAGCTTGCAGAATCCTGTAGAACCTGAGGTCCTCACCAATTTCTTTTTCTTTTTTTTTTTTTTTTCTTTTTGTATATGTGTACGCCTGATTCGACATCACCTCCTCCACCTTGCATGCTATCGCTTGTTTCCATGCCTGATGATCCCTTACTAGATCCTTTCACCCAGTCGGAGTTTGTAGTTGCTCTGTCGGGTACTAAATTCACCTCTCCTGGTCCTGATGAGATCTCCTATGCGACGCTTCGGCAGCTGCCACATTCCTGGAAGGAGCAACTTTTACTTTGCTGTAATTGTTTTCTGAGTTATGGTACTCTGCCTGATATCTGGAAGCACTTCACAGTTCTCCCCTTCTTGCCACATTCCTGGAAGGAGCAACTTTTACTTTGCTGTAATTGTTTTCTGAGTTATGGTACTCTGCCTGTTATCTGGAAGCACTTCACAGTTCTCCCCTTCTTGAAACCAGGAAGACCTCCCACTTCTCCATCTAACTTTCGACCCATTGCTTTATCCCCTTGCCCCTGCAAAATACTTGAACGCCTCCTCGCCACCGGGCTGTATCATTGGCTGGAACATCAACATTTTTTCCCTAAATGGCACAACGGCTTCCGCAGAGGCCGCTCTACTCTCTATAGCTTATCACTTCTGGTAACAGATATCTACTTGTCCTATAAAGAAGATACTACTCTCGACGCACTTTTTCTAGATATCGCACGAGGTTTTGATTGTGTTTCGCTGTTCATACTTTTTAACCGGCTGACACAACTTAGCGTTACAGCACGATTTTGTAACTTACCATATCAGCTCTTTGTGGAGCGCCGGATTACAGTGCGTTCTGGGGTTACTATGGTGGGATCCGGACTACAAGTGAGGGCTTGCCACAGGGTTCATGCCTTAGTCCACTCCTATTTCTGGTTTACATCACAGGAATGGTGGAGATGATTCTGCCTCACGCTCGACTACTGGTGTACGCGGATGACATTGTACTATACGTGCCTGGTGGCAATGTAGCCCAACCTCGTGTTTCCTTAAATAACGCCGTGACAGCCTTGCGAGAGTGGACCAACTCCAACGGACTAACAGTGAATAAAGAGAAAGCTGCTCTCGTCCATTTTACCCGCAATCGTCCCCACATTCGCCTTCCCCCAGTTTACTGGAATTCCCAACCTGTACGTGAGGTTAATACATACACCTTCTTGGGTATCACATTTGATCGTCGACTAACCTGGCGGGCACATATTTCTCGCTTACGCAACAGGTTGGACAGTAAGCTCCACTTCTTTCGTGCGTTATTATGGAAAAACTGGGACTCCCACCTCAAGGTACTTTTGTACCTATACAGGGCTGAAGTACAGGGGATGATCATATATGGAATCTTTCTCTGGGGTACAACTACTACAGGTGCATTGTTGCCCTTACAGGTCAGCCTCAATCGTTTTCTTCGACTTATGGTGGGCTATGCCCATTCGACACCTATAATGGTAATGCACAGAGAACTACGCCTCACCCATTTGAAACATCTTGCCCCGGTGGTGGTTTTACGCTATCTTCTCGCCCGTTGGGACAGCACAACCTTTCCACTATTCCCTAAGTTACAATTGTTATTGGAACGCTGTCCAGAAGGGCGGCTTCGTATGGAAGTCATGACCTTACCACTCAGGCTAGCCTACCGGTTTCTGACCAACCACGCCCGGTTTTTACATCGTGCCGAAACTTATCCATGCTATTCCTTTGACTATGTCACAGGCTTACATACCATTTCGTATGTCACGGCCTGTGTGCGTATTTTGGACTATCCTGTAGATTTTCGAGCACGTCAATTATTCTAGGCTCCTATTCCTGTTGCAGGAGATGGCCGCCTAACTTTCTTTTACCGATGGCTCACGTCAGGGGGACCCCCGAGGGTAGGGTCAGTCTTTTTCTCACCAGAGTTGGCGGTACGACGTACCTTTCGTCTACCGGATTTTAATTATTTTGCAGAGCTTTCCGCCATCTACTTTCTTCGAAATACGGAATTCACAACAGTGAATATTTATACTGATTCCTTGAGTTTGTTGCAGACGCTACAGAGTCCTACGCTATCACGCAGTGATAGGTATGGTATGTACAGGCACTCAAATCGTTCCATCTTACCCTAGGCTGCACAAGGGTGCTCTTTGCTTGGATACTTAGTCATTCTGGTATTTATGGTAACGAGATCGCCGATCGATTAGCCAAATCTGCTTGCTTTTCCGATGAAATCTTTCCAGTCGCAGTACCCCCGCGGGAATTATTTAGACCCGGCAGACATTCTCTCCTTTCTCAATGGATCCAGGATTGGGAAGCCTTTACACACACAGAACATGTTTTTTGTCCCTATCTTCCACCCCTGCAGCCCCTCAATCGTCCATGGTTTGCTTCTTTCCGCTATCCGCGTCACTTCGTCTTACTGTTCTCGCGGATGCGTGTGGGTCATTGGTACACTCCGGCGTACTTCCGCTATGGTTCTGGGACCGCATCATATTGCCACTGTGCTCAAGAGGCCACCTTAGACCATCTTTTATTAGAATGTCCGAACCTTGCAAACAATGTAGAGCGGTTTTATTCAGATCTATACTCCCAACTTCTGATTTTTCCTGTGTCAATTAATTATTTATTGACCATAAAAAATGAGCACGTTTTACAGGCGATTTTTCGTCATATAAAACGTTGTGGTTTTCGGTTTTGACATCTTTCTTACTCTTTCTTTTACTCCGATCTTTACCTCTGCATTTTATACCATATATCTTACTGAACCACGTCTTTCTTCTTTATAGCATCTAGTTAAGCTGCATTTATGAATGTGACCACGATCATTTCATCATTTGGTTACGTGTATCTTTAATTTCGTACTGTTGGTACGACACATTGCTACCTCCGTACTGTTAATTTGGCCGTATCGCTTCCGATAGAACTCTTGGCCAAGGAAAGGGAAAAAAAAAAATGAACAACGATGTTTCATTTCACGAAAGTTTTGTTTTCCGAAGCTGACATAAATAACAAGGAATATCATCTTGTTATAAATAATGGCTGTGCGGTGGTTGCTCCTAACCACACCATGATGTATAGTCTACCAAACACTCTCACCATTTTCTCTAGTGAACTTTTTGCTATACGTTTCGCCATGGACTATATATCAAAGAATGGAGACTTCAAATCATTCATTATATACACAGATTCCCTTAGTGCATTAATGGCCATACAACAACGATCTCCTTGCCACACCTTGGTAAGGGAGATACGTGAATTATACAGTGAGCTTATTTCATCAGGTAAACAACTAATCTTGGCATGGATACCATCTCACTAACATACCAGGAAATGATCTTGCTGACACTGCCGCAAAAGAAGCTACTAAGCATCCTCCAAGCTTACCAGATCTTAAGCTACCTCATGAAGACTATTTACGGCATCTTAAAACAACTATCCTACACCGATGGAAGACAGATTGGACAACTACATCCAACAGCAAACTGCATGATATCTGTCCAATATCTAACCTGTCCACAACAATTAGAACGCTAACCCGGCGAGACCAGGTGCTATTACCCCGATTATGCATTCGCCACACTGCGCTTACTCATTCCTACATTCTGTCCCGTGAACTTCCTCCTAAATGTACTCTGTGTAACTCTACTCTTACCGTTCAGCATCTGCTCACTGTTTGCCCAAGATACTCTCACCAGCGACTTCAGTATGGAGTTCCTGAGAACCTTCAGCTAGCTTTGGGTGATCAACAATATCACAAGAAAATCATCAAGTTCATCAAAGCATGCAAAGTTAATGTTTAAATTCATTGTAAACTTCATGATATGTTTCCTCCTTTTTTCCCTCAATGTTTAGTCGCGATATGACTTTTATGTTGAAGCTACTTCAAATAATAAATAAATTAAAAAAAAAAAAAAGGAATATCTCCGAAATGGGTCACTCTACTAAAAATTTACTCCGGCACCAAGTGTGTGTTTTAGCAAGATCTGCATTTTTTTGTAGAGTAAGCTTTGGTCTATCTCTTACGGTTTACAAGTTATTCAAAAGTCATCCAGAATAAACAGGACTACATAAGCTATAGCCAGAAAATTCAAAAGTAAATTTCATTTGTCATTACAAATATCTTAAACATATGGCATTTTAATTAAAATCGTTAGGGCCATTTCAAGAAAATGAAAATCTTAGAAAAATTGTCCATGTAAAAGATAGTTTAGGTTGGGGCTATTTTCTTCAAAATCTTCGTGTTACATCCTTGAAAGACATTAAACTTAATGAGATGTTGATGTTACTCCTCCCCCTCTTTTTGCAATTGGGCTTGGGACCGGTTTAGGCTGAGTGGGAATAGTGTTCTGTGGTGGGAATGCCGAAGCCAGGTATAATCGGTGGCTGAATGTAATATAGTTATAATATTCTATGGGTAGTATTTAGGAGGCGTTGGGAGGTGATTGTAGTGGGAAAAATATTGGTAGCGCTCATGTAGCGCTGTTTAAAAGTTAAGCGCCAGGCATGTAAGTGTATGGGAAATTATCTCGATATTGTGTAAAATGTGACTGAGATAGATACGATGGTATAAATGGGTATGTGTATATTGTTATAATTACGTAATGTAACTTTCAGCGCAAATAGCAGGAATATAAATCTGCAATATTTAGCTAATCATACCGGCACAATACATTAATCCTGTGTTTTAACTTGTACAAAAGTGTTGCAGAAAATCAAGATTAATATTTTATGAATATCCAACGGTGTAGGCATGGAGGAATGTGATAAGGAAGCAAATGAAGGTGAGAAATTAAAGATCTGTTTAGACGAAGAAGAGCTTCGTCTAGAAGACGAACTAAAGCTTCTAGAAGCAGATGAAATGCCGGAATGCGACATAAGAAGTGAAGTGAGTTCTTCATTGGTTATTTCGAAAAAGTTGTCTATCAATTCCATGAGCTCCAAATCTTCTAACGATGAACAAAAGCTATCAAATCGCAAAAGAAGTGTGGCGAAGAATCCCTCTACCCACAAGAGTATTAGTTCACCTGAGAGGAAAAGATCAAAAGCGAGAGATAAAGGTAAAACCAAATCATATGATTACATGACAAAGCTTAATTATCTTTTCAGAGATGCTCGTTTTTTTTTAATGAAAAGTAACAATGCTGAAAATATTACATTGTCAAAAGCAAAAGGTGTGTGGTCAACCCTTCCTCAGAATGAAAGTAAACTCAACCAAGCGTATAGAGAGACCAGAAATGTGTTATTAATATTCTCAGTTAAAGAAAGTGGAAGATTTGCAGGCTTTGCACGTCTTCATGGGGAATCAAGAAGAGATACCCCACCAATATCCTGGGTATTACCTACAGGTCTCACGGCTGAAGATCTTGGGGGTGTTTTTAAGGTAGATTGGGTTTGTCGCAAGGAATTACTATTTAGTTCAACAATGCACTTATATAATCCATGGAATAATGGAAAACCCGTAAAAATAGGACGTGATGGACAGGAAATTGAACCAAATGTTGCAGAGCAATTGTGTCGTTTATTTCCTATAGATAAGGGTATATCACTGACTCCAATTCTTAAAAAATCCAGAGAAGCAGCTATGCGACCTTATAGTCCACATTATAGGCGTGATTATCGTCATAGTAACCATGTTTCTTCAAGATTTCCATATAGTTGGCATGGACATGGCAGTCCTTATGGTAGGAGCAGAAGAAGGCATTTAAGCAGCCAAAATCGTTACGGCAACAGAGATGCTGTGTTTAAGAATTCATCGTGGACACAAGATAGTCTTTCAGTATGGTATGAAAATTCCAGAGATCATTCCTATAGTACTGCAGCAGCGAAAGCATATGTAGCAGGCTACATGTGCTCTTTGCAGCATCAGCTTCCAGCAATCACATATGTACCACCACCAGGACTCTATAGTTTTCCAGAATCATCCCCTTATGATTCTTTACCGCCACCAGGCTGCTATGATAGACTGTCTCTGCCTGATTACAGTCTTACAACACGATCTACTAGTCATTCAGAAAAACGTTCCTATGATCACTCAGTTGATGAGTTTCTTCGGAGAACAACAAAAAGGCGAGATCATGGTAGAGATCGTCGTCGTTACAGAGAGCGAAGATAAGACTGATCCTGTTCAAGAGTTACTTCTTTTTTTTTTTATATTCATCTGTTTAAAGTATTGTCAACTTTGGCTGGTGTTAAATGTCAAAGAACCTGCTTTGGGCATTCTTATACAGTACAAACTACAACAAAGGGCAAATCACAACTTCAGTTACAAATTTCTATAAACAAGAAATACATGCCAAGTATTCTGTACCTTCTATTAGCATTAGAATGTTATTTTTTGAATGGCAATGAATATTGTCATGCTTTTGGAAAGAAATGTGTTTAGTTTTCCAAACATGCTCTTAATGAACTACAGCCACAGTAGCTACAATATGTACTGTAAGTCAAAGTTAGTATTTATTTTAGGATATTCTCATTTTGCATTTGCTTTCCAGTAACTCGAAACTGGAACTATTACTAGGTTTGGTGTGAATGGTTTTCCGTCATTTTAATCCAAACTCTATATAGTTATTTTATTCTGCATATTTATCATAGAATTTGATGTGAACCATAATTCACCTTCATTTTATGTTTGTCACAGCATCACATATGATCATCCCACAATATATTTTACCAAATTACATGCATTCTGTTTTGTTTGACTTTTTTATTTTTTGTTCTTGTTATTGGGATGAGTTATATGGGTAGTTGTAGTGTTTTCAGATAACTAACCCATGTATAAATTAATTGAATTGTTATATATGTTTTTAAAATTTTAAAAATTAAGTAAATATTTATTATGTTATTTGCATGATGTGATTTTGATGGACTGACATCTATAAATGTTGCTGTATGTTCATTGGGAATTGTACTTCTTAAAAACGTCACTTAATAGATATATTGACTGACTTATGTTTCCAAATGAACTGATTGTAGACTAAAGAAGTTAGTTGTGTAGTTAAGCTATCTTTGCAGCAAGGCAACCTGTACCAACATAGTTGTCATACAGCATTTTCCAGAAAATGTTTTATAACCAGTGGAAATGAATGCTTGAATTTTTAAGGTTTGGTGTGAATGGTTGTCTTCTGAAACTAAACTCTGTGTAGGTGTTATTTCATTCTGTAGATTTTATACAGAACTTGATATGAACCATAATTCACATTCATTTTATATTTGTCACAGCATCACATTACATGATCATCCCACAATACATTTTACCAAATTACATGCATTCTGTTTTGTTTGGTTTTTTTATTTTTTGTTCCTGTTGAGATGAGTTATATGGGTAGTTGAAATGTTTTCAGTTAATTATAACCCCTGTATAAATTAATTGAACTGTTATATTTCAAAAATTTTAGAACTAAAATAAACATTTATTACATTATTTGCATGATATGATTTTGATGGACTGACACCTATAAATGTTGCTGTATGTTCCTTGTGAATGGTACTTCTTAACTCTTATATTTTTAAAAATCTCACTTGATATATTGACTGGCTTTGATGTTTCCAAATGAACTGATTGTTGACTAAAGAAATTAGTTGTGTAGTTAAGCTATCTTTGAAGTGAGGCAACCTGTACCAATGTAGTTATCATACAACATTTGGCAGAAAATCTTTATCCTGTCAGCAGTTTTATAACCAGTGGAAATGAAGGCTTGAATTTTTAAGTTGATTCATGCTTGGTACAGATAAATGTGCTGTAGCTTACTTTTGAAGAAGAAGAGGAAAATACACTGGAAAAAGATGTGATACTAGCAGATTTTTGTAAACAGTGTACCTTGTAATGACTTGCAGATGAATTTCTGCCTGCTTAAAAATTAATATTCCAGAGGTTTATTTGGAAGGTATTGCTTTACTCTTGTATATAATTTATGGAAGTGTTCAAAAGAGTGAAATATTGCTTCACTAGTACAGTAGAGTCCCACCATTCTGAACACCGTTAATCCAAAAATCTGCTTAATCTGAACAGGGCTGGGAAAAAATATCTATCAAATTTGTTTTTAATTTTAAAATAGGAAAAAATGAAGATTAAGATTAAACTAGTTTTTCCAATTAAAAATGTAAATTAACACAGAAAAACGTGAAATAAATGATACAGGAGTAAACTGCGAATCTGTCAGCGATCTTATGCACAAAAATTAAAAAACGGGAGGCCTAAACCTACTAACACTATGCCTAACAAAGTTTGAATGCAATTTGTTTATGTTAACAAGAAAACAAAACGGGAAAAGCAAATCAACATTTAGGAAGTGATCTTTTGATTCAATGCCCTGAAATGACATGAAGAGGTAATATTTCGCCAACTTTCTCTTGACCTTCACCAGGCTACTCGCGCTTGGTAGATGCCAGTAATGCTTATAAAAACATTAGAGTAATTGGTTTTCAAGCCTCTAGAATGTATTTGTAAAATAAATTCCAGCATACTGTACTAATATCTCACTTTCAATTATTTTAATACTTAATACATAAATGCTTAAGGTTAATATGTTGCTGTATTTGGCGAAAATCCATCTAATCCAAATTTTTGCTGATCTGAACAGGGTTAAATCCCAATTAGTTCAGAAAAGTGGGTCTCAATTGTACTCTTAAACATAAAGGGAATAATTTACTTACATGGAGTTTAAAGAAGTTCTTGCTCTCTTTGAAATTGAGATTTGCCAATCCGTTAACACTAGAACCACTGGAGCTAGTTGTATACTTAGAACCACCAGTACTGTCATTTTGACTGCTTTTGATATTTCATAGTTAGAAAATCTGAGTTTATCACTAGTACTATTTTCAATGCAGCACTAAATAACTACTTCTAAATACAACTTTGCAGGGAATTTTTTAAAAATTTCTTTATGTACATTTAATATTTTAATTGGTATTTTTGTATACTTACATGTTCCTACCTCCATTTCTATATTTCCATCTTCATTTCGGCTACGTGATTGTTTGGACTTCATATACGCATTGCATAGTTCTGCAGGTTTCAGGGCTTAGTTTTTATGACATCAAATTTCCTGTTACACGCTTGAAAATGATGCATGAATTGGAAAACATGTACTGGAAATCAACTCGTGCCCTAACGCATCAGCATCGGTACTCACTATACTATCATTAGTAACGTGCCTCTTGAGTACGGTGTACGCTCTTCACTGTCCTACAATATAGTTTGCTGAATGATTCTACCTTGTGAATTAACACGAAGGTCAGCTACTGTCCACTATGTTATTCCATCCTAGTCCAGTAATTCTTAACCTGCATCAGGTAGATGATTGATTCAGGAAGCGCTGCTGCCTCTTCAGGATGATGTGTTTGATCCCAATAAATATTGGGATATCCTTTGATTCAGGTTCAGCTTCTGTAAGCGAATAGTATATGTAACTTTCAATTTTTCATTCTTTCATATATACATAACACAATTTGAAGAAGCAACGATTATGCAAATAAATATAATATAAGTGTTGAGGCTTTCACGGCCGGCATTATCAACTATATTAAGTAGATTTTCCGGGCTTTTGGGCCGTGGTCGAGTTGGATTGTCTTCCTCCGACGTTTCGCTGAAAACTGCGTCCAGCATCTTCAGGGTCAACCTCTGTTATTTAGGTCTAACTTAGCGGCTGCACGTAAACTACAATTCACTGCAAACTTTCGTATTACTGATCATTTTTGTTTCTTTTTGGTGTCCTTGGTAACATAAATTTTTACGATCGCTCGTTCTCATGAATTCCACCATGTGATTATCGCTAACAAATCTTTTCTTAATAAATTGATCTCAAATTATATTTTCAAAATGCCGGCAAATGGGACGTCTCTGATCCTGGTATAAAAGGGAAGGTTTCCCGTGTCTCGGGTTTTCTTCTCCCTCTTATTAGAGCCGGGAGCCAAGTTTTGCTTATCTGCTGTCTCTCTTCTTTTCGATTATAGGAGTTTTTATGCATAAAAATCTCTATCGCTTCCCGAGTCAAGCGAGCCTGGTAGTGGCTTGTCCTTGAGAGTACCTCCGTGTCTTTGTAGTTCACGTCGTGGCCGAACAATAGAGAATGTTCTGTCACTGCTGACTTGTCCGTCTGCCCCAACCGGCTATTGTCTTTCGTGTTCTTTTAGTCGAGTGCTGATACTCCGCATGGTGGAGCCTATATATACTTGTCCACAGCTACATGGTATTTTGTAAACACCGGCTGTGCAGTGTGGATGTCTTTTATCCTTAACAGAGTTAAATAAATCTTTGACTTTCTTTGTAGGCCTATAAATAGTCCTAATGTTGTACTGTTGCAGCAGTCTTCCTATTCAGTCTGTTACCTTATGGATGTATGGTAAATAGATGGTACTCAGGGTTTGCTTCCTCCAGTCTTCTTGGACTGTCGGGTACCTCAGATGGAGAGCTCTTGTAATCTCCTTGTGTGTATAACCGTTGCTGAGGAGGGCCTTGTTTAGATGTCGGATTTCTTTATTCAGCTTTTGTGGCTCACAAATCTTCTTAGCCCGTTCGGAAAGGGTTTTGATTATGCCCAATTTTTGTCTTGGATGATGGTTCGAGGTTTTATGGTGGTATCTATCAGTATGAGTAGGTTCAGCAACGGTTATACACACAAGGAGATTACAAGAGCTCTCCATCCGAGGTACCCGACAGTCCAAGAAGACCAGAGGAAGCAAACCCTGAGTACCATCTATTTACCATACATCCATAAGGTAACAGACCGAATAGGAAGACTGCTGCAACAGTACAACATTAGGACTATTTATAGGCCTACAAAGAAAGTCAAAGATTTATTTAACTCCGTTAAGGATAAAAGACATCCACACTGCACAGCCGGTGTTCACAAAATACCATGTAGCTGTGGACAAGTATATATAGGCACCACCATGCGGAGTATCAGCACTCGACTAAAAGAACACGAAAGACAATAGCCGGTTGGGGCAGACGGACAAGTCAGCAGTGACAGAACATTCTCTATTGTTCGGCCACGACGTGAACTACAAAGACACGGAGGTACTCTCAAGGACAAGCCACTACCAGGCTCGCTTGACTCGGGAAGCGATAGAGATTTTTATGCATAAAAACTCCTATAATCGAAAAGAAGAGAGACAGCAGATAAGCAAAACTTGGCTCCCGGCTCTAATAAGAGGGAGAAGAAAACCCGAGACACGGGAAACCTTCCCTTTTATACCAGGATCAGAGACGTCCCATTTGCCGGCATTTTGAAAATATAATTTGAGATCAATTTATTAAGAAAAGATTTGTTAGCGATAATCACATGGTGGAATTCATGAGAACGAGCGATCGTGAAAATTTATGTTACCAAGGACACCAAAAAGAAACAAAAATGATCAGTAATACGAAATATTCAAGCTGTTCTCGGGCTTCGAGCCATGTGAAGTGATGAAGAGCCATCGACGTTTCGGGAGCGTACATCTCTCCCATCATCAGGATGATGAATGGCTACCAAGGTTGAAGGGACCAGTACATATGTTAGTACGTACCCAGTAGAAAACACCAAGCCTAGTCTGGAGACGGTTCACGGCTACGCTGGAATCTGTGTTTTCTCAGGCGGTCAATCTCTAAGTTTAAAGCTGGTTTCCAGGCAGGACTGAACTGCAAACCTGCGTCCCGGTTCAGTGTGTTCCTCTCGGAGGAGATGGACAGAGCCTCCTTAACCTTGCGTTCCCAGACACCGCTGCATTTTGCCACAATGGTCGTACCTTTGAAGTTAGCTCTGTGGTCTTTTTCAAAGCAATGTTCCGCCAACCCTGACTTTTCAGGCTGCATTAAGCGTATGGACCGTTCATGTTCCTGGATCCTGGTGGCAATGGTCCTGCCGGTTTGCCCTATGTATGGCGTCCCACATTCACAGGGGATGCGGTATACCCCTGGTACCTTAAGGTCCAGTTTGTCCTTAACCGATCTCACAAGATGTTTGATTTTCAGAGGCGGACTGTGAATGGTTCTGATGTTATGTTTGGCGAGAATTCTACTGATTCTGCCAGATAGATTGCCAGTGTATGGGATGCAGGCAGTGGCGGTCGGCTTATCTGGTGTTTGTTGTGGTTGTGGTTTTCCTTTCTTGGCCTTGGAGATAGAGGACTCAATGTCATCTACGGAGTAGCCGTTCTGGCGGAATGTGTACCTCAGGTGTTGTAGTTCTTGCTTGAGGTGGCTGGGATCGGAGATAGACACAGCTCTGTGGGCCAAAGTGTTTAGAACTCCAACTCGTTGGGACTTGTGATGGAAACTGTTGGCATTTAGATAGAGGTCGGTGTGTGTAGGTTTGCGATACACTGCATGCTCCAGAGTGCCGTTGTTATTTCTGGAGACCAGAATGTCCAAAAACGGGAGAGTTCCATCTTTCTCCACTTCCATGGTGAACTGGATTTGGGGTCGGAGACTGTTGAGGTGTGTGAGGAAGCTAGGCAAAGTGTCTAGTCCATGTGGCCATATAACAAAAGTGTCGTCCACGTACCGGAAGAAATGGGATGGCTTGAGTGGAGCGGTGGCAAGTATTTCGTGTTCCAGGTGTTCCATATAGAAATTAGCTATTGCAGGTGACAAAGGAGAGCCCATTGCCACACCGTCTACTTGCTCGTAGAACCTTCCACCAAACAGGAAGAAAGTGGACGTCAAAGTGTGCCGGAAGAGCTCGGTGATGTCAGCCGGAAAGTGTTCCATCAGAAGCTGGATGGTTTCTTGCAACGGTACTCTTGTAAAAAGAGATACTACGTCGAAGCTGACGAGAAGATCAGAAGGCCCAATGGTTATGTTATCCAACGAGTGTACGAAGCGTGTGGAGTTCGTCACGTGGTGTTCACAACTTCCTACCAGAGGTTGTAACAGATCGGCTAGGTGGTGTGCCAATCGGTAAGTGGGGCTGCCCATGGCGTCAACAATGGGGCGTAATGGAACGTCGGGTTTGTGGATCTTGGGGAGCCCATACATTCTAGGAGGCCTGGATCCCGACGGTGACAGAAACTGCTTAGTTTCTGTAGAAAGGCTGGATCTTCTAATTAGCTGGGAGGTCCGTCGCTCTATGGAGGATGTAGGATCCTTCTCGAGGATTCTGTAGGCTGGATCACCTAAGAGCTGCTCCATTTTCTCTGTGTACTGGGCTGTGAGGAGGACCACAGTAGCATTCCCCTTGTCAGCCGGTAGGACGACCAAGTTCTCGTCATTTCGTAGTCTCCTAAGCGCAAAGCTTTCATCTCGGTTGATATTGGGCTTAGGAAGCGAGGTGCGCGTTATAGCAGCGGCCACAGCCGTGCGTATATCTTCTGCGCTATCTACTGTGAGCTCCTGTATAGCGGATTCCACCCCGCTGACGATGTCCGCCACTGGAAGAATCCTCGGTGTTGGCGCAAAGTTAAGGCCTTTTGACAGCACGGAGGTAGTGGCTTGGTCTAAATCCAAGTTGGTGAGGTTAACTATGATCCGGTTGGACGGCAGAGGAGGCACGGCCTCCTTAGAATGCACCAATAATAATACGAAAGTTTGCAGTGAATTGTAGTTTACGTGCAGCCGCTAAGTTAGACCTAAATAAAAGAGGTTGACCCTGAAGATGCTGGACGCAGTTTTCAGCGAAACGTCGGAGGAAGACAATCCAACTCGACCACGGCCCACAAGCCCAGAAAATCTACTTAATATAGTTCAAATAAATATAATTAATAATAATATATAATTCTCACCAAATCCATTATATCCGAATTGGAAAGTGGGTGCACATTCACATATCAGTTGTATGATTTAGATTTCAATCTAAAATGTTATAACTATCAAACAGTAATTCCCAGTAGTGGTGGTAATAGTAATAATGATACCTTTAGTTTGCAGATTTTCAGACGAAATGTATTGCTCGTCTTTGCTGTCCAAGCGATCTGCTGGATGGTATTCTTGCTGCACAGGATCATCTAATTCTAATATATCTGATAGATCTTCAGGGATGTTCCTATAAATTGTCAGCAGTTCTTAATCCGTAAGAAAATGTTGTCGACACAAATGCTTTGGGTGAGACATGTTCACTTTTCACAGGACACCACTCAAACAAATTGTGTGATGATAATCACAAACCATAGCTATCGAATGTATTGTTGCATATTTAGCTCAAATTTCAACTATACACACAATAGCGGTTACAGAAACCGAATGCATCAACAATATATGTAATGCTGAAAACATTATTTTAACAAATAATGTTATAAGTCTAATTATACATGTTAGCAATTAAAATGACTGTTTGGTGGTTTAAAGTATAAGTGGTGATAAAAATAAGACTACTGCATCAAATGAAATATAATTTTCTATGTAAAATCTATGCAGTAACTTAGAAAAAATCACAGACTTGCAATAATGTGTGGTAAAAATTGTAGTTAAAACAGGACATTGAAAACTAAAAAGCTGTCATATTTTGACCGTCTGGTGGTTCTAGTGTTAAATACATTTATTTGCATCCCAATTCGTTGTGCTGCATAAAACAGAACCCAACATAAGTTTGTGATCCTGAGTTACCAGTGGAATATAACGAGCACATTTTAGCTCCTATCTTATTGAAAGCAACTAAGTTGCAGCACATGATTTTGCCACGTGCAGAATGGTTGCCTCAGTGTAAAGCTGCCTTCATTTTGTTGTAAAACATTTTCATATTTTCCCATCTTAGAGACCAGCACAATAGCCAGTCAGAACACAAAAAAATCACAAAACTACTAACAAGGGAGGGTACCCATAGTTGTCGCTTACTTTTGAAAAACCAATTTATTTATGTTTCAGAGCATAAGAAAAGACATTTGGAGCAATTTGACGTGCTATGCACCGTTGGGAGGGGAAGGAGGGGAGTGGTGTATGGAGCGCAGTGGAAGGAGGTGACGCAGAACCAGTCTGCTAGTTATATATTAGGGGTGAATGTGATGTGTTGTATGCATAGGCTGTTACAAAATGAAACCAGGTGTGGTTGTGAAGTTATTTGTGGATTTCGGAGGAAATGCCAACTAGGGTAGATTGCATAATTTTCGAACAGATTAGAAAACATTTGCTTGATGAAGGTGTTGTTGTTCATGAATATAGAACTCTTATGGTAGATGAAGTCACCGATGAAGACATTGAAGAATACACTCTTATGGTAGATGAAGTCACTAATGAAGATGATATCAAAAGTGATTTTGGAGATGATACAGCTAAAAAGTGAGCAGACTTCACTAGAAAGTGAACCAGCATGATGTGTCAGTGACAAGAGCAGCGGTTCCTCTTATCCAGCACCACCAAAGAAGATTGTTAGAACAAAACTTCCTGAAGATTATTTGACTGATGCAACGGTGCCCTACTGGAGTAGACTTAGGCATGTCCGCTAGAGCCAAATTCGCTAGGGTAATGGCTCAAAAAACACAAACAACAAGAAAGTTTAACCAAACTGCAACAAGACACTCAAACGACCTAGCAGAAACAGGAAGGTGCTACAAGAAAGGATAACTGAGGAGGTATGTGATCAGTTCATTGAAATGCGAAAACAATGTGGAATTATACATGACCGAACACTACAAAGTTTGGGCAATGTCTTTTAAAGCACAAATTTATCTGAACAACACCTTAGCATGCAAAGCTTCCAAAACGTGGCTGCAGTGGTTTGAGAGAAAAAATAAGATTGTTTCTTGCATGATCACACTTAAAGTTGGCAGCAGATTTGCTTCTGATGCTGCTGATGCAGAAAAGAAAGCTGGTGTGCTACGGAAGGTGCTCCATCGAAGAGAATAATTTTACGCCAGAGCAGATACATGAGGTCTGTTACAACAAGTGGTTCTGAATGTGTTCTGAACTAATAACATTTTCTTACGCACATGTGCATTGGGCACACTCTCAGAACTAGTTTTCAGAAATTTGTACAGTTGGAACATTACATGAATCATTAATCTGTGATTCTGAATTACCGGAACACGCGTTGTAGGCTGTACGATTTTCGTATGTCCAGAATTTGCAATTCCTACTTTTGTGTTAGAACTGATTTCATCATGTTGCAATCCTACTTAGGCGTTGTGCATGCTCAGGTAATTCAGAACAGATTCTGGATCGCCTTGGAACAAACCTATGGTGTCTAGCACCCTGGAATATCCTGAAAATCACCATGAATTTAAAATTGCACCTTGAAAACCTGGAATTCACCTTGATTTTCAAAAACTCTCCTTGAATTTTTCCTAAAACACTTCAATGTTACATTCTGAGATCACATTCCCTTGAGATACATGCTGCTCCAGGTACAATAGTGGGATAGTTGGCACTCTTGCATGTGGCATACGCCGGTCTTCCACTGCACTCTTTCTGACCAAGGTTGAAGCTACACAAAGACTTAACCCGCCAGTAGCACTACAGTTTGTTCACCAGCTCACTTATATGTTCTGTGCGGCTTACAGTTCCTGCCAAGAATGCACCGAGCTAGTATGTCATTAAGCAACTCCAGGTACACAGGCATATCTGAAGCTGTACTTGTGCTTCTGGTTGCACTTACAATAATGTATTCATGCTAGATTAAAGCAAAGAAGTCACCCAAAATAGCAGAACGTAAATATTATTTTCAGTTCATGCAGTACATTTGGCTTATAAAACAATGTTTTCAACTACTCTGTTTTTCTCCCACTGATCATTTTCTACCTTTTCTATATTTTTCAAAACCCCTGTCAGTCTGTTTCAGTCACAACTGATATACCTTCAGGCGTTATATCATGCAATTCCTGTAAGGACAAGTCAACTGTCTAACTATTCATTTTACCTTGGCCCAAGCTAGTTTTATGGGATTGAGATCACACATGTATGTGGGCAAGTAAACAACAGTATGGCCCAGTGAAACCAAAAATGTATCCGGTTTAGAAAGCTCTTCATGTTTGTTTCAGTCATCCTATAAATATCTGTTTTACACATAGAACTGTCACTCTGAATCCCTTTGTTCTGCAACCACAATATCAATGTAGATTTCACAGCACTGTAGGCAGGAGTTTACCTACTTCTGCACTACTTTTTTATTTCTGACATAATGTTAATGATTTGTGTGATTTTACAACTGAAATTAAGAGAAATTAGAAGTGGGTAAACAGTGCATATAACATTGGAGGTAAGTTGTTAACGTAACCAACAGCAAGATTTGCGAGGAAGTTTACAAAACTTGGGTTACACTTAGTAGAAAGTTTCTCCTTTTCATTCCCCTAAAGCTATGAACTGGTAAGTACAGTAAGTAGTACAGTAGTAAGGTTAGTAGTTCTGCGATTAACACCTTATATCAGCATCACTTTACAAGTGCGTATGTATTTGTAATTCAAGCTAGAATTATTTATATTTGGTGTTCTGTGTGGTTCTCTTCCTTATGCTAACGGTGTCATGTGTGGAAGTAAGAACTATAAGTGCTGCTATTTGAATGCTTGGGAAGATCCTATGTCGTGCCCTGACCTTGCGCCATGGATTCAATCTGTAACTGGTTGTCAATATTTCTTTAAGAAAAAACTGCTTTGCGATACATGAATTGTAACACTTTAATACTAACCACCAACAGGTTGGTAACTTATTTTTGTATGGACTATGATATAGTGAAGCACAAAATTAATTTTGAGTCAAACTAATACACGTTCTAGGTAAATCCAGTAATAAATGGAGCAAAGAGTATTAGTTCAACTCAAAATTATATAACATCTGTTTCTTTTCAAGCTCCCCAGTTTTTACCAGAATCGAATGGCAGATTGAGGAACAGAAGTTCTATTTGTATTTTTATACAAGTCTAAGAAAAAGGAACATTTGTGTAGGTCACATTTTACAGATTAAAAAAATAGTTATTCCTTAGAAAGAATATTGTTCATAATATGGTTACATTCCATGTTTTGTTCTAATAAAATCTTTTTAATAATTGGCATAATCCTTAGATTTACAGTATTTCCCAGAATTACTTATTTCTCATAACAAAAAAGTGGGGCTTCAAATTCAGAGAGGTAGCCTACATCATGGCACACATTCTATCGTTTAGCCACATATATAAATGGGGTGTGATAATGTCATTAAAGAGTATATATTCTGGAGTTCCTTGTAAATTTTAACTCCATGTGTGTATGTGTAATATATATACATACATACATGTGTCCCAAAATTAGACCGGGAAACTTTGGGAGCTGATAGATAACATTATTTTAAACACTTTTTCTTAAGGAAAGTTTTTTGCTGCAGTGCTTCGTTAAGTGCTAGACGAATTAATATCATAAATTACTGCCTCCCAACCAGATTAAGTATTAACGGTAAAATCAACAATGGAAATTAGTATTGCATTTTTCTTAGTAAGGTGCACAACCTTAATCCAAGAAACAAACACAGAACACGTAAGCAAAACATAAACTTCCCATTGTTTACAGTTAATCACAGCTTTACTATTCAAAGTAAATGTTGGGATGCATGCCCATTGCAATTAACACAGAGTGCATTGGCGTGCTCTATTCTGCGATACTCTCGCAAAGACACCAGCCATTTCTCTGGTTTAAAAGTTTGTTGGTCTAATTTTGAATAGTAAAGCTGTGATTAACTGTAAACAATGAGATGTTTCTGTTTTGTTTATGTGTTCTGTGTTTGTTTCTTGGATTAAGATTGTGTGCCTTACTAAGATAAATGCAATATAATTTGCATTGTTGATTTTGCTGTAAATACTTAAACTGGGTGAGAGGCAGCAGTCTATGACATTAACTCGTCCAGTGCTTAAACAATGCACCGTAGCAAAAAACTTTCCTTAACAAAAAGTTTTTAAAATAATGTTGTCTACCAGCTCCCAAAGTTCATTGGTCTAATTTTGGGACATCCTATATATACATACGAGGGGCGTCTCAAAAGTAAGTTGCACTATTTTTTTAAATCCGCGTGGTAGGCGGGAAAAGTCTAAACGTCCCAGGGAATATAGGTATGGGTATAGTAGCATCACTGTAAAATTCCTAGGTACCTAAGTTTATTGCTTGGATACTAAAACGGCAGTAACAATGGCGACTCCACTCGTTCCTACCGCCGATTGCGAAGTTCGCGCTGTAATCCGCCTTTTGATGGGAAAAAATAAATGTGCGACTGAAATTCATCGCGAGTTGTGCATGTTTTTGGAAAAGACATGTCAAAACAAATGGTTTCTCTTTGGCGCCAATCGTTCATTGAAGGGAGAACAACATTACACGATGAGCAGCGAAGTGGCCGACCCTCCACTTCCCGCGCTCCGGATATTGTTGACGAGGTTCGAGCAGTCGTGAACACCGATCGGCGCCTTACACTTGATGCAGTTTTGTTTGAACTTCCTCCTTATATTGAAATAAGCCGTGCATCACTTCACAGGATTATTTCTAAGGATCTGTGTCTATCAAAAGTTTGTGCAAGATGGGTTCCTCGCGTGCTTTAAGAACAACACAAGGAGCAGAGAGTTGACGCCGCATTGCAATTTTTGCAATTTTTTGAGGATGAGGGAGATGGCTTATTCGACAGAATAGTGACCGGGGACGAAACATGGATCCATCACTGGACACCCGAATCCAAAAGACAGAGTATGGTGTGGAAACGAAAGGATGAGCCAACACCAAAAAAGGCAAAAGTTGTTGCATCGGCTGGCAAGGTCATGGCAACGATATTCTGGGATTCGAAGGGAGTACTGTTAATCGATTACCTGCCCCGTGGGACCACAATGACAGCTGCTTGCTATTGTGAGGTGCTGGGAAAACTCAGAAGAGCCATACAAAACAAAAGGAGGGGAAAGTTGAGCAAAACAGTTTTTCTGTTCCATGATAACACTCGCCCGCACGCTGCTCGTGAACCTCAAGCCCTGTTTGAGCAGTTTCGATGGGATGTTTTCGGTCATCCACCTTATTCACCTGACCTTGCACTGAGTGATTACCATCTTTTTCCGGAGCTGCAACAACATCTTGGGGGAAGGCGCTTCGTAATTGACGAGGAACTGAAACTAGAAGTGGAAAGATGGCTATCCAGTTTGGCGGGAGAGTGGTGTGACATTGGGTTAAAAAAAACTGTTACCACGGTATCAAAAATGTAGTGAGGTTCAAGGAAATTATGTGGAAAAATAGGTACTGAATGTAGCTTTCAAAATATACCCGTTTTAAAATATTTAAACGTTTTGTTATTTTTTAAAAAAATAGTGCAACTTACTTTTGAGACGCCCCTCGTACTATGCATCTTAGGTTACTTCCATTTACCATGTATAGCTTCTTCCCAGTATTGTTTATAAGTTTTCGTGTCTCCTTGAAAGGGAATTTTTTAACCTTGAAAAATCCTGGAAATCACCTTGAATTTGGTTTTCAAATTTTGCTAGACATCGTGAGATAATTAATGCAGATCAGTCAAGATTTGCTAAAGAGTTTCATTCTGGGAGACCTCTTACCGTCTGGGAAGCAAAGACGATTTATGGTACCATGGGTTCAATTGCAGCAACCACCCATTCATACGTGATAATACCTGTTATTGTAAAGGATGGTACCCTTTTTCCACACATGTATGTTTTTGTCTCAGAACCCAGTGGGGAAAATCCAGCAAGCATGACACTTACGTTGTCCAATGTGAAAGTATATGCTAGCAAATCACCAAACATGACAAAAATGAATTTGAAAGTGTTCCTGGAGCAGGTGTTACAGCTGGATTTGCACGGAAGAGAATGAATTCTTCTTTTGGTTGATTCGTGAACAGCAAATGAAGATGATGCTGTATATAGGAAGACAGTTCCAGATGTTCAAAATTAAATTATATCTAGATGTTGAAGCTGATCCCTGCAAAATGTACTTGATTGGTACAACCAGCGGATGTTTTCTTTTTGCGTCCATTCAAAAGTATGGTAGGATTCATCACAGGTACAATAGTCTTATCATCCACACTTAAAGTGTGGCAAAGAGAACAATTTCTTCACATTCAATGATTTGTGCACTTCCAATTTTTGGCAAATAGATTCCAACAATTGATCTGATTTGCTTTCTTCAAATCTGGTTACACCGATGAACATCCAGGATCATTTCAGACACCTCCCGAATACTGTTTCAAGAGTGGTTTAGAAGAAAAATGTTTCAAAGGTGACTGTTCAGCTTGCCTTCATTCGATGTGCTCACTGTGAAAGATATTGATGTCTAGACCACGGATTACTCATTTACCTTTATGTCTACTGCACTAGAACTGCCGTGGTACGTAATGTATTTTTTTTTCCATTATTTAAAGGTTATTGAATGCATTGGCTCGACTATCTACGGTATTCAGCCTCGTTTGAACTAATTTGCATGAGGATTCTTGTCTATGTGTACACATACCCTATCTTTGGATGCTCCTAGCTTCTATGTTTCTTGCCCATAGCAGCTGTAATTTGCATGGTATGCATATTTCAATATTGGCTATTCAATGCACTATATAGATTGAAAATTTGCTAAACAACATTTGGGTACCCCCACCCCCTTTTAAGCAACAGCTTCTGAAACGTTCCAAATTTGAATAAGGGAAGTTAGTGTCACAAACCAACTCAATCTTTCTAGTAACAAAATTACATTTTTAGAAATTATTTAAGTTGATTTTTATCAATCAACTCCACCTACACTTTTAAAACTTGGACATGTTTCGAGAGTAATCATTCTCATCTGCTGAAGTATTAGTAGCATCAGTATGACTGGATCCAGAGGTAAGCTTGTAAGGTAATGTAAATCTTCTCCCAAGCAGCTAGTTCCAATGGATAACTGACGTGTTTTACTATGGTAAATATATTTGCATCTATTTCATTACTGTTCTAGAAATGTGTGGCAGCTACAGATTTATTTACTTGTTTATATTTTATATGGCAAAGATATTCATTACCGTAAACATTAAGGTTCCTTTTTGCTTTAGCTATATGCACTTTGTTATAATCTTTGCAGATGATTTTGTATATTTTGTATTTGCAACTTTGTGGTATCTGTTCTCTTGGTGGCACTTTTAGTTGGTTCTTTTAAGTTGTGTTTGTTCTAAGGAGCTAGAATGATACGTTTTTGAAAAAGTTTCTGGAAGCTGTTTTATGGTCATGTGTGATTGGTGAATTTTCTGAATTTCATTCATTCTCTGAGTTCCCAGGGTGGTAGAGTTGTTTATCTTCTTTTGCCATTTACACATGTAAAACTTTTTGTCAATGAACTCTATTGAAACATTGATAAGAGCGATACTGATAATATGATGGTATTCTTTTTTAGGTATTCTTTGTCCATTGGTATGTTGATCAGGCAATGGACCAAACTGTTAAAAATTGCCAGTTGATGGAGTTATAGAGTTGTAGCTATTGTTTTTGTGTTGTTATCTGCGGGTTAGTTTTTTGAAGATGCTGAAAGAGAATTTGCTATTGTGTCTTCTGAAGTTTATTTTTGAAAATGGGAGGCACCCAGCCTGTTCCATTTCTAGGGTGAAGTTTATGTTTTGGTCTTGTATATTTAGCAGTGCTAAGGAATCTTGAGCAAGTTTCTTGGGTACTAATGCAAAAACATCATATACATAATGTACTACATTGGGAAAGATTTTGTAATACACATTTCAAAGGCTCCCATGAACAGGTGTGCTAGTAAGGGAGAAAGTGGGACTTGTGGTTAAACCAGTTTTTTCCGGTAGATCCTCCCATTGAAGCCATAAAAGTTTTAATTAATGTTTTAGTCATGTTAGCTGTATGTATTTTTCTATATGTTAGCTAAAATGCTCGGGAATAAGGCAGAGATTGAAGGAGACATATATCCATTGTGCTCAGGGTAGTTTCTTTCAGATGATTTATCAGATCAGATTAATTTTTGACGCTTCGATTTTCATATTTTCCAAGGCTGTTGAGTTGGTAAGAAAGCCATTTTGCTTGTTAGTAAGTTGGTGAACCAATGCTATTGATAGCACAGTGCAACAAATTTCAACTTTGTGTTGCCATGAGATGAAAGTTGTTGTTGTTGTTAGCTAATGCTGGATTTCTGACAATGAAGTCATTAATCCTCTTCCTCTACAATATTTTTCACTCATAGAGCAATAGCAGTAATAGTAACCGTTTTTTAGAGAGCACCATATTTTTATGTTTTGGCGGTCACATCGCTCTCTCATAACCCCCACAATGTCTGGAGGACCACACCTGTCGTTGGTTTACGGGTCTCACCGACCTGACCGGGAGAATTATCAAAATAAATTCACCGACCATATCCTCTGATTACCAATCAGAGGACGCATTACATGCAATGACAGGTCAGCATGTTAAGGGTTAATATTTTATAGAGAAATAAGAGAAATGGAGAGGTTGGAAAAATAAAGACTCCCTAGCCCTCAGGAACCCTAATAGCATCGGGGTTGAAAGAGAACAAGAGATGACCAAGGTAAGGTCAGATAGAAAAGTTACAGTGAGGAGCAAAACACCAGTAAGTGGAAGTAATGTTGCTCAGCTTGGGTACCTTGTGGTCGCCATTCACATATCCCCTAGATGGAGACCCCTGAGTAACATGAGATGAAAGTAGATGTACCTTACCAATTCACATATCCTCATTACTAAAATGAAATCAGAAAAGTTGGAAAACTGGAAAAGATATGCCACATAAACCATTTGGCCTGTAGTTCATATAACAAGGAATATATGTTCAGCTCATAAAAAGCAAACTGGCAATTTTAAAGACACTTGGAAATGAGTATTACAGTAGATGAGGAGCATGTTGCTGAAAAAAATACAGATCATACACTATTTTTATAAAATAATATTTTATAAAAGCTGAATATGCTGAATAACGCATACAATTTAGAAACTTTCCATTGGTGGGTAGATGATGAAACTTCTTGTAGCAGTGTCCAGCAGTAATCTGCCAGCATGTTTGGCAACCATGTTCCCTTATATTGTCCTTCCATGGATGAAATCTCTTACCATGTTCGTCACTCACATCTTCAAGATCAGGCAGAAAAAATCCAAATGGGAATGAAGATGCAATTTCAAGGACATGTTGTACCCCACAGCCTTGTAACAGCCTATAATGTGTTCTGTCAGTTCCTTGTGATTTTCAGACCTAACATATGCCAAGAAACTGTTGCATCAATTCTGTTTAAATGTTTTGCCAGGACATGATTGTCTGGCAAAACATTTGAACAGAATTGGGATATATTCTTCACCACTCTGTCCTCTATGTGATCTGCAAGAGGAAATGGATCTAGACCACCTTCAAATATGCCCGGCTACTTCTAGCACCCCATCCATCAGTGAAAAATATTGGAGAGCAAGAGGATTAATGACTTCATTGTCAGAAATCCAGCATTAGCTAACATTTTTTAATGCAAGCCAACCTGCTTTTTCAGTATCTGTCAACGTTTCAAAGATAATATCTTTCATCAACTCATGAATCTGAGATCAATGAAAATATCTTCTTTAATTTTTGCATTACTTATGGCAGGAAATATGGATGTTAAGTATTAAAAACCCTGACCATCTTTTTCCATTGCTTTCACCAAGTTCTACAATCCAATTTCAGATGCAGCAGTGGAAACAGCTTGCTGTCTTTGTTAACAAGGGGTTCATGTGACATGTTTCTTTCACCAGGATTGAACCTTTCTCCCAAAGGCCACTGTTTTACTACATAATGGTATTTCCTTGCACTACTGTATTAGTGACACCAAAAACAATATTTTGTATAACCAGTTTGCATTCCTAGAAGTAGTCCCAGAACTTTGAGATCACTTCAGATTTTCCATTTGTGATTTGAATAGCCAGTATATTTCAGAAGCAGCCTCATGTTAAAGGTTTCCTTTAACTGAACTGAATGGACTACTGGTATGCAAGGTTAGTTCCTTCTGTTATGTAAGAGAACTTTAAGACTGCCTTTTGAGGAATCTATAAATGGGTGCCATTCTTCTGGATTATGACCCATGCCAAATTCTTAAGTAGCCCATCATATTGCCATTACAGTTTACCAAAGCCTTTGTCATTGAGAAAAAAGTGGATAGACCAAGCTGTCATTTATGGAAAGATATACTGGCATTTGGTTGTAGCAAGCTTTTTTCTTGAA
This sequence comes from Tenodera sinensis, assembly GCA_030765045.1. NCBI lineage: Eukaryota > Metazoa > Arthropoda > Insecta > Mantodea > Mantidae > Tenodera > Tenodera sinensis. The sequence continues at coordinate 762,852 of JAUKNM010000021.1, forward strand.
GACGAGACCCAAGTAACTCTTACAAGATCATTCAGTATTGCCTATGATAGTGGCTTCTTTATGCAGTGGCGACAAAATAAACAGAATGTGATGAGTACCATGACTGCAAAAATCGTGCAGCCTTGCGCAGACAAATTACATCTCTAGAGAAAAGTTTAGGTGATAGCAAAAATCTGTTTTCACGATCGTAATCAGCGTAATGAGTTACATTAGAATCACATATTTTTGTTCCAAGGCAAATTTCATTGTCACACTGTGTAATCGGTCTTAAACTTAAGCTTCACATTACTAATCTCTTTCAATTTGAAATTAAATATAAATTTTATAAGCAAATTAGTAACACAGGAGCAAAAGAAAAAATGTATATATTGAATTCAAACCACTGTATTAGTAAATATTAGGAGAGCCAAACTAAGAACTATCTGCAAGTGTGGACGCATGATTCGGCACTGTTGCTGTAAACAAGGTCATGCTTCTGAAATGGTTCTACTCTGGAAATGCAGTAATCCATTGACAGTGTGATGTGGTTTAGTTCAGTTCTTACGAGTTACTTATTATTTTGTCCTTTTTTTAGTCACAAAATATATTGTGACACAATGATGTTTTCTACTGCACATATGTATTATTTATGATTCATATGTTTTAACTCAGATGGCTTGTTAAGTGACCCTGGCACTGAATTTTGAATTTTCTATATTTTTATAGGTATGAAATCAATCCTGTGCACACTGAAGGGTGTTTATGTTATATCACACAAAGTTTCAGCTCAATTTGATTTATAATTTTGAGAGAATTAATTATTCAGTTTATTCACAGTGCGAAAATACCTTAGTATTCAAAATACTCCAGCCGTCTCAAAAACTAAAATATCACAACAGTTCTATATTTTATAAACTCTAATTGCCTAACAAACACCGTCAGTCTCTGGCAGGAGAAAAAATAGTTACTTTTAAAGTAATTAATTTCTTTGCTGTGATGGAAACTTAAAATATTTTTTAAAACTTTTTTGTCCGTTTAATTTTTTTAAAGCTAAACAAATTTTCAGATGTTGAAACCAGGGACTGAGATTGAAGCCACATAAATATAGTACATGCTGGAAAAATTCTAGGAGCATAGCACAATATTTAATGTGGCGGAGCACATGGTGTATTAAAAAATGTAATGTTGAGAAAAACCAATTTTTCTACAGACATGCATCATGATCGTGAGTCAGATTACCTGTCTGACCTAAAAGTCATTACGGATTTTGTATTGAATACGTAGTAATAGCTTACTGGCATCTCGCCAGATAGCAACACAAGATACCCCTACATAAAGTTTCAGCAATATTTGAATAAAATATGGCCCAAAAGGGCTCAAAAACAACCAAATTCAGTGGAAAGGAGTGGTTAAGCAGAAGGGGGGGGGGCGTTTAAAGATAGCACACATGGCATTTAAAGTCTGTGCTAAACCTTTAAAAATGGCAGAATCTAAACAATTTCACTGGCAACCGACGACTGAAGGTTTGGGGAACATCTATATGCATAACCTTAAAAATCGTCAATTTGACCATTTTTCGGTCATTATTCAGTCCCAGGGTCCCTTAAGTGAAACTGCAATTTGCAGAAAGATTTCAGGGTGTAAAATTTCTAGGCCATACAACAATCCATAAATGTAATAAAGTTCAGGCCACAAGAAATGTTCAGGCTTAGAAATATAGTATTGCATTGGCAGCGCTATGGTGTAGTTCAACAAGTTACTTGTTATTTTATCTTGTACTTACTCCCAAAGTATACTATGACTCATATGTTTTCTACTGCACAGCATGTATTATTTATGATTCATGTGTGTTAACTCAGCTGGTCAAATGAAAGATTTCTGGATATAAAAGTTCCAAGCCATACAACAACCCATAAACTTAATAAATTTCAGGTCGCAGGAAGTGTTCAGGCTAAGAAACACAAAAGACAGCGTAGGGTTCCTACCAAAGAAACATTAGATAACATTGGTCATTGTTTGGAGACTTCCATCCAAAAATCTCTTATGCATCTTTAACAAAAGGCAGGCATTTCTTATGGCTCTGTGCAAAGAGCTACTAAGTTGCTGAAGTTAAAACGATATAAAATAACTGGCACGTGCTCTTCAACGAGATGATCCTGTAATTAGGCACACATTTTGGGAGCCAAGTCTCAATAGTGTATACAATGTGTCAATCCATGTCAAACCGCACACCTGTAAAACACAACTTTTTCGTTGGAGGTTCAAATTTTTTTTATTAGTAATAGGCATCAAATAAGGAGACCCCTTTTAATTTAAAAGGTGAGTCAATTAATAACACTGAAAAACACTTACAACATAGTTTTCCGGGACATGTTTCGAAGGTTAACTGTCCTCCATTATCAACCGAACAATAACTGGGTTTCCATGGTGTTTCATGGTTGATAATGGAGGAAAGTTAACCTTCGAAACGCGTCCCGGAAAACTATGTTGTAAGTGTTGTTCAGTGTTACTAATTGACTCACCTTTTAAATTAAATTAATTACAACAACACTGTTTTCAAACTTCTATGAAAGGAAGATAAGGAGACCCCTGTTTTTTTATTTCCGTATTTTAAAATTATTTGCTTAGTTATGGCTATTTATAATATAAATCACTTGTTACTTTAAGGCCATATAGAGTTGAGAGTTGGGGTTTAGCACACTGGAAAGGGTAAATACAACATTTTTAACAACTTTTGATCAATCATTATTACACACAAATTTTGGACTGGTTTTTTTTTATGCTATATTTTGTAAAACCAAAAATATAATTTAAATCTATGTGTTAAAAATCTAAAAATAATATACACGTATTCCCTGACATTTTATCTATACAATAAGACATTAAAAACTATGGAGCGAGCATAAGTGCCTTTGCTACAATTTTTTTTCTGGAAGTCTGCTAGCGCTCACGGACTACATGAAGTAGAGATCCATTTGTACAGCTGGATTTGCCATTCTTGGCTCCTGGAAGAAGTAAATGTAAAGCTTGAAAGCAAGTACCAAACCAGGTGACTGCAGACAATGCAATCAGCTTCATATGCTACCCACGTAACTTCTTGCAAACAAGTAGAGCAGGCATGTTGCGATACAATAAACCATGCAGTTAGAGTAGGGCTCCTCAGGAGTAGGTTTCTCTAGTAATTGCAACTGTCTGTTCTTCAATTAAATTGGAGATGTGTAGCTCTGCAGTATAAATGTTCTACATGTTGCTAAAGAAATAGTAAAAATGTTAGAAGAGGAAGGCCATATAGTTTTAGTTATTGTAGAAATAGAACGTGAAATAGCCAAAGAAGTGTGCGAGATATTGAAAAACTTAGTTTGCAAAATGTAGATAGAAATCTGACACTAGATGGTGATAGTACTTAACCACAACAAGATGGCCTTTCTGGTGATTTGGTGTCTGAAGAACAATTATAATCATCTTCCGAGGTAGAAACCAGTAGCTCCATGGAATCGGTTTCAGTACATGCACCATCACCAAAGAAAAAATCTAGAGACATTAGTTTTGAAGAAAAGAAGAATGTTTCTTTTTGGCTGCTTCTGGGAAAACCGAAACATAAACAAAGGTTTAATCACAGATCATGGACAGCAATGAAACATAGACTTACGTGGTTAGCAAGTGACAAATAATTATATAGAATGAAAGAATTTGTTGAACGTGAAAATGTTTTCAAGGAAAAGATGAAATTGCAGTTAATACATTTCAAGAATTCCTGCAGAGACATTCAATGAAATAGTAAAAGACTGTGATATGCAAAATGCAACAAGAAAAGCAACCGAACTGCAAATTGGTGAAAACTCATTTAAAGCCAGCCATTAATGGCTGCATCGTTTCAAGAAGCACTGTAAAATAGTGAGTCATAAAATGTCTTATGACAAATCAGCACAGTAAAGAGAAACTTGAGCTTGCTCAAAAGATTGAAACTTTTAAAAACCAGTATAAATTACATGTCAGTGCATTCCTTGAAGATCAAGTATGTAATGCTGATGAATCAAGCTTTACTAAGGAAAAGCCAATGGGGAGAAAAGGGATGCTGTGCAATTGAAGGGTGCAACCACACATTCCTACACTGTTATGCCTATAGAGTCTCAATCAGGCAAACTAATGCCAAAATTATTTGTAATTTTTCAAGAGCCATCTTGACATTAGTAAGAAAGTGGAAGAAAAGATGTTCAGGGCTGACAGTCTAATTGTAAAATGAAATTCCTCTGAAAAAATGACAAAATTATTCCATGTGTTTCTGAAAGAAGCATTCCTTCTGTATTCAAGTACACAAAACTTCTTTCTTCTGGACTCGTATGGTGTTCATAGCAATATAGAACACATTTAGAAGTTATCATCAAATGTGGTTGGTGTACAGAAAAGTTATGTTTCACACACTTCTTTTAATGACATGCAATATATTTGTTCAAGATTAACAGTGTGGTACCTTACCATAAATTAAGGTCAGAAATTACTATTCTTATCATTATTAGTATTATTAATACTATTAATTAACATTAAGGAAGGAAATATGTTTACGCCTCCCTTCTATTAATTCATTTCTCTCATAAACTGATTGTGTTCGAGTGGTCAAAATTTGCTGAAGCACTAATTTTTAGATACTCAACACCATCAAATAGAACAATTAAAATTTTTTCTCTGCCCCTTCAGAGCATTTGCTTGTTAGTTCATTGATTCTCCCAGTACAGTATACATGATCGACGGGAAGTCATTACATTCCTTCTAATATGTGCTTCACAGAAGCATTACAAACAAAAAATTTGTATGGCATTTTGTTCTTTGATCAGCCGATTTTAAAAATATAAATGGTTTTTGTTCCAAATTGGATGCATAATTCCACAAGAATGTACGAAGATAACAGTTTGTTACTTGTAAGATGCGTAGAGTAACTTATTTCTAACATTGCTTCGGTAGTAATTATGGGACATCACACAGGGTTTCGAAATAATTAATCACTTAAAAGACGTGAAGGAATTCTCTGAGCGCCTTTTTCAGATGCAAGGTAAGTTGACAACGTTGCATTGAGGTTGGTCAGGGAATTAACCTGGTTTCCAGATGTAAACACTTTCTCTTTCATCTGTTGTTTTGGTAGGTAACGGTTGTGATTGGCCTACACATGGAAGGAGACCTTCACGAGACGCTTGGTAGTGACGCCTGTTTGTTTATGTACAGAACCAGTGAAAGTGACACACAATCTGTAGTGTCGCCAGCTTGTTTTTGACAAAACGATCTCCATAGGAAATGGTCAGAGACAAAAACGTAAGACGCAAAATGTGCTCCAAATACCGAGATCTACCACTGGTTTAAATTAATATGACTTCCCTTCCACCCAGTATGAATCCTCTGGATTTTTTCTTCTGGGGAGGCATGAAAAGCAGGATCTACAAAATAGCAACTACTGCCCTCGACTCTTTGAGAGAATGCATTTATCTGGCTGCAGAAGAAATACGCAACAATGAGGGTGTTTTTGTTAGAGTGCAACATAATTGGTTAAAAAGGTGTGAGGCTTGCAGGAGCGCAAATGGTGGACATTTTGAACAATACCTGTGAAGTGGGTGAACCATTTGACTCACTGCTTATTCTTTTGCTGTCACCTTAAAAATATCATTTGGTATGCTTTGTAAGAGCCCACAAATGTACCTTTGTGTTTATAAGTCAGAGAGATGGTTTGGTTTATTAAATTATAGCAGTATCAGCTATGAAACGATTTAAGTTTGATGTTGAAGGAAATGGTAAACAATATCCTTAGATTGTGAGTTTGGGTTACAGTATGTGTTACTGGAGAATTCACATGCACTTATTTATTACGATCTAGCAGACATGGCATGGTATGCCTTTAGATTTACACTCACAAGCCACGTGGCTCTGTAAAGTGTGTTTGTTTATGTGCTGACCTAGCGAAAGTGAAACCTGCAGTGTTGCCAGCTTGTTTTCAGTAAAACTAAAATATCTTCGTAGGAAATGGTCTGAGACAAAAACGTAAGATCAAAATGTGTTCCAAATACCAAGATCTATCACTGGTTTAAATTAATGTAATGATTTCCCTTCCATCCTGTATAAGTGATGTGTAACCTGTAGTACCTGTTGTGGAGCTTCACCTGCTATTTGTCCTTTCGCTAGCACAGTTTATAGTGAAATAAATAATTTTTACTATCTGTATTAAAAAATTCAAGTATTTTGACATAAGTTGGTGATGGTATTATCTCTGCTTCCTTATGCATGTCCAAAATAAAATTGGAGTAAGTGAATGTAATATAGATATTTTGATGTTATTTTTAGTAACCTTTCTGCAGTATTGTACGAGGGCTGTAAAGTAAGTAGTGGCAACATAGTCCCCACATTCACAGGAGAGCAGGTATGAGCCAATAAGATATGGAAGCGACCGGGTGACTATTGTTGATGTATGGAGTGCATTGGTCGGGCTGCCAGTTGGAAGTGTGTTGTTGCTGTGTAGTGTTGAAGTGAACAGTGTCAAGTGCACCGCTCTAAAGCATGTTTACCAAAGGCAATCCGCATTTGTGGCTTAAAATCAAGGTTGCCCGTGACAAAAATTCATCAGAATGTTATTGAGGATTACATAAAGCCTGTGACAAGAATGCATTACTGCAGGACAGTTGTACAATGGGTCAAGTTGTTTGGTGCAGATCAGACTGTGGATTTGCACCGCATTCCCCAAAATCAGATTGACATTGTGAGTGGTCTCATTGTCATGGACCATTGATTGACTATACAGGAGTTATCCATAGAGATTGGTCTCAGTCATAAAATGGTGTGGCACATCCTGACGAAATGTCTTCACCTGAGGAAAATTGCGTCCCATTGGGTTTCACATCGACTCACCAAGGTACAGAAATGATACTGGTGTGCACTGGTTGGCATTCACCTGGACAGATACCACAATGAAGGAGATATATTTCTGCAGTGTATTGTCACCATTGATGAGATGTGGGCACAAGCCTGCATGCTGGAATTAAAGTGAGTCAAATGAATGGTGTCACCCAGGTTCACGTCCACGGAAAGTTCGGCAGGAACCCAGTTGGGTGAAGCTGGTGCTGATTGAGGCATATGACTACGCATTCTTACGCATGCTGTATCTGAGGCATAAACCGTCAACAGTGACTGCTATTGCCAATTTCTGGAGCAACATCTGCATCCAGTTATGCGGCACATACACTCATGTTTATTGTGAGACAAGACATGTCATGTCACGAACAATGCCCAGCTCTTATTGCAGCGGTGGCATTGGGAGGTCTTGGAACACCCTCCGTACTCACTAGACACGACTCGTGACTTTGACCTGTTTCTGAAGTTAAAGGAACCTCCCCAAGGCTGCACAACACATGTCATGTCACAAACAATGCCCAGCTCTTTCTGCAGCGGTGGCATTGGGAGGTCTTGGAACACCCTCCGTACTCACTAGACATGACTCCTTGTGACTTTGACCTGTTTCTGAAGTTAAAGGAACCTCCCCAAGGCCGCTGCATATGCTCATGTTTATTGTGAGACAACACATGCCATGTCACAAACAATGTCCAGCTCTTACTGCAGCGTTGGCATTGGGAGGTCTTGGAACACCCTCCGTACTCACTAGACATGACTCCTTGTGACTTTGACCTGTTTCTGAAGTTGAAGGAACCTCCCCAAGGCCGCTGATATCCTGACATGGTATCTCTAGTTCGCGCAGAAGGGTACTCCGTCTCAGCCATCAAAAGAGATCACCTTGCCAACGGTCCCCAACAGATGCCCTACATTTGGCAAAATGTCAGGGACTTTGCAGTTGACTGTGTTGAACGAATGTAATGCAGTTGTACTTGTGAGTTAAATAAATATTGTGTTGCCATTACTTTATTTACAGCCCTCGTATTTTTTATACAGTTTCAAATAAAAAGAATGTAAATAAGTATAATTGAGAAAGAGAGACTATGGTAATAGTAAGTTTACTTCTAACAATTCAAAGGCAAATTTTTGGATTTGTACAATTATTTTAGTACAGTTTATAGCAGACACTGTTAAAATTGTTTGACAGGTAAACTAAGGAGGTGAGACACAAATAAGTGACATTTAGTAGGGGTTATCATAGCAGGTGTAAAAAGAGTTAAGAGATGAGAACAGAACACATTAAAATGTGTGTAATTTGAAATGTGATATGGAAAAAGAAGTTGTTTGTTAATATATTCTGTTGCTACTCATGATAATCTTTGGTCTACACATGGAGTAATAAGTATTTGACAAATGGAAATCCTAGACTGCAGCTGGGATTGTCTGTGTCATTTGTTACAAAATCAAAGGTGTGCCAGACATTATACAAAGGAAAATGCATTCTCATTGTTGAAATGGTCAAAATAACTTTTGATATCTTTATATATCATTGATTGTTTTAACACACACTGTGTGTAGGTAAATTTTAAAAGGGAGAATCAGAAATGAAAAATTCATTGATTGGTCTGATATATGGAAACTATTAATTAAAAACCTTAAACCCCGGGACTTCATGTACTTAAGATTGTGGGGTGCCATTGGGGTAACTGTCTCGAATACGAAATTCCCTTGTCATTTATAGGAAAATGCAAATGAGATGAAGAATTTAAGGTTGTGCTGGCATGTTGCCATGATAACTCAGTGATTAAGAGCAGAAGATCCATGGTTCAAATCCCACCTGTGGCATTGAATCTTTCATTTGTTTTAAACCTTTGACATTTTTACAAATTAATGCCAAGACTAACATTGGAGATAAGCTAGAGGCTTGAAAACTTAAACAACTCAGAACTGGATGACAATGCAGTGTTAACTTGCTTTCAAGAAAATTCCCCCACTCTAAACTACTCTTGACATGTAAAAATTTTGATTTTAATTGAGCTAACTTCCCAATGAGCTAGACTTCAAACTATAAACATAACTCAGAACTGGGTGATGATGCAATAATAATTCACTTTTAGAAAATCTCCCCACCCAAACTACCCTTTACATGGCAAAAATGTTTTAAAATTTTTATTTTAATTAAACTAACTCCCCAATGAGCTTGAAACTTTAAATTTGGCTCTGAATTGGATGACAATGCAATAATACCTGACTTTCAAGAAAACCACCCCCTACCCACCCTCCAAACTACCCTTCACATGGAAAAAATTTTAAACTAGCTCCCGGATGAACTAGACACTCGAAATGTTTATCATGGCTCAGAATGGGATGACAATATTAACCTGCTTTTAAGAAAATCACCACCACATCCTAAACTACTGTTTACTTAGAAGAATTTTCGAAAATTTTGATTTTCTCAAAAATGACAAAAGTTTTTTTTTATTATAAAACCATAACTTTAAGATATTTTCATGACAAATGAAATGTATATCATGAATTTTTGGGCAATAGCCGCTGAAGTCCTTCATTCTGAATAAATGTTCGATAACTGGTTAACCATAAGAGATAGATAGTCTTATTACACAAAATATGTAATCTCATTAAAGCACATTTTGTTAGTTTTAAATGTTTATTTAAATAAACAAGATTTTTGATATACCACAGTTTTAAAACATTTAAAAGTGTAAAATAATTTCTCTTAGACCCATACAGATTTATAACCCCAGGCAGATTGTCCTGATGTAACAGCTATGAAGATACATGTTTGAAGTTGCACTGTTACACCAGCATCGTATGAACATCATGTCATTTGGTGTGGGAGCAGCGTGCTATTCTATGTAGCGTAATGCCAATTCATGGGCATCTGCAGCATCAGAATTGACATAATATCCATAGGAATGTCTTCTCCTTCACTATCTCCATCTTCAGAGTTGCTATCGGGTTGATTCTGGACCATAGAGACAATGGTTGCATCACTGATATCTCGAAGACCATTGTCATTGACTGATATCCATTCAAGAAGGCAATTTTCCCCTACATTTTTGCACCCCAGGATTTCTTGAATAAGTTGAACAATATCATTGGTGCTGAAATGGATAGTGTATCTTCAAACACAAAACTTGGCTACAGTTTCTTCTATGATTTTTGTAATAATTGTTTATTCAAACTGTCTCAAGTCTCAGCTGGTCAGTAGATGATGTCCTTTATGGTTATTTCCTTCATTTTATGTAAGATTATGGTAGAACAGTCCTCTTCTTCAATTAAAAATCAGAGAAGCATTTTTCTGTAACTTAATACCCCTTGGTCCATTGGGTGCGAGATAGAGGTTACATTTTGTGGCAAAATAAATGCCTTAATATCTCCATTGACCAACAGTATTTCAGAGGAATAAGATGTAGCATTGTCAATAGTAATGCTCGACGTGGCAGTCCATTTTGTGTATTGAACCTTCTAACAGAAGGAATGAATTGTTTGTCCAAGTACTCTTTAAACAGACCACCAGTCATCAAAGATTCATTTTGGTTTCTGTAATACATAGAAAAACAGTTTATATTCATGTCTTAGGGCACATGACTTTACAGACCTTCCGATTACCATGAATGGTAACTTGTTTGTTGCCACGGCATTGCTACAAGCTAAAACTGTAAGGTGTTGCTTATTAATTTTAAACCCTGGTGCACACGATTCTTCTTCCGAAGCAAGACATTTAGTAGGGAGTGCTTTGAAATTCAGTCCAGTTTCATCAACATTGTGAACCAGCTGTGGCAAGTAATTTCCTGATGAAATCAAGTCTGCAAGCTCATTTAAGAATTCTTCTGTGGCAGTAACATCAGCTGATAATTATAATTTTTCTCCACTTATTGTTAATTGCTGTATCATGTGTCTATTTTTCCAACAGTCTAACCAACCATTGCTGGCAATAAATGTTGAATTGCTATTCAAAAGTTTTCATAGTTATAATGCCTTTTCTTAAATCAATGTGTCACTAATAGGAACACCTTTTTGTATTTCCTGAGTGAAGCACAAGAAAGTCGCCCGGTTAATTTTGTCATACAGCAACATGGTGGAGTTGTATTGTTCCAGTGTTTTCTCACTAGTTGTACTGCAATTTTCCCCTGATTTTTTTATAGTCACAAATCATTTGGTTGATATCGTAGCACACTGTATAACGCAAGCAAGCACCTGTTCTGTATTAATTTATGAGCAAAAACCATAAATTATTGTAGAATGACCACTAACAATAGCGAAACAAACTGAACTACCTATGTACCACCACTATCTCATGGTATCATCTATGTCCACAGGTCAGAAGAATACGTTGTCATTTTGTTGTGCAGGGTAATTGCAACATTGTGACTTTCTCACATCACTATGCTGTTATCTTGTAGCTCTTCCTGTAGTTGAATTCATGTACTTTCTTTTTCTCTGGATAGTCCAAACATTTCCCAATCCATCTACACACACACACACACACACACACACACACACACACACACACACACACACACACACACACACACAAAACTTTGAAATGTAAATATTCTAAATGTCATATTTTTTTCCAAATATAATTTCTGATTCATTGCCGAGTTCTGTGCAATTCGCGCGAAAGAATTATTGGCAGTGAGCAGCATGTCAAAGCAGACAAAATGCAGTTTGCCTTGTTCACACATGCGTTTGAGTGCTCAGTTTTTTACTGGGTGAGGGGTGTATAGCTGCTGCTATGAAATCAAGCCTAAGCAAGCATTAGGATTAACAGTAGCATTCTGCTCAAACTTCAGTAGTCTGTGAGAGAAGAGTAAAGTACGAGTACGCTTGTATTTCTTGTGATTGTGAGGTATTGTAATAAGTTTCACAATAATGGATTTACTGGAGAATATTTTGGATGTTCTAATAAGGGATGCAACTTATATTTTTTCAGATTAAGTGATGATAAGTTAATGATTAAAGGCACAAGACTGAGATTAATTGTTCATGTACAAGAAATTCAGCCTACCCATCATACAAATCCATGTCTTGCCCCCAGGCATTATTCCATACTAAAACCATGTGCATGGCTGTAAATAAAATAACATACTGGAACTTAACAACCCTCAGGCAACAGCTAATTAAAAGAACAACTGGACAGGTGTGTGAATATTGATGTTTTCCCAGATAAAAAGGTGAGAATACTTTTAGTCCTAACTATTCCATGTTGAAGAAAACCGTGCATGAGGATAAACAAATTCTGCCAGCATGGCTGTATGAAACAGTACCTTATAACATTGCTTCTTTGTTGCAAGTTATGAAACCTAAGTTTACTTATGCTATGTGATCTGTTTCTGCATCTTTATATCCGTTTGCAGCCAAAAGATGGAACTAGATTACAAAGAAGTCAAACAATTTTGTTCTTGAGTGGAGGGAGCAGACCTGTTGGCAAAAATGCATCTACTGGCCATAAGGAGGTAACATTAACAAGCCTAAGAGTCACAAGTACAGATTAATATTATGAGTGCATCCATTAAGTAAGTTTCCCATTCGTCCCACAGCTGGCAAACCATATATTATGCAAAGCAACTGTGTATGCGTGATAAAATAATGACATGACATGGGTGGTGCATGAGCTAGCAAAACTTTCCATGTTCTCACAGTAGCAGCGTTGTATGGCCATGCCGTAGCCGAGTGGTTAGACCATTCGGTTCTCACCAAAGTAGCCCGGGTTCGATGCCAGGCAACTGCATGTGGGATTCGTGGTGGACGAAGCAGCACTGAGGCAGGTTTCCTTTGGGTTCTCCAGTTTTGCCCCGCCATCTCATTCCACCGGTGCTCCATCTTCATTCCATGTATCATCAGTAGGGCTAGGAAGTTCATGCATTTGCATGTTTTTTCTTAGGGGTTAAAAATGTATGCTTTTACGTTATGTGCACAAATTATGGAATTTTCAGTTATTTGGACATGATTTTATGGTGCATATAACTGCATATTTTCTTGATTTTGATAAATGCATATTATTTCAATATTATAGTCCCTATATTGCATATTTTAATCATTTTTTTATGGTTTTTTATTATTTTTTCCATCTGGATAATACTTTTTATATTGGTAGTATTGCACGTGATGACACAACTCACGAAGATATCAATATTATAGCCCCTATATTGCATATTTTAATGATTTTTATGGTTTTTTTATTATTTTTTCCATCTGTATAACATTTTTCATATTGGTAGTATTGCACATGATGATGCAACTCACGAGGTGGCAAGAACTAATGCTGAGTCATGTTGTCAGGCAGTGAATCCCCTGCTTCCACCCTTTCATTATACGTATGTGCTTAGAGAATAATCAGTGCGTTATCTGAGAGGTTTATATTAACAAATATAAAGTGCAGATCAACGTTTTGAGCAGCACGATTATAGCAATGCTTGCCTGCCCTCCAATATTTGTGCCATGATCTTCAAATGTAACAGTGTTGTGAACTGGTTCCCACCAAATTAAATTAGGCGTATAAAATGTTAAAAAGCTCTTCAAATGCCAAAAATAAACCAACTTCGAGGGCTAGACTAATTAATTAATTTACAGAAAGAGTTTTCGGATGACTTAATATCTACAGATAATAGGGTACTGTTTTGTGGAGCGTGTGAGAAAAGATTTCAAATAGTTCAGCACATAAACACAGCAAAACCTAAGGAGAATTAATCAGAAAACTCGCAAAGAACCTGTTCAAAAACAGCTAGTAGAGTGTTTAGGAAGTAGGGTTACTGAATTTTCCTATGGCTTGTGCCAAGCATTTTTAGCTGCTGATATTCCCTTGTTCAAAATTAACAATCCGACATTTAAAAACTTTCTTACCAAGTACATGCGACAACATGTGCCTGCAGAAAGTACACTGCGTAAGACTTATGTAGGAAATTGTTACAATAACGTATTGTCAAATATACAAAATGAATTAGCGGATCAGTTTGTGTGGTTGTCTGTTGATGAAATCCCTGATTCTGAGTGCCGTTCTATTGCTAATATATAATTGTGAGTGCTTTAAATAATGAACAAAAGACTACACCTTATCTTCTTAATGTGAGCGAATTGTCGGCCACTAGCAATGTAACTGTGACCCAATTTGTGATGGACTCTTTGAAATTACTATGGCCATGTGGAATCAAATACGACCAATTACTTTAATTTGTTACTGATGCAAGTCCTTATATGGTAAAATCAGGGCAAACTCTGAAATGTATTTTTCCTAACTTAATTCACATAACTTGTTTGGCACACGCTCTCCATCGTATTTCTGAGACAATAAGCGATTCTTTCCCAATGGTAGATTTGTGTCCAGTACAAAGAGAATTTTTGTTAAATCGCCTAAAAGAGTTAAGTTGTTTGGATCAACAGCACCTAATATCCGACTTCCTCCTGCACCAATGTTAACTCGATGGGGAATATGGGTCGATGCAGTTTTATATTATGCTGAGCACATAGAAATAGTCGAAGAGGTTGTTAATTCATTGGACTCGAAAGATGCTTCATCAATAGAAACTGTGCAAAATATTCTGTCAGGCACTGGGTTAAAAGAGGATCTTAGTTTCATATCTGCCCATTTTTCTGTTTTACCAACAGCCATAACGGCATTGGAAGCTGTAGGATCTCCCTTGCATGAATCACTTACTGTCTTTGAAAAAACAATATGTGATCTATGTTCGGTTCCTGGTAGCATAGAACAAAAGCTGAAAGAGAAAGTGAATTATGTAATTTCAAAAAATTCTGGTTATAAACAGATGCGCAATATTCGAGACATCCTCGAAAGAAAACCGTCTGTCACACCAAGACTCTCTTGACTGTCTCTGTGAAGCAGTTAACATCATTTAAATATGTCCCGATAACGTCTTGTGGCGTGGAGAGAAATTTTTCACGTTACAAAAGTGTTTTGCGAGACAACAATGTTTTACAGTTGAAAATTTGAGCAAAGTGTTGTTTGTGAACTGCAATTTAGCAGTTAATACTAGCAGCAGGACCACTTCTGCTTCTACCTCTAAGGAATAAGGTAACTTTATTTATTATTTATACTAACTCGTCTTTTCGAATGCAAAGGAACATTAATTGTTTTAATTAAATAGTGCATATTTATTGGCATATTTTCAAGTTTTTAATAGCATATTGGCACGCATATTTCAGTGCTTTTTATGGCATGAACTTCCGAGCCCTACCAATAGTTGTGCGATGATCTTCAAACGTAACAGTGTTGTGAACTGGTTCCCACCAAATTAAAGTAGGCATATAAAATGTTAAAGAGCTCTTCAAATGCCGAAAATAAAACCAACTTCGAGTGCTAGATTAATTAAATTACAGAAAGAGTTTTCGCGTGATTTAATATCTACAGATAATAGGGCACTTTTGTGGAGCGTGTGAGAAAAAGGTAGGGAGTGAGAAGAGATTTAAAATAGTTCAGCACATAAACACAGCAAAACATAAGGAGAATTTAATCAGAAAACTCGCAAACAAAGAGCCTGTTCAAAAACAGCTAGTAGAGTAATTATTATTTATTTATGCCAACAAACTTACTGTTGGTGTTTTTAAACACACAAGCCGTGTGTTGGCAAAGTTTGAGAGGTAGAACTGGAACTTAAAAATTCAATGCCACAACTGGGATTTGAACCACAGACCTTCCGCTTGCCGGGCGGCTGCTCTACCACTGAGCTATTGTGACAAACTGCCAGAATGGCGTTAAATTCTCAAACCAGTTCGTATTTCAATATTACAATAGTAAGTCACCATTGGGGTAATTTGTCTCTGATGTGAGACTGCCTTTGTGGTTTACTAGGAGAAGTACGAACTGGTTTGAGAATTTAATGCCATTCTGGCAGTTTGTCACAATAGCTCAGTGGTAGAGCAGCCGCCCAGCAAGCGGAAGGTCTGTGGTTCAAATCCCAGTTGTGGCATTGAATTTTTAAGTTCCAGTTCTACCTCTCAGCTTGTAGAGTGTTTAGGAAGTAGGGTTACTGAATTTTCCTATGACTTGTGCCAAGCATTTTTAGCTGCTGATACTCCCTTGTTCAAAATTAATAATCCCCCATTTAAAAACTTTCTTGCCAAGTACACTCGACAACATGTGCCTGAAGAAAGTGCACTGCGCAAAACTTATGTAGGACATTGTTACAATAACGTATTGTCAAATATACAAAATGAATTAGCGGATCAGTTTGTGTGGTTGTCTGTTGATGAAACCCCTGATTCTGAGCGCCGTTCTATTGCTAATATAATCGTAGGTGCTTTAAATAATGAACAAAAGACGGCACCTTATCTTCTTAATGTGTGTGAATTGTCGGCCACTGACAATGTAACTGTAACCCAGTTTGTGATGGACTCTTTGAAATTTTATTATTATGGCCATGTGGAATCAAATACGACCGGGTTACTTTTATTTGTTACTGATGCAAGTGCTTATATGGTAAAACCAGGACAAACTCTGAACTTCTAACATAATTCATATAACTTGTTTGGCACACGCTCTTCGTCGCATTTCTGAGACAATACGCGATTCTTTCCCATTGGTAGATAGATTTGTGTCCTGTACAAAGAGAATTTTTGTTAAATCTCCTAAAAGAGTTAAGTTGTTTAGATCAACAGCACCTAAAATCCGACTTCCTCCTGCACCAGTGTTAACTCGATGGGGAACATGGGTCAATGCAGTTTTATATTATGCTGAGCACATAGAAATAGTCGAAGAGGTTGTTTATTCATTGGACTCGAAAGATGCTTCATCAATAGAAACTGTGCAAAATATTCAGTCAGGCACTGGGTTAAAAGGGGATCTTAGTTTCATATCTGCCCATTTTTCTTTCTTACCAACAGCCATAACGGCATTGGAAGCTGTAGGATCTCCTTTGCATGAATCACTTACTGTGTTTGAAAAAACAATTTGTGATCTGAGTTCGGTTCCTGGTAGCATAGGACAAAAAGTGAAAGAGAAAGTGAATTATATAATTTCAAAAAATTCTGGCTATTCACAGATGTGTGGTATTCGAGACATCCTCAAAAGGAAACCATCTGTCACACTAAGAGACTTCACTCTCTCTGTGAAGCAGATAACATCAATTAAATATGCCCCAATAGAGTCATTCCACGTCAAATCAAACAAAATATGGCAAAAAAATGACCTAGATCTCTCAGATTTTCTTGATTTTTTTTTTTTTTTTTTTTTTTTTTTTTTTTTTTGGGTGTTTTGGAACAAAATATATTTGACCCGTGTTTCTTCGTTTTGTATAAGAAAAATTTATTTTGGCAGATATTAATTTTTGAAATGTCCCAAAAATTGCGCGCTCCTCACTCTTCGATCAATCATACCTCCGATTGTAATGAAGCAAATTTCTTGATCTTTGGCTCAAATTAAAGAAAAATCGCAGTATTTGGTGAGGTATTTATTAGACAATTTTATTAATTATTATTAATATTATATTTTATACGATTAAAGTTTTGAAGTTACGTAATAACATTAACTCGACTATTTAAAAATCTGGAAAAAAGAACTAAAATACAATGAAGTTTATTCAATATTCTCAGAAAAAATCAGAATGGAGTCTCTAATAGTTCAGTTGTAATTAACTTTGCAAATCAGTGCAGCGAATTCGCGTGGCAGCAGTGGCGGCTACAGTAACCTCACACAATTGCCACCCTCCATTCCGGCAACTGTTCATTGCTTGAGGTTCCATGAACGTTACAGCAGTACAGTAAGGAGAACACTTCTAGCTGACACTATTATATGTACACTATTAGCATCTTCAAAATGTTTTTAAAATATGCATTTTAAACTAATGTTTCCATACAACACATAACTTTACCTCCTTTTCGAAAGAAAATTGTTTCACTAAAGCTTCAGTTTTTGACAAAGGAATGAAGGAGTGTAATTTTAAAGCACAGCTGGACCCATCGTTCTTGGCCCCTGACCTTGACTGGAAGTCCTATTGGTGAATCCATAGCTTTTGCCTCTTTCATCAGCTCATATTGTATAATTCTGCGAATGAAACCATGCACATGGAGTGGGAGGGGGAAGGTAATGATGTCTGCATGATCTGAGACAGTCTTGCTAATTCAAAGGTGCTTTTTAGTGCAGCGTGCAGTTGAAGACATAGACCTTTGCGATAAAGAGTGAATATAGTGAATTTGTAAGACATTGATCATAGCGTAAATCAATTATGCCACCTGTACGTTCTAAATTAGGGACCAAAACATTACACAGTCAGAGTAGAGAAATTATTTCAAATGTATGGACGTACATGAAGGAAGAAGCTAAAAGCAAAGAACTGCTTACATCAGAAGATTTTTTCAAAAAAATTCAAAAGTTCAAAAGTACGTGTCAGATGCCACAGGAGTATCAGAAAGAACATACATTGTGGAGACATTTTTCTGCATGGACTGTACTGCCTTAGTAAGAAGAAGTTATGTGAGTAGCATAGCTGGCGCAGCAATTCGCAGGCTGTCTGCAGTCACCTGGCTTGTTACTCGTCCGTGTGCGCTTGCAGGCCTCCAGAAAAAAATTGTAGCAAATGCACTAATGCAAGCTCCATAGTTTTCAACATCTTATTTTATAGATAAAATGTCAGGGAATACGTGTGTATTCTTTTTTAGATTTTTAACACATCGATTTAAATTCTAGACCACCTCCGTAGCGCAGTGGTAGTGCGCCTGCCTGTGGCGCGGAGGACCCGGGTTCGATCCCCGGTACCGGCATGGGATTTTTCCCCAGCTGGGAGGTCTGGTACAGGGTGCACTCAGCCTCGTTAGGTCCCTGGGGGGCCAATTGAGGAGCTATCCTGATAGAAAGGTAGCGTCCCTAAAATGGTCAAAGTAGTCGCCTTACGGTCAGGGGAGTCGGCGTGCTGACCTTCGCCACCCCCAACCTGCACTCCTCCGTGGCCTTGGCTGCGGCTGGAGGACGCAGCGGCCGGGCGATGAGGGTAACCTCTGAATAAGGGGAAGACGCCCAAGGGAAATTTAAATTCTATTTTTGGTTTTACAAAATATACCATAAAAAAAAAAGTCCAAAATTTATGTGTAATAATGATTGATCAAAAGTTGTTAAAAGTGTTATATTTAACCTTTCCAGTGCGCCAAACCCCAACTCTCAACTCTATATAAACTTAGAGTAACAAGTGATTTTATATTACGGTGTGTGCAGAAATTGCTTAGTTTCTAATAGCCATAACTAAGCAAGTAATTTAAAAATACGGAAATAAAAAAATACGGGTCTCCTTATTTGATGCCCATTATTCATAAAAAAAATTTGAACCTCCTACGAAAAAGTCATGTTTTACGGGTGTTCGATTTGATGTGGATTGACCCAATAACATCTTGTGACGTGGAAAGAAGTTTTTCACGTTACAAAAGTGTTTTGCGAGACAACAGACAATGTTTTACAGTTGAAAATTTGTGCAAAGTGTTGGTTGTGATCTGCAATTTAGCAGTTAATACTAGCGGTGAGACCACTTCTGCTTCAACCTCTTAAGGAATAAGGTAACTTTATTATTTATAGTAACTCGCCTTGTCTACTGCGAAGGCGCATTGTTTTAATTCAATAGTGCATATATCTTGGCATATTTTCAAGTTTTTAAGAGCATATTTGCATGCATATTTCAGTGTTTTTTAGGGCATGAACTTCCGAGCTCTAGTGCGCCTGTGGTGCCATATGTAGTAAAAGCGGGCATTAAACACTACAAAAAAAAAGCATCATTGTAGATGCTATCATTGCAGCAGCGATTGAAGATACTGTTATTCTAGCTTCTGCTGAGTGTGAGTTGCAGTTTGTGATAAAGTTTTTGAATGCAGAGAATATAGTGCTGATTGAATTTCATTGTCAACTATGCCAGGCCTATAAGCATAGCACAATGAGCAAGCAGATGGTGCATTGCTGGTGTAGTTTTCAGCGGGTTGACAAAGTATGCTTGGTGGGTGCAGTGGGATGCCATCCATCATTACAGATGACCTTGTGTGGGGGCATGGTATGGAGAATCATTGCTTTATGATTATGGAATTCAGCCGTAATTTCCTACAGATGTGCAGCTCCTTGTTGCTTGAAATTGTCATGGAGCTTCTGTTTAGAAAATTGTGTGCCAGGTGGATGCTGAAGCAACCAACACCAGAGCACAAAGCAAAGCATACTAAGTTAGCATTAACTTTTCTGCAGCAGAACCATGATGATGGGTTTCTGTACCAGATCATCACTGGTGATTAAACTTGGGTTACAGACAGTACCCCAGAAACCAAACAGCAGTCAATGTAATAGTCCAAAACAGGCCATTCATAACAAGCAGCATAGGATACTTAATGCCATTGTTGTTTTGCTGTACAATAATACTCGATCACACATGCCTCAATTAGAACCACTCTAATTATTTTCTCAGAAATGGTAAAAATATGCCATGTTTTTTTTATTTGTATTTTATAATCACTTACTACAGGGTTCTTCATTTTCCACCTAATGGGTGCATAGCAATCCACCTCTGTGCGATTGGGTGTGCCACAGCCGGCTTTGCTTCTACATAAACTCCACATATAAAGCATGTATAACATTCTTACCTTATGGAAGACGCCGGAAATGTCGTCCACCCTTAGCTAAACAAGCATTACATCGGGAGAACACAGTCTGTGTCTAGTGCTAGCAGCACCCCAAACTCCAACTCTCCGTTCACAATGAGGGATTTCTTGAACGTGATGTGGATTTTAAGAGGCCCAGTACTGACTGTTATGAGTGTTGACACGACCATTTA
The DNA here is from genome assembly GCA_030765045.1 of Tenodera sinensis. Classification (NCBI taxonomy): domain Eukaryota; kingdom Metazoa; phylum Arthropoda; class Insecta; order Mantodea; family Mantidae; genus Tenodera; species Tenodera sinensis. The sequence goes on from JAUKNM010000021.1 coordinate 783,470, forward strand.
GGTGGGACCATGCATCGTTGAAAACGAATAGGAGCTGTAGATCAATTAAACTGCATTCACTGATGAAAGAAACCATTCACAATAATGCATTCGTGATACTGGGTCACCTTGTTTTAAAGCATGGACACTTGTACACTTAATATGGTTTTAGTTTTAAGAATTTAGTTGCTCTGTGTGCAGAAGACTCTGAAATTCCCACCTGTTGTGCTAATATTGGGGTGGATTTGGTTTGTGAACGTTCAAAACATGCACCTATTTTGTCTGTTAAAACTGTAAGTTTATGCTTTCGTTTTCTGTTTCCCACAGAACCAGTGGTTTCGAATTTTTTCACAATCTCGTGAATTGTAGATCTGCAAGGAGGCACTTCACCAGGGAACGTTTGAATATACGCTGTGCGAACACCGCTTGGTGACTCCCATTTATAATAACTTCTACACATGAAAATGCATTGCTCTAGGGTCTAGCACCTGCTAGCTCACGTGCACAATGTCAGCCAGGTAGGTCGCGGGAGAGGTGAAACACTGTGTGCTCCGTTAGGTTTCAAATGAAGAACCCTGTATTACTTAGGTGATATTTGTAGGGATCAGAGTCAAAAACACACAATGTGTAGAAATAATGTGTTTTAATATTGTTCTATTATCCCGGTTATTCTCAAGCTTAGATGTAGCCACAGTGGAGTGCCTCTTCCTCCCCCCCCCCTACTCATTTAGTCAATGAAAAATCATAGGTCATTAGACAAGAAAGCATCTTTGAATCATGGCAGGACGACCATGTTGGTCAGTGATGGGAGCACACTGGTGAACAAGTGGGGAACTTGATTGCTGGTATATTCTTTACATTCCATTCAAAAAGTTGCATGGGTGTCATATGATCTTTGGGTGCTGGAGGGTTAGGTTTGATAGACAAGTATTTTCACTCCACCAACCCCATTATACTATACTCCTTTTCCATAGGCAGTGGCATAAGAATGCCTTTTAGCTTCCAGTCCATCAAAATCTATGGTATGCTTACAGGTTGGCAAAGTTCTTCTGGTTTGTATATTGAGCTACGTTTCCGTCCAAGAAATAATATATTTTTACTAAGTTAGAGAGTTATAATACACATTATTTTCTATTATAACAGTAATGGTACAGGGCAAATTGATTCTAGTTACACAAATTGTGCCCTGTTTGTTGCTGTATGTCAAAATATTCATTGCATACTGTGACCATTTCCTCCCCTTCGTTCTGTGAGAATCTATGCTTGCAAAGATACAGGTAACATTCCCCCTCCACATGATCCTTGTCCTCCATGGTCTAGGAATAACTGCTAGCCTCTAGTTCCCGAGGTCATGGTTTCAAACCTGGCAAAGGATGATAGATTTTTTCAGGCATAAAAATCCTTAACCAGGCTTCCCTCAGAAAGGAAGATGTCATAGATTTACAGTACATAAAAAACTTCAAGCCTGATAAGGAAGTCTCTGAGCAAAGATAAGTAATCTTGCATGCCTACTCTAGAATGAAATGCTGAAAACCCCAGTAGTGTTAAAGAGCATCCATAGATAAAAACTCAATTTAAATTTCTACTCAACTAGACTCATGAAATAGACTCAATATAGATACAGTAGACTTAGAGGTACAACTGGCTCCAAATGTTTTTCTAGCCATGTGTCCCTAGCCATGCTGGGAAGGCAAGATAGCTTATCGGTAGATTATGCCAGGTGGTCTCAAAGGTCAACTTGTCAAATCATTCCTATCTAGAAGGGTGAGGGGCGCAATGTGTTTGTAAGTTCAAAGAAAATATTCCAACATTTCTCTTACACTTGGTCATAAGAAAGTTATCTCAATGTAATGACTTCAAGGGAAAATAAAAGTTTAGCGTAACACAAGTAATAGAACTACTGCAAATCACAAAAGAACATGTTTCAAAAAACTATGAGGCAATCAACCTCTACAGGTTATGTCGTAGGTTCTCTCCCTGAGCTTTTTTACCTATCAGCCTTTAAATCTGAACCAGTTTATCTATTATTATTATTATTATTATTATTATTATTATTATTATTATTATTATTATTATTATTATTATTATTATTATTATTATTATTATTATTAACAAGAAATACATCATAGCATTATCTTAATTAAGGAATTGTTTAAACGTATTTCTTAAATGCTGTTAATGCTACCACAAAAAGCAGTGTTACTTCTTTAAATATGTGCAGAAAAGAATGTGCTGATTTTTTTTTTTTTTCCGATTGAATAAAATTGGTTATTTAGCTTCTTGTTTGCTGACCACACATCAGAGGAACACACATACCTACACAAAAGTAAATACCTCTGGTGAGGCCATTGCTGGGCTGACCAAACCAGGCGCAAGTAATTCATCAGAAAATTCTTTGTCTTTTTCCCCTGCACTCTCGTCCATCAGAAAACATTTGAAGCTGGCTGTACACTTCAGTGTGTCAAAAGTGATTGTTGACAATCTCTTAAATTTTTGCAGCTTTGTTAACACATTTTATGTTTGATTTAGTATTGTGCATCATGCCACTTTATATGCGTGTGTTTAGTGATTATTCTTTTGTGTGTGCCTTCTTTGTCTTATTTATTTTTTATTTCCTACTCAACATCGTATGACATGAAATATTAAACCTACATATTAATATGGCACAAAATGACCAGGAAAGATTATTGGAGACCTGATTAAGCTTTTGGCCATTGTCAGTAAAGTCAGAAATAGTTGGGAATTGCCGATCTCGCCTTCTTTGATTAGTTTATCCCGTAAACCTAAAGATAAGAACCTGGAGTACGTAAGTCATTTACAAACTACACAGTATTACAAAATATACTGGTTAGTGCATTACAAAGTTGAACAGAAACTGTTTAGTTGGCGCTGCCTATTATTCAGTGTTGATAGAAGAAATAAATGGACAAACATGGTTTGAGTAATTTGAATGTGTTGTCAATTTTTGTTACAAGGCATAAAAAGTCTCTTGTCCATATTAAACCAGTCTGCAGTTTTCAACATTTGGACAGAATAAGAATAGAGCTGCAATTTAACCAGAAAACATAAACATCTGTTCAGATTCATAATCAGGTTGTGGCTAAAAAACAGAAGTTTTAAAAGGATTAAATACATATGTAATATGCTACATAAATAGGTCAAAATTAGTTATAAGACACACAACAAAGCTATAATCATGGGAGGACAAATAGCTGAACTACAAAATTAGGTACAGAAGATATATCCTTCAGCCAGGTTTACCTATTCTTACAGCTATTTTTAAATTTAGTATTACAGCAGTCTTCTTTAGGAATTAAGGGCTGTCACATATTTTTTAAAATACTATCCAGGTTATCTACATTGTTTTCACCATTGTCCAGAAGTCATGTTAAACAGTTCATAGAGAAAAAAATCTGGTGTGTTGCACTCACATGACTTTCTCTCCTCTTGTACTAACCATTCTTACAAACTCTTATTTGTATATCTTCTTCGTGTTGGTTGAGATAAACATTTGTACAAATTATCTTATTACTTATTTCCTTGTAGGTGCAAGGGGAATATTAAAATACAGTAGGCTTTGAGCGATTGTCAAATATTTTAAAGCTTTGAGATCCTGTTCTCTTTGCATGCTTAACATATAAAACAATGAACAACGATGTTCCATTTCACGAAAGTTTTAAGTTTTCCGAAACTGACACAAATAACAAGGAATATCTCTGAAATGGTTCACTCTAGAAAAAAAATTATTCATACATAAATGCGTGTTTTAGCGAGATCTGCATTTTTTGTATAGTAAGATTTTGTCTATCTCTTACGATTTACGAGTATCCAAAAGTCATCCAGAGTAAACAGGACTACATAGGCTATAGCCAGAAAATTCAAAATATACATTTCATTTGTCATACAAATATCGTAAACATATAGCATTTTAATTAAAATCGTTAGAGCCATTTTCAAGAAAATCAAAATTCTGACGTCATTTACACTCTGCGTCCAGCTAACCTGTGTCGCATGCTAGTGCACATCTTTCTGGCCTTAAGTTATGCTTCTAAAGATGGTTTGGTAAATCTTAATTTTAGTTTTCTGGTGCACATGATTGGATGTCATTTAATAGCAAAATATAGTTCATTAGTCATTGTGTTCCTATCTTGTATCTGTATTATATCACTAGTTATCTTCCTCCAAAATATTTGAACTTTCTTACTTCTTCAGAAATACATAACCCCTGATTAGTCTGCTTTACAATTTCCCTCCACTCCCTTGTTTTTACCATATATTTCGTTTTCTCCCTGTTTACTTGGAGTCCAATCTTGCCTGCTACTTATTCCAGTTCATTATAACATTTTCTGTTCTTGATATGCACATGATATTAAGATCATCTGCATATCCCACAATTTGGACATTCCTATATAATAGAGTATTTTGAAGGTCAACTTGTTTTTTGGACTGCCCAATGTAGTGCCACGTTGAAAAGTATCAGTGCAAGGACATCCCTTGTTTTAGACCCATATTAATTGGGAAGGGGTCTGTCATCCTACCAAAGATCTTCACTTGGCCTTTTGATTCTCACAGAGTCACTTAGACTAGTTGAATTATCTTGATTTGGGTCCTTTGTTCAGCCAATATTTTGTATAGCCTTTTGTCTGCTTATGCTGTCATGTGCATTTCTAAAGTCAATGAACAAATGATGTAGATCTAAGCCATATTCTCTGAACTACTTTGCTATCCCTTTAACCACATCTGACCTTTTGTGGACCTACCAGTGTGAAATCCTTCCTGGTATTCCTTCGTAATAGATTCATAATGTTTCTCTAATTTCTAAGTACATAAGTAAATATCTTGTATATCTAAGTAAAGTTACACCTCAGTAATTTTGGCACTTAAGTCTATCACCTTTCTTATATATTGGGTATATCAGTCCTAGGTTCTACTTTTTTGGTATTGGGCATTTGTTCTTTCTGGCATATCTTACTCACTAACTATATTATTTCAAACTTACTTTCCCCTTGTTTTATTAATTCAGCTGATATATTATTAATGCCAGGTGCTTTATTATTTTTTAGTGCACTTATTGCCATAAATGTTGTTGTTAGCTAATGAAGTCATTAATCCTCTTGCTCTCCAATATTTTTCACTGATGGATGGGGCATTAAAAGTAGCCGGGCATATTTGAAGGTGGTCTCGATCCATTTCCTCTTGCAGATCACATAGAGGACAGAGTGGTGAAGAATATATCCCAATTCTGTTTAAATTTATTGCCATAAATATGTCAATTCTATCTGATGGTTCTAATTTGGCTTCTTCTACTTCCGGTATCCCATCCTCCTCCTCCATTTCGTTATTACTATCCACATTTCCTTTATTTAACAGTGTTTTAAAATAATCCCTCTATGCCTTTCAAATTTTGTTTTTTTCTTTCTTTTTTTTTAAATACAAATCTGTTTTTGGGACATTTTTGTGAAATTCACTTTATTAAAAGCTGACCTAAGATTATAATTTTTAAAATTTTTTTCCATCCCCTTCAATTATGTGTTACAAGATTCTCTTCTTTTTCTTGCAGATGTGGTTCGCTGCACTACGTCTTTCTTTAAACTCTTTATATTTGGTCTTAAGGGGCATTTTAAATAATCTCTCCTTGCTTTATTCTCTTCTTCTAGAGCCATGGCACATTCTTCACCGAACCATCCATTCTTGTGCATTTTTTTCCTCATACCCCACGCTTCCTAACTTACCATGCTAAATATTTCTTTAATCTCTTTCCAGGATGTCTGTATGTCTTCCTCTAATTTCTCCTTCCTACTCTCATATTCCCCTAATGACCTAGTTGTCGACAGGCCCTTAAACACCACCACCACCACTCTCATATTCTCTCATTATTTCTTGATATTTACGTTTTAATTCTTGTTCTTTCAGTGCACTTACATTAACTCTTTTGGGGGTTTGGTGATTCACTTTGGATGTTCTATTTATCCTGCACATATATCCCTTGAACTAAATAATGGCCTGTATCTGCATGTGCTCCCCTATGTGATCTAACATCTTGGGTTCTACTGGCTCTTCTTTTGTCAATCAGAACATGGACAATCTGATAGTTAATCCATCTGGGTACCTTCGTGTTTATGTATGTCTTTATGTGTGAATTGAGATGAACTTACCATGTTCTTATATTTTCTGTGAAGTCAAAATTAACCTTCTTCCATTGTCATTAGATTCGTCATGCAAACTATTTCTCCCAATTGTATTTCTAAACTCTTCTTCTCTTCCTAATTTGGCAGTTAGGTCACCCAGTATTACCTTCACATTGTTATCTAGTAGGGCATCCAACAACCTTTCCAGCTTGTTACAGAACTCATCTTCTTATTGAGGTTCTTTATCTTCCATTGGAACATATACATTAATCACTGCTACATTATAGAATTTTACTCTCACTAAGATTACCAGGTTATTTTATGGAAATGTAGGACACAATAGTAAAAATGAATCAATAGATAATCTGTTCCTTTCATCTGTCAACTGTGCTCTTATTAGTGAAAATACTCTTTCAACATTAGCATTGTGTTGCTTTGCCTCCATAGAATGCCAAACTTTTGCCTCGGAGTGCAAATGCTGCATTGCCAATCTCTTATTCAATGTTACTATGCATGAGTATACTCTTTGAGTATAGCCAGTATAGTTCTGTTGCATAGCTAGTTACAGTTGCAGGTAATAACCAAATTATTCCTTTCTATTTTGCCAGTTGCCAGTTCATTTTCTAACGATCACTGCTTGTTTCTGAAAATGTAGGACATTAGAGGCTTCAAAAATTCTGCCCGGATGCCAGACAAATGGTTAAAATGTAGGGCATGTCTGGAAATGTTCGGATGTCTGGTAGCCCTAATTCTCACCTGTAGCACAGCTATTTTTTAATTGATGGGCTTAAAGTCAATTATATTACCCTTAAAACTGATATTGACAATAAACACCACTCCATATTCATGTTTTCCTTCATCTTTTCCACTGTTTAACACCATATATTTCTTGACCTCATTTATTTCATTTCTGAGTAATCTAGTTTCTTGAATGGCAGTTACCAACGTCTTATATTTTTCATCTGAGTACAGACATTGTGCCCTAGGTGGCCTCCTCCGCTAGGTCTGCTGTTCCGGTGACCATCTCCACCATCACTGCTATTGAGGTTTTCACCTTAATCCTGGCAAGGGGCCTCCATATTTATATCCCTGAAGATAGGGTTGATAGCTCAGATACCTTGGGGTCACCACTCCACCATACCCATCAAAATGGGTCCCTGAAGGGGCCTTAAACCTAAAAGGTTGCAGTGGCAGCAAGTCATTTTTCAATATTTCTCGATAGTGAATAGCTGGAATATTAATGTGATTATGCAGTGTTATGTCCTGATTGCTTTCTCAGGGGTCTCCGTCTAGGGGATATGTGAATGGCAACCACAAGGTACCCAAGCTGAGCAGAACATTACTTTCACTTACTGGTGTTTTGCCCCTCACTGTAACTTTTCTATCTGACCTTACCTTGGTCATCTCTTGTTCTCTTCCGACCCCGATGCTATTAGGGTTCCTGAGGGCTAGGGAGTCTTTATTTATCCAACCTCTGCATTTCTCTAATTTCTCTATAAAACCTTAACCCCTAACATGCTGACCTGTCATGGCATGTAATACATCCTCTGATTGGTAATCAGAGGATATGGTCGGTGAATTTATTTTGATAACTCTCCCAGTCAGGTCGGTGAGACCCGTAAACCAACGACAGGTGTGGTCCTCAAGACATTCTGGGGGTTGTGAGAGAGCGATGTGACCGCCAATACATAAAAATATGGTGCTCTCTAAAAAACGGTTACTATTACTGCTATTGCTCTCTTCAATATCAAATTATGAAATATGACTCGAGGGGTAAAATGTTCCGGAGTTAAAATAGTCCCCCATTCGGATCTCCGGGCAAGGACTACTTCTCGAGAACCAAAACATTATATTAATAGAAGATCTAACATCAGACTTCTACAATGGAATGCGGGTGGTCTTACACAAACAAAAAGAGTAGAACTGAATAAAATTGTATTTGACTATAACATTGATATATTTGTAATACAAGAAGCAAATCTAACAAATGATCAACTTAAATACTTCAATTTTATTGGATTTTTACTACACTTGCTACCCAAAAATAGACAGATAAGTAGTGGAATATTAGTTGGAGTCAAAAAGGATATTAAATCCTCCTTTGAAATTGTTAAAGAAATGGATAACACAGACAAAAAGTGAAGTAATAAAGCTAAATTTTTGGAATAACAAAACACATCTACATTTATACAGTATTTACAATCCTCCCAAGAATGAAGCAGATCTCTCACTTATTGACCAATTAAATAAAACAATCGTAATTGGGGATTTCAATGCACATTCCAAAAGATGGGGTTATGAAAAAGTGGATTCTACAGGGAAGATAGTGGAAGAATTTTTGAATACCACAACTTTTGAACTGATTTATAGTAAAGAAGATCCCACAACCTTCATACATTACTCTGGAGCAGGCAGTAACCCAAACCTCTTGTTAGCTACAACAGATATTGTTTCAAAAATTAAAACCAAGTTATACAAGTTCTGGTCACAGAGCAGTAATTGCTGATATAAAACTAGAGAATACAAATAACAGTCAAGGTCTTACGAATCTGTATTGGAACTTCAAAAAAGCAGATTGGAACAAATATAAAACTGAATTAGAACATAAATTTAAAGAACAAACAAACTCACAGCTGCATGACCAACCAGATCATATGAACAAAGAATTCTGTAAAGTCATCCTAGAAACCGCAAAAAAACATATTCCTCGTGGAAGAATTAAAAATTTCAAACCCTTTTGGAACCCCCAGTTAGGAGAACTGAAAAAGCAAAGGGATATAGCTAGAAATACAGCTGAACAAACAAAAAGCATATCAGATACACAAATATGGCGGAAGAAATGTGCCTCACTAAAAAAAGAAATTAATACTGCTAAAAGGAATCACTTTAATAATTTCCTAGAAAAAAATGGATTATAGGACAGATGGTAACAAAGCTCATAAGTTCATAAAAAAAGTAAAGGACAGGAAAGAAAACAACAGCACACCTATCATACACAACAATAAAATATTAGTAAATGATGCAGTCATAGCCGAAACATTCAATAAATATTATGCTAATTCACATAAAATAACAAGAAATAATAAAAAGGAACGTAAAGAATGTAAGAAAGATTTGAAACAAGAAAGAGAATGTGATCCTAACACTCAGTGCAATATCTTTTTTCAAAATTTTAATATGCAAGAACTGAACATTGCAATAAATAATCTAAAAAACAAACAGTCTCCTGGACCAGATCACATACATCCAGAGTTCATAAAAAACCTTGTAAAAACAGCAAAACAACAATTACTGAAACTCTACAATCTATCCTGGAAAACCACTGTACCTGCTGAATGGCGAAAAGCAATAATTGTCCCACTCTTGAAGAAAGACAAAACAGCATCAGAAATAAAAAATTATAGACCAATAGCTCTTACTAGCATAATAGCAAAAGTGATGGAAAGAATGGTGTCAAACAGGTTAAATTGGTTTCTAGAATCACAAAATTTAATATCCCCATGTCAAGCTGGATTCAGAGAGTTCCACTCTACAAATGAACAAGTCTTACTTCTCAGTCAAGAAATCAAAGACTCCTTCAATAGAAAAGAAGATAATTTATCAGTTTTTATTGATTTCCAAAGTGCATGTGATTCTATATGCAGAACAAAACTACTAAAGAAAGTAAAAAAAAAATAGGGATACAAGGTCCAATGTTTTCATGGCTATGTCATTTCCTAACACAACACTTTATTGCAACCAGATATGGAAGAAATATATCTAAATACAAACAAGTACACCGTGGCTTACCACAAGGCGCAGTGCTCAGCACAACACTTTTTAATATATTTATTAACGATCTGCCACAACAAATACAAGAATCAGGTGTGAAGTGTGCACTATTTGCTGATGACTTAGTAATGTGGACTTCAAAACCAAAAAGCAAAAGTACAGAACTAGAAAAAACCATGCAACAATCCTTAACCAACTTACAGAGGTGGACCAAAGAAAATTTAATGACTGTTAATACAACAAAATCAAACTACCAAATCTTTCCACCAAGAAAAAAACCACTAAAAATAAAACTAAATTTTGAGGGTCAACAATTGCGAGAAACAAAGGAAGCAAAGTATTTAGGAGTTACATTTGATACCAAACTTACATGGACCAAACAAATAGAAAATGTAATACAAAGAGCAGAGAGGCGCCTTTCACTGTTAAAACGTCTAACAGGAATGAAGTGGGGATGTTCCAGAGCAACTCTTTAACACAACATACAATGTATATATAAAGCCATTATTTACTTACTGCAGCGAAGTTCTTGTAACAGCAAACACAAAAAAAGATTCATATCTTTCAAAACTAAAGTCTGAGATTAATTACAGGGGCTATCAAAACCACACCAATAGCAGCTATAGAAATACTAACCAACCAACACCCCATTGAATATGAAATAGAAAAAGCGGCTCTTACTCAACACGAAAAGTTGATCAGACTCCCATTCACTACATGGCACAAGAGAAATTTTACACTTACACTAAAGACTCAGGAGAGCTTTCTTTCCAAAATTCAAGACATCAAGGAAAATGTACACCATCCTAATTCAAAGGAAAACTTCATATCTAAAGTCAATCCAACACATACATTAGACATCGCATATTATTTACACCTGACAGAAGAAGTTAAGAAAAGTGATACTCCAACTAGTGTTCTAAAATTATTGGCATTAGAGACAATCCATACTAGATTTCCAGAACATGAATGGCTCCATATTTATACTGATGGATCATTGATATCAAACCAAAATGGAGCAGGTGCTGGAGTCACATGTCACCTCTTTTCCTATTACAAATCTTTAAGTTATGGAAGTACTAACTTTGATGGAGAAATTGAAGCAATTCAAATGGCCCTACAAAATCTTTTGTATAGAATTTCACATTTTCAGCAAGCAGTTATTCTCTCAGATTCCAGGGCAGCAATTATAGCAATTACTTCCAAGTTGTCACCAAAAAACCAAACAATTATAGAATGTTGGAAAATGCTTAGCCATCTAATAGCACTTCAAAAACACCTAGTCTTCCAATGGATACCAGCTCACTGTGGACTGAGTGGTAATGAGAAAGCTGATTTTCTTGCAAAAAAGGGTACCAGTAGTGTACAAAAATCTATAGTTAATCTACCATTTTATGCAGCTAAAAGATTAGTCAACTCTGAATTCAAAAACATTATTGCAAAATATTACTATGAAAAATCAAAGAATAAAAGATGGGAACTACCAAACATTCAAACAGTAATTCCTGAGTATCCTGGAAAAACAACAGTTGCAACCTTCAGGTTGATTACAGGACATGATTGTCTGGCAAAACGTTTAAACAGAATTGGGATATATTCTTCACCACTCTGTCCTCTATGTGATCTGCAAGAGGAAATGGATTGAGACCACCTTCAAATATGCCCAGCCACTTCTAGTGCCCCATCCATCAGTGAAAAATATTGGAGAGCGAGAGGATTAATGACTTCATTGTCAGAAATCCAGCATTAGCTAACAACAACAGTCCTGATTGCTTGTCTGTAAATCAAAGTGTGACCATAATGCGATGAAATATGCTGTATCCCTCTTGTATGTACAACAAAATGTGTAATGAAACCATTTCTGCAAATGTTTATCTGTATTAACAAAAAGAAGGTGTAAGAAATGTTACTTTTTGTAAGAAATTGAATTTCGGTGTCACAAACATGTTTGCTTTGTGTATTTTGTATTAGTGTGTGCTGTATTGAGCTACTGTGCATATTTACTGCATATTTTCAGTATTATACTGTATAAAACAGAAGTATATAGATATTGTTCTAGGTGACCATATGATGCAACCTTTATTGTAATGGATAGTTTTCCTTTGGTTTGATGTATGGATATGATACAAAAGAACTCTGCATTAGTACTGAGATCCAAGTTTGCAGTTCTGAACTCATCCTTAGATGCCTTTAAAGCTGAAGCAATGAAGAAATAATTTTTGTAGTTTGATAAAAATGCTAGGATTTCTTAGAAGTACACTATTGACATTGTCCGCCTAGCTGAAACAATGATAGAATGAAATACGAGCTCTAAAGTGTGATTGAATGAAAAAGCTACTTTATTGTTGACAGATGCAACTGATGCACTTACTGTGCAACTTGTAATATTGCACTGAGCAACAACCAAGGTTCGAATTAACAAGGAAGATGGGGGGAGGGAGATTTCCCCCTCTCATTAAATAATTTTCCTGGCTCATCAAAGAAGAAATCCTTCCCTGCCAGGGAAGCAATTTTTCTTTTTACTGTATTTACTATTACTGCTCTTTGAAAATACACGGAACACTTTTGATGCAGACTGTATGTGCTACAAGGGCGAGCTATGAATAAGCAAATGTATCATATTGCAAGTAAGCTAAACAATAAACAATTCTCAGTTTCATTAGTTGGGTTAGCATTCAGGGTCAATCCCACCAATTCTGCGCCAGAAATGACTATTGCAGCTTTCAATATTCAGTTCAGTTTCTTGCAGCTCACTGTTCTATTATTTGTCAGTATGGATAAATTCACTGTGCTTTTAAAGACAATAAAATGTATATTGCTGCTGCCACCACCACCACTGCTGCTATGTTTTATGAATATAAACACCAGTGTTACTACCACTGTATTACTACTGTTATTCCCATAAGCATGACACAAACTTAAATTTCCCCCCTCATCAGAATTTCTGATTCAAGCACTAATTACAACTTACAGAGATTTACTGGTATAATGGTATATAGTAGAACCTTGATTGTAAGTTTTCAAAGGGAGACCGCTAAATAATGTCTAAATGAAAAAAAAAAAAAAGAAATGTATTATATTACTCAGACTACATATGTATTCCACATAAAACAATAAATGAAATATAAGTAATAAACTTAACAAGTACTTGCCTTACGCGGTTTTAAAAAACTGCCACATTTTTTTGTTATTGTCAATAGGTGTGCAATAATTGATGCGTAACCCAACAGAGTTTTGTGCTTCAACAACAGGGAATGGAAATCTACTTAAGTCTTGCCTAATGTATTTTAATATAGCATAAATATAATATATAATTGAGTAAGTCAATTAACATACTTTCTACGTGGATTGTGTATTAGTAAGAAAATGTATAACTGAAAAACCTATTATTAAGCTAAGTATTAATGGACAAGGTTTGGTGCCTAAAAAGTTTAGCATTAACTGCAAAGAACAGAAGTAAATAACATAAGTGAGGTTCTGCTGTATGTACAATGCATTCCTCAGCAATATGGTGTGTGTGTTCCTAGAGGGTTTAGTAACTGCTTTTCCCTGGTGTGTTCCCTCCCATTGTATGCTCTTAACACATTTCCATAGAGCTTCAATTTGCTTCTGTGTACTGAAGTTCTATTAAGGCTGGGAAGTGAATCAGATTTGAAAGATTCATCCCCATACCAGCATTCAAACTATGAGTCTTAAGTTTGCTATGCTGATGCTCTATCACTGAGCTATGGTAAGAACCCTGAGTGTGCTTTGAATTTCTTTCATCTGATTCATATATCCCAGCTAACCTCCAAGGCAATCTTTCTTACTCAAGGTATCACATTTACAAGGTGACTTCCAATGCTTCAAGTATGATACTTCAAAATCTAGGCTTCAACTTAATCACGTCAAAAGGTTAATTTTCACATTAGTTCTGTGTAGGCTGATGTTGAAAAGTTGGTTCAGGTTTGAAAAATTCAATCTTCAGCTTTCCGTGCTGAGCTACCCTGAAAAAATCAAATCAAAGAAATTAAGTGTGGTCACAGTTTTTCAGCAGTATGGTGTCGGCATAGAAACTGGAATATCCTTGATCTAAATCCTGGCAGTGGCATTGGATTTTACAAGCTTATTTCATGGTTTGAAAGATGGTCAGGGTATCACCAGCATTCATTAATGATGATTGCTAGCATTTTAAAATCAGAAACTTACTGTTTCTAACTGTATGTTTAGCATTTTGTAACATTCATACATTTGCAAGTTAACATTTTCAAAGAAAACATAATTTGGCTTAATTCTGATAAATAAAGCCTTCTGAAACAATATAAATAAATGTAAAATTACATTTATAAAGAACTGATAGTGAGGTAAAAATGCACAAAGTGGTAAATTTTTTAAATTAATTTTTTTATTAATGTAAGTTAAATCCACACAGAGAAACATTTAACTAAATTATACAAGTTAAAGCATAACACAGAAAAAAAATATGTTTATACTGATCAAAAAAAAAAATATATATATACACACACACACACAGTGCGTTTGTAGCTTGGTCAGACTGCCCCACGACGGCAAGGGCCGGCGCACTCTCTGCCAGTGTTACACCTAAAGGACCGGCAAGTAACGAGTATGGAACACTATCTGCTGTACTTACATTAGGTTTATTTACATCACAACAGATGTTGAAATTGATGACTAGAGCCCAGATTTTTATGTAATTACATATATTAAATCCTGCATCATATTTCAATTAGAAGTAAAAATGTTGGCAAATTACGTCATTTGGGACTCCCTTACAAATTTTTATTTTACATATTTTGCATGTTTCTCCATATTTTAACGATGTTACATAAAACGTACATATTTTCTGGATTTCATTACAATTTTGTTATTTTTTAAAAAATATTGTAGTTACATTATAAACTACTGTTTTCACAAGCTTTGCTGAAAGTAACAAAAATCAATCTGCGAAATAGGATGCAAGTTAAATTAAGAATACAATAATAATCGCCTCATCTCGTTCTGATTATTGTCTGTTTATATCAAAGCAGGTGCCGCTTGACAATTTTGACCTCCAGTGTCATGTTTCTCATAGCGCTTTGGGCATTTACAAGGACTGGAGAAATTGATTGTTACCATTGTCGCGGTAGTCGGCATCTTGTAATATAACAGCTGCGAGGGAACAAAGTGAGCCGCTGGACAACCATCAATATAGGGAGGCGATAATACTGCAGTTAGTTTCTTGCAATTCTTAGTAAAATGGCACCAGTTGCGTCCTCACCATCCTGCAAAGTGAATTATTCATGGGTGAAATTAGACAGCGCCTTTACAACCAATGGAAAAGTAATAGTCTGTCAAGCATGCGGTAAAAGAATTGGCTGTTCCATGAAATCTCAATTGTAACAACATATAAAAAGTGCTCTTCGCATACGCAACAGACACTTACGGTCTTCTAGAAAGCAAGTTCTATTGACACAAATGCAACAGGAACTGTCCGGAAATGATTTTTTAAAGATTTGTGCACTGCAATGGTTGCAGCTAATATTTCGTGGCATTAACTTCAAATTCCTCAATTTCGCTCCTTTCTAAAAAAATATTGCAAGAAAGTTATTCCAGACGAATCTACTCTGAGGAAAAAGTATCTTCATGTGTGTTATGGAGAAGCAGTTGCTCATATGCGGAATGAAATTGGAGACTCCTTTATTTGGTTTGCCGTCGATGAAACTACAGATGACATGGGTCGCTCGGTACATAGCAAATTTAGTAGTTGGAAAACTAGATTCCGAAAGTCCAGCAAAACCATTTCTGACCTGTTGCAAGGTGTTAGAACAAACAAATCATTCTACAATTTCAAGATTTGTAAATGATGGAATGAAGATTCTGTGGCAGAGGGTGTGTGTGAGGAAAAGGTTCAAATGCTGCAGCGTACATAATTAAAGCTGCTACTGCCCTTAAGGTTTTCTATCCGAATGTACCTGCTTGGCCCATGCATTGCAACATGTTGCTGAAGTAGCAAGAAGTAATTTTCCCTGTGTGAATAAGTTGATATCAGCAACAAAAAAGGTCTTCGTGAAAGCAGCACACAGAATTCAGTGCTATAAAAATCATCTCCAACATGTCCCGTTGCCTCCTGAGCCAGTACTTAACAAGATGGGGTACGTGGTTAGAAGCTGTGAACTTCTATTGTGAACATTTTGAAGGAGTCCAGTCAGTGGTGAACATGTTCTCTTCAGAAGTAGCTGTTTCTATACATGAATCTCAGTACATCTAAAGTGGCAAGCTCCTGTACTGCATCAAAAGCAACTTCGGCTGGTTGCCTAGCACAATCAAGCAAACAGTTGGAAACATCAGGTTCCCTTCTTCACGAATATATGGCTTTAATGGAACATGCATCACAGAAGCTTAGAGTAGTTGCAGGAAGGAAGGTAGATGAAAAATTCAAAGCTGTGCTAAACAGGAATCCAGGGTACTCTACGTTTGTGTCCGTGTCTAAAGTGCTAAATGGTGACAGTGTCGATTTACCAAAACATTTCTCTGCAAATCAGATTCCTATACTAAAATATGCTCCTATTACTTCATCTGATGTGGGGAGAAGCTTTTCTGCTTAAAAAAACATTTTATCCGATAGGAGACAAGCAATGACCCCTCAAAATGTGAAGAAGTATATGGTTATTCACTGTACGTTGAAAGAACCAAAATACTCAAAATGAAAATGCCTGGTTGTTCATTGTATGTCACGAGATAGAAAACTGAAAATGCATCTTCATTATAAAATTTAATTATTTTGAATTGATTGTTTCACTCTTTGATAAATTGGTTCAGTATTTCAACATTGCTTTACTGTCTAAAATTTAAGTAAAATATTTATGTGAAATGAGTAATTTTAATAAATATAATCCAAAACACATCTTTTTATTTCTTGATTACCTGCTTGAAAATAAGTTTTAGGTAGATTCCGCATACAACAAAACATTTTCCCTCTAATTAATTCTATATTTAGTAAATTTTAACTCATTGTAATTAATTTATGTACTTACAGACCCATCAAATTACAAAATGCTGGGTAGTTTGCAGTCTGCATTTAGATTTGAGATTGTAATCTTAGCATTTAGATTATTACATAATTTTACATATTTTGTTGATATTACATATTTCATTACATATTTAATGTTTTTTGTTACATAAATATGTACATATTTTGCACCTTAATATTACATAAAAATCCGGGCTTTATTGATGACCTTCAACGCAAACACATTCCCTATATCTCCAAAAACAATACTGGTTTACTCGCAAAAGTTCATGTTGACCGATTGCCTGTATTTTTCTTGTGATATTGTCCAATTCTTATAACGTGTGTGGATTTGAAGCATACACTTCTATAACATTCCCACAAATAAAAACCACTGAGTCTGAAAGGTAGAACTGGAACTTAAAAATTCAATGCCACAACTGGTTTGAGAATTCAATGCCATTCTGGCAGTTTGTCACAATAGCTCAGTGGTAGAGCAGCCGCCCGGTAAGCGGAAGGTCTGTGGTTCAAATCCCAGTTGTGGCATTGAATTTTTAAGTTCCAGTTCTACCTTTCAAACTTTGCCCACACACGGCTTGTGTGTTTAAAAACACCAACAGTAAGTTTGTTGGCATAAATAAATAATAATTACCACTGAGTTTAGTACAAGATGAGCTTTTGTGGCAGCAAGACTTCTGAAACTTAAGCTTTACAAGGTAACTGTAGTTCATACATTACAAGCGCAAGATCCTGTAAGTTGGGGTAATTATTGCAGTTGGTTTTTGCAGTCCGTTCTTAATGACAACGTGGACCTACTTTTATCGTTCTTCACCGATGAAACATGGTTTTATCTTCAAGGTCACATTTCTACTCAGAGCAATTGATTTTGGGCTACAAAAAATCCCCATATTATTCATGAAGTTCCTCACCTTGCTGCAAAATTGGGATTTGATGTGCAGTGAGTGTGCATAGAATTATCAGTTCTACATTTGACGACAACAGTTGATTCACATGTTTATGTAAATTCTATTTTAAATAATTTTTTTCCGTAACTAACAAGGAATAAAAGATTGTGTGGTTGGTTTCAGCAGGGCTCAGCTATATTGCATGCTGGGAATTCTGTGCATGAATTGGAAAGTGCATATGATGACAGAATAATTAATCAAGAATTGTGGCCATCTCGTCCCCCTGATCTATCTCCATGCAATTTTTATTTATGGGGAATGTTAAAGAATAAATCAAATCTGCACACGTTACAAGAATTGAATGACAAAATCATGAGAAATATAGGCAATTGGTCAACATGAACTTCTGCAAGTAAACCAAAATTGGTTTTGGAGATATAGGGAATGTGTTCATGTTGAAGGTCATCAATTTCAACATGTGTTTATAATGCAGATAAGCCTAGTGTAAGTTAGTACAATAGTTAGTGCTCCATACCTGTTACTTGCCAGTCCTTTAGGCATAATTCTGGTGGAGGGCACACCAGTCCTTGCCTGGTCTGGTGCCGCCAAGCTATGAACGCACTGTATATATGTATATACAAATTAGCTTGTGTAAGTTGATTAATCAATAATGCTATTGCATAAAATCCTAGAATGCACCTCAATGCTGTTAAATTCTATTTATTGAAATATCTTTCAGCATCTATCCTGTTGGCAGGAGCCCAAATATGTCACAGATTTCAGAACTGCATGGGGAAGCTCTGGATATTTGAGCTTAACAACTGACAGCATTCTATAGGAGTTTTCACGTTATGAAGGCACAATGGCTCTTATGGAGAATCAGCACGGCGTTGCCACGTATGTTGTGCCGCCGCGATTACCGGGGTTTTGCTAGTTGATTCCTGAACCACTGTTCAAATCTATCGCTATCCATTTCATCATGATAATCAGCAGAACCTCTTTTCGTCAAGAAAACAGATTTTGCACCCTGTACAAGTCGTACCATCGGCATGCAATATTACAAATTGTGGTCCACGAGCAGTAAGTGATTTAAGACCAGTGGATAACTCGGCCAAAAGCGCTTCTTTAGGAGCTTTTGTATTCTTATCCTTCCAAACTTTTGATACAGTGTGCCCTACATTTACCCAACTTTCATCAAGGTACACGATTTTCCTTACCTCTTTGCTGAATTGTTTTATTTTCCGTAAACAGGAATGTCGCCACACTATATCATTTGTCTCGATCATAAACGATTTATTTCTTCTCTTTTGAAAATGAAATCCCATTTCCTCCCTAAGCTATAAAAGGTTGAATATTTAATTGGCAAGTCCTCATCCTCATTGACTTATTTCAACACGGTCAGAACTGTAGGGGGAGTACTTTGAAATAGAAATTCAGGAAATTTGTGCCATATTTGCGTTCAAAATTATATTTTATCTTCCTGCTGGTTTTGCATGTATACCACGGTGTAGTGATGGGACCCTCTTTACATTCTTTTCTTAATATAAAAAATGTAGGCCTACTTACACCAGTCGCCTTATGAAGCTCACTAACAATAAACGAGTCACTGTGTCCGGGGTTCTTTTTTTTTCAATAATCACACACTCTAAGAATTGTTTTTCAGTCGCCACTTTGAATAATTTCGCCTTTTTTCTGCGATCCATTCCGCACTGATCACTTAACTGCAATGCACATAATTACCAGAAACAGCAGTTGCAACCTTCAGGTTGATTACAGGACATGATTGTCTGGCAAAACATTTAAACAGAATTGGGATATATTCTTCACCACTCTGTCCTCTATGTGATCTGCAAGAGGAAATGGATCAAGACCACCTTCAAATATGCCCGGCCACTTCTAATGCCCCATCCATCAGTGAAAAATATTGGAGAGCAAGAGGATTAATGACTTCATTGTCAGAAATCCAGCATTAGCTAACAACAACATAATTACCAGAGAGCTTGTAAAACTCGCTCACACCTCAGATTCCCAAAATCTATTGAAAACCTGCACTGAAGTACAATGCCTTATCGGCCCTTCAACTGTCATACCACATCTGGTTTTCATCATCTCCAAGACACGAGGACCGGCTTTCGTCCATGAGGTGCTTTGTGCGCCACAAACAATTGCTTTAAATGGTGATTCATGAATACTTCGGTACTGGAGACGTTCTATATGTATATAAAAAATAATTTCGTTATTTACTGGACAACTTTGTCGCTGGAAGTTTTTACGTGGACTTACAGAACGAGAATTAGCCAGCGACGACATTTTCCACTGTATAAACGAAGAGTCTTAACACTTTATTTTTCTAGAAAAATATGTGTAGGCATAATGATATAATCTAAATACCAACGTGGCCTATAAAAGCAAGCGAATAATCCAGATTTTTTTCCATTGCAATTATTTCGATTTGAAACCATGTTTTGACGTTCGGAGCGAGAAAGATGTTAAAAAATCTGCTTTCAACAAAATTTTAGATTTTATCGTTTTAAAAACTATACAATTATATAAAAGGTTTATCGTGCATACCATAGCATTCTTCGACACATTTCACACCGAAATGCATGTTCATACTTTATCTTAGTCGCATTTGAAAACATGCACATTTGGCAACAGCGCACGTGAATCTTCCATAAGAATAGCATGGTCCATAAGAGCCCGTTGTGCCTTCATGACGTGAAAATTCCTATAGGCCACTGTACATCTTAGCTTATTCGTCTTTTTCCTTCCTGCAATATTTCTACTATTAGGAAATGAAAATATTCATATCCCTCAACAAAAATATCAATTTTTAACAAATCGAAGAAGTACTTTGCTTCAACTTAAATCTTTAAAATGTGTTCAACATTCAGCCAGCGGTGATAAAATTAAAAAGCTTGGGAAAAAAAGCATTTTTCATTCATCCATGTGACTACTCAAAGTTTAGTTCCACTAAGTATATACTCCATAAACATGGTTTTGTTTACTTGGCTTTTTACATTTTCATTTGAAAATGAATCCATGTATCGGAACATATCTGTGGGTAACCATTGTATATCTTTTCAGTACAGTACATAAAGTTAACTGCTCATCCCACAGCTTATGTGCAAGAGTAAAAAGAGGCCTCCAACAAGTAATTAATTTTCTAACTGTGACAACTGATCATGATTGAGGAGGGTTTTTTCAAAACTCAGTAGATGCACAAAATGGATTTCTGAGAAAAATGTTCTTTTCTACTTTGTTACCAAAAAAGATTGGTTAGCACTGCAAATTTTTTTAATGATTCGTTCTCCTTTCTAAAACTGTCTCAACACTGCAAAAACAGCGTAGTTTAGCTAGTGAAGTTTTTATATTTGAAAACTCAAGAGTTTTTTTCAAAAACCAATAGATGCTGATCAACTTTACTGCATGAGTGTGAAATTAGCATGTTGGTTTTGAAATTTTTTTTGTCAAGGTTAAAGTATAAGTATGTTTACTCATCACCTTTATTATGGACACAGAGTTATTGAATGCTTAGCAGGCATGTTTAATATTTATTTTATGTTTTAATGCTTTGTGTATCATTTAAACTTTATTCACTTTTGTTTTGAACATTTAATACAATATTTTGCCAGTCTTAGTGTAACAGTGATAGTTGTAGTTTCTGGTCACAGAATTCTTTGTTACTCCTATTAATTTTTTATTTATGTATTTATATGTTACTTTTAAAATTTATTTTCATCTTTTCATAATTCATAATGTAATGTACAACCACCATATTAATGTTTATGTAGATTAGTTAATAGGTACAGGGGATAGGCAAAATAATGTGAACACCTGTACTTACATACTTTGGAGTGGTTTATTAATAAGGGATTGGACCATTTGGCCGTAATGCAGCTGTAATCTTGGAATACTGGAATATAATGCTTGTATAGTCTCCAGTGGAATGTTATGCCACTCTTCTGTCAGAACCTCTTCTAATTCCTGCAGTGACGAGGGAGGCGGAAATCTGCTACGTAGTCTGTTCTCCAATACCACCCAAACTGGCTGGATAATGTTCAAGTCCGGGGATTGTGCAGACCAGGGATGATGCTGCAGTTCATTTCCATGCTCCTCAAACCACGATTGTACTATGCTGGCTGTGTGCATGGGTGCATTATCGTCTTGAAATAGGCATTGTTGTTGGGGAACAACATTTGAATCATGGGGTGCACCTGATCACCTAAAATGTTCAAATAAACTTTGGCTGTAACATGCCCTTTGAGAGTAATGATAGGACCAGCAGAATACTATGATATGTCTGCCCATACCATCACACTTCCACCTCCATGCTTAACCATTGGAATCAAACAATCAAGATTGTAGGCTTCTTTTGGAGTTCTCCAGACGTAAATTCAGCCTGATATTGGAAATAACGCAAACATTGACTCGGACCATATTACTTGTTTCCACTGATCAGTCAACCATGATTTATGCTCCTGACAGCATTTTTACGCTGCTTTACGTTGGTTTTAGTCACTAATGGTTTAGGTATAGCAGATTTTCCATGAATATCCACTTCATGGAGCTCTCAGCTGACAGTGTCCATAGATACAGGATCTAGAAGATGACTATTGAACTCTGTAGTCACTTTAGCCACAGTAGTTTTGTGTTGTTTTGACACAATTCTTGTTAGTGTAAGACCATCTCTGTCATTTAGTTTTGATTTTCTCCCACTGTTACTTTTACATGGTGATGTCCTTCCATGTTTTTTGTAGGCTGTCATGACTGTTGAAACAGTTGCTCTTGAAACATTAAATAAGTTGGCTGTCTTGGTTACTGTTGCTCCAGCTAATCGAGTCCCCCACAATCTGCCCTCTTTGGAATCCTGCTAAGTCTTCTGTTGCAAACATACCTTTGCCTCTGAATGCAAATACGAAGTGTGCACTACTCATAAACAACTACTGATGCCTAGTCAGTAATGAATATGCACAGTCAAGCGTGACGTGTGCTTTACCTGAGTTGTGGACCATCAAACACAACCAGCCCTTTACTACCACTGTTCACATTATTTTGCCTATCCCCTGTATAAACTTACAAGGTACCGCTACATTTACAATAATAATACTTATTTTATTTATATATCAAGCATATTGAATACAGTACAAAGAAATCACAACTTTCTATTCATATAATATAAGTTAGGTTTAGACTGTCTCTATTAGACACTCTTATAAAATTCTTTTGCATTTTCTGGAATTTCAAAAAACCTAGCTAGATTTTGAATATGTTTTTTCTTTTCTTTGCTCACCTATTGATTTTGAGAACAGATTGAGACTGAAGCAGGACTTCCTGCGTGGTTTATCACATCCACCTCCACAGGCAAAGCAGAATATGCATTTTGAACTTCTACACATACCTTATGGTCTTCCTTTGATTACTTCCTTTGATTGATTACTAATGTTATGATACACCAGGATTGCCAATCCGTACGATAATTATGGGAGCATATGATAATTTGAATGTTTGTACTCATAGTTGTCAACCCGTATGATAATTATGGGCGTGTACGATAATTTCAATACTAGCAAAATATAATTTTCACCGGTTTGTCATACCAGCGGAATGAAATTAATTACAAATAGTGACACCACTTTTGCCCTCATGGCCTGTTTCCACCCCTCTAAGGCAATCATTTCATATTCTACTAATCCTTGTACCCTTTATCCTCTTATTGCTACTGTACCCAGACATGGTAATCTCAATGAAGAAGTACTGTTTAGAAAATTGATGATCAATGGAGAAAACTCGTAATACATGATATTCCGTGTGAAATAAAGAACATGCCTGAACCTAGCAGTTGCTGGAGTGCTGTTAAACACATGTGTCACTCTGGTGGAAATACTGATTTCAAAGAACTGCCAGAGGTTGCATTATCAGTGATTTCATTGCTCCACAGAGACACTTCTCGTGAAAGAGGTTTTTCCAAAGTAGGTTTAATAAAAGCCAAAATTAGAAACAGATTGGCACTAGATACGGTAAATGGACTTACTCAGTCATCTCAGCTTATGAAAGAATGTGGTGGGTCTGGAAATCTGTAAGCTACCAAGATGTTTATCTCAAAAGCAAATTTGTCTAATGCTGCAACACTTGAAGATGAATTTTCAGATGAATAGTGTAAGAAACATAAGCGCTAAAGCTATAATACTGATTGAGGTCACCAATCTTATAAGTGGATACCATAAACACCAATACTATTACATTTTCATAAGTTTTATGCTGATACATTTATTGTTGTAGCGTTTGGTTTATGATGTACGATAATTTTTAATCCAAATCTATCATTTTGAGTGGCCGATACGATAATTTTACTTTTAAACATTGGCAACCCTGTGATACACTGTGTATTCATCTTAAAAGGAAGCTTTGACTTCACTGTTTGCTTTGCACTTTTTTTTTGTCATATTAACTTCCCAGTCTTTAAACAACACTTTCACAGAATCATTCTTGTTCTGACTAGAGCAAGAGTCGGAAAATAAACAAATGGTAGGAGTGTTGCTGGATATCCTTTCTTCCAGTTCCAACAAGAAGTGCTGCAAACAGAGAGAATCAAGGAAATATTGTCTGCATTCAGGGTTTTAGAAATAATTGTTAACTGAAAGTTTAGGCAGTGGTTGATTCTGCTGCATATCAAAGCAAATGGTGATTGTCCTGGAATTTTCTTCTTTCAATAGCTGATAAAACCTTTTTAACACTAGAACTGCCAAGCAGTCAGTTTGATCGGTTTTAGCCTTCAATCTCCTGTTTCTACTAGGAATTGAGGAGCGTTTTTTAAAAAACTCAATAGATGCACAAAATGCGTTTCTGAGAAAAACGGTTTTTTCTATTTATTGGCAATACTAATTGGTTAGTACAGCAACTGTATTAATCATTCAATTCTCCTTCCTGATACTGTCTCATTGACTGTGAAAAGAAACAAATAACATAGTTTAATTAGTGCAAATTTGTGGTTTGAAAATGCGGAGTTTTTTCAAAAGCCGATAGATGCTAATCAACTTTTTTGTGTGAGCGGGAAAATTAAGATATGAAATTTCGTTATTTTTGTCATTTATTGTTTTTGTTGCTTTTTATTTATGCATTTATTTTTTTATTTATTTTCACCTCTTCATAATACATAATGTACTATACAATCAACATATTAATGGTTATAAGGATTATTTTATTAGATATAAACTTGCAAACTGAGTACTGCTACATTCACAATTAGCAATATATTTTGTTTTATTTATATAACATATTGAATACACACAAAGAAAATTCAAACAATATGAATAAGTAAGCTTTAACCTTTATTAGTGCTTGTGCGGTCTGTACATGGTTCTTAGTTCATTTCTCTTTTGCACAACTGCCTCTGTCGTAATCTTCATCAGTCCCATTTTGTAGGTAGAGCATGTGTCAGTGTGTGGTGTATGGAATGAAAGATTGAAGAAGTTATAAAATATGTTTTTATATTTTGACAATGAGCAAACTGGTAGATTTCTTAATGTTCTTTCGCTGCAGAGGTTGGTCCACGTTTTGCTGATATTAAGTTCTGGAGGTAAATATCTTCTAATTGATTTTGCTCTTCCATAGTGGCTTTCTCCACATATGTACTTGTTAATGTCTTGCTTTATAGCAGCAGTAATGCCCTTCTGTAATATTCCTGTTCTGTCACCTCCTCTGGTTTCCTTTAGTGCATTCCCGAATAAGTGAAATTTTCTAGTCAGAAGAGATAATCTAACTTTTGACACCTCTGTGATTCCTTGGAAGCTTTAGTTTTAGGATTTCGTGGAGTGCACTCGAGACCGCGTGAACATTTAATTGCTGGAGTATGAGCTTTCCTTTAGTTGCATTTTGATTTCCTTTCCTTGCTTTTGCAATTTCTACCTCCAGCGCATTCTACGACTGGTACAGTTTCACAATCTGAGCTCCTGTCCATTGTGCATAGTACAGTGCAGTGTCTCAACTAAAATAAATATGCCATGTAAGTATAACAAAGCTTGCAGAAGCATCTGCCTGCTGTGCAAGGGGTCCCGGGTTCGATTCCCGGCAGGGGAGTAGAAATTTTTCTCCAGTTAAGATTATTCTTCATCCTTCCCTGAGTCTGGAAGTGTGAATGAAAGTGTGAATGTGTGTGTGTGAATTCAACGCATAAAAATCCCCAAAGACCAAAAAACCCACTGTTAAACGAGTAACACCATTGCCAATAGGCAAGGTCGCCGATATGACCTCTGCAGTTAAAGGCGGGATATAAATGGAACAAAAAGCTTGCAGAAATGAATGTGAAATCCAAGCGCACAACCTGAGTTCGCAGTTATTGCCAACGAAGCAGCAGTGTACAAAGCTTACAGAAATGATTGAGAATTCCAAGAATCGCAACAGTGAGATGGCAATGCCACCATGTGTTTCATAGAACTGAGGTTGCTACACTTTGGATTATAAAATCATAAAATTGCATCTATCGACCTTTGCTTTAACTGAGCAAGTGCATCTATCGAGTTTTGAAAAAATTGCTGATATTCCCTAGCTTCTACACAGGACAAGAATCGAATTTTGCAAAATCTGATTTCACAGAACGATGCAGAAGGTGAAAATTATGCCGATACTATATTGTGACTTTGGTGGGTGTAAAGTAAAGAAGACATGTAGTCGAGATAAAGAAACACTTTTATTTCCATAAACAGTAATTTTGTACACTCGTTGCAACAGCAAGAAAGTCTTTACCGATTCACCAACAGCACGGCTCCGAATTAGTAACACAAAAACTGTCCCTTCTCACACTTTACCGCTATTTATATCTCCCAGGCACTATTCTGGAAAGTTCAGTTATTATTGCGGTGAAATACAAAGCAGAAAATTCCAGAAGTATCCCTTTCTCTCTTTCGGCAAGCGCCCCAACAATGCGGCCATTCTCTGTTTCTTCCCTTCGGCTCCTTTGCGGTAGTGCCGACAATAATGCGATGGGCGACACTGCCCCCTCCTCAAGGCTGGTCGTCCCGAACAACACCATCGTAACGGGCCAGACGATCCAGGTGTACCACTAACATCTTTCCTCGGGGCACCTTCTGGATGCGGTAGACTACGTCGTTAATCCTCTTTACCACTCGGTACGGTCCTTGCCACGGTTGTTGAAGTTTTGGGCAGCGTCCCTTGGTCCGGATAGGGCGGTACAACCAGACCATGTCACCTTGCTGGAATCCTCGGCTGTTGGCTTGCCTGTCGTACCGGGTCTTCATGCGGTCGCTCGCCATCTGGATGTTCTGACGAGCCATCTCGTGCATGTCGTGGAGATGGTCTACTAGATTCTCCACATACTCGGTTGCCGGCTGTTTCGCTTCCGGGGGCTCCCAAAAGCCAGGTCACAAGGGAGGCGTAGCTCTCGGCCGAACATTAGGCTTGCTGGTGTCATCTCGGTGGTGTCGTGTGTCGACGAACGGTAGGCCAGCAAGAACAGTGGTACCTTGAGGTCCCAGTCTCGCTGATGGCTGGCCACGACCTTCCTCAGGTGCTCCTCTAGGGTCTTGATGTATCTCTCGACCATGCCGTCCGACTGTGGATGTAGGGGTGTTGTGCGGGTCTTGTTCACCCCGTCTTTCCAATGCCTCCTTCATTAGGTGCGACTCAAAATTGGTGCCCTGGTCGCTGTGGAGCTCTAACGGGACCCCAAAACGGCAGAACAGCTGTTCCACGAGGCAGTCTGTAATCGTCTTCGCCTCTTGGTTCGGGATGGCATACACCTCCGGCCACTCGGTGAAGTAGTCCACAGCTACCATCAGGTACTTGTTGCCTCGATCGGACACTGGGAATGGTCCAGCTATGTCGACGGCGATGCGTTCGAAGGGCGCTCCGACGTTGTACTGCTGCATGCGACCCCGGCTCCTAGTCTGGGGGCCGCGACTCGCCGCGCACACGTGACATTGACGGCAACAGTTCTCAGCGTCTGCTCGGAGCCTCAGCCAGTAGTAGCGCTGTCGGAGTTTGTCGATCGTCCGGTTTGCTCCTAGGTGTCCACCTGAGGTACCGGCGTGCACTTCCTCCAAGACTTCCGGGACCTTACTTCGGGGAAGTACCAGCTGCTCTTTCTGGGTCTTCCCATCAGGTGATTCCCATACCCGTCTTCGAGTCCCATTGGGCCCAGTACGACTTGTATGTAGCGCTTCTGGGTGCGATGTCCTCCCAGGTTGGTCTCGTCCCTGCCTGCACTTCTCTCAAGAGTGTCCCGGCTGGCCACACCCCCAACACACGCCACCTGGTCTTCGTCGGCGTCCCTGGACCGGTCTGCGGTCTTCATCGTAGCGGACACTCCTTGTCTTCGAAGTCGGGGTAGCCGTCACTTTGGCCGCTTCCATCCTTAATGCGGCCGTTAGTGCCTCGTGGATGGTCTTGTAGTCGCCGAGCATCAGGCGTTGACGTATCTCGGCATCGCGTACCCCGTCGACGAAGGTATAGGCGGCTTCTCGGGATACGAATTCGGAGGGGAGGTCGACCAAGGCTTTGCTGGCCAGCTGTTCGATTGCCAGGGCGAACTCCTGCAGCGTCTCCACTGGCAGTTGCATCCTAGAGTTCAGTTGGCTGCGGTAGGCTGCGGCTAAGCGGTGGTTTCCGAACCGGTTCTCCAGGGCCTCCCAGATGTCCTTGGGCGCCGTCGCTGTCTGGACTGCGTTCAGCACCTCTGCGGCTCGTCCCTGGAGGCTGGCTATCACCTGCGCGGCCTCTTCTTCTGGCGACCATTTGTTGTGCTTGGCCACTGTGTCGAATTGACGGCGGAAGACCTCAAACGTTGACGTGCCATCGTACTTCGGTGGTTTGACGCGCGTCGATGTTGTGTCGCGTGCTGGAGCCTCGGCCTTGTAGTTCTTGAGCTTTTCACTAATCATCCCTTCCACCATTGCATTTAGCTCCTTGGCGCTACCGTCGACCCTGTCTTCGAGAACGCTAAGCCGTTCCCCGACATTCTCCAGGGCGCCAACGCGTTGGCTGAGGTCCTCCATCTTACCACCGAGCTCTTTCACATCCTTCCTCACGCCAACCAGTTGCACGTCAATTTTCGCCGATAGCTCCGTCTTCATCTCTTTCAGCTCGGCAGCGAGGTTGTCGTTTGCCGTCTTCATCTCTGCTTTCAGCTCTTGTAAAAAGCTCACCAATGTAGCCTCCATCGTCATATCCCGCTTCTGACACCAGTGTGACTTTGGTGGGTGTAAAGTAAAGAAGACAGATGTAGTCGAGATAAAGAAACACTTTTATTTCCGTAAACAGTAACTTTGTACACTCGTTGCAACAGCAAGAAAGTCTTTACCGAGTCACCAACAGCACGGCTCCGAATTAGTAACACAAAAACTGTCCCTTCTCACACTTTACCGCTATTTATATCTCCCAGGCACTATTCTGGAAACTTCAGGAAAGTTCAGTTATTATTGCGGTGAAATACAAAGCAGAAAATTCCAGAAGTCTCTATCCCTTTCTCTCTTTCGGCAAGCGCCCCAACAATGCGGCCATTCTCTGTCTCTTCCCTTCGGCTCCTTTGCAGTAGTGCCGGCAATAATGCGATGGGCGACAATATATAACTCAATTTCGTAAAATTTTGCATCTATAGAGTTCTGAAAAAAACGCTCCTCAATTGTAAGCACACATTATTGAAAGTGTGTGACTTTTTCTAAGTTATTACATAGATCATACATACAAAATTATATTTAATTTTATGAAGTAGTTTTACTTTCGTCATTACTTATACTTAAAACTGCCAAGCAGTCATTTTGACCACTAACATATATAGTGTCAATATAATCAAATTTAGAGCATTATATTGTTGATGCATTCTCTTCTGGTAATGGCTATTGTGTATGCAGTTGAAATTTGAACTAAGTACACAACAATATGCTAGATAGCTTGGTTTGTGATTATCATCACACAGTTTATTTGAGTGGTTTCCTATGAAAAGCAAACATGTCCCAGCCAAAGCGTTTGTGTTGGCAATGTTTTCTCACAGATGAGGAAATGTTGAAAATTAAGGGGAGGCATCTGTGAAAATGACAAAAATCCACAATTTTTGTCACAATGATGTGAAAATTTGTATGTATGTGTTCCAAACCATAATTAGAAGGTTTACCAAATTTCACTTTTCTATGTAAGATAGTTTTTGCAAAAACAATTTTTTTTTTTGCTGCAATTTTAGGATAGTATAGCAAACGCTTCTTATAAAACATTATTTGTTCTAAGTAAACTAAACTCTGGCCATATGTTTCCCTACATTATCTGTACAAAACCTGGTATTTTTATTTGGCTATGTCATACAGTTTTGGAGAAAAAAATATTGAATATCTCAATGTCCATTTTTTTCAAATTATTAATAATTTTCAAAATAAAAATTCAATAACAATTAAACTACTCCATCTAGAGCATTTGAAATATGAAACCAAAATTATGTCAATATATTTGATAATGGAAAGAAACAAAAGGAGATTCTAGTCAATAGTTAAGGGGAAGACGTAATAAAGCTGAATATGTTCAAGTCTCAAGAATGGAAGCCTAGGCAGATTTAAATGAGTGATAAGGTTACAATTGTTGTTTGTACTAAGCCATAGTGATTCAGCGGGCTGATTCCTATCTTACCATGACGTGCTCTAAAGTTAGCCAATGGAAATCGCTTCCTTCGTGTTGCTCGCGCAAAAACAAATGCATTGCAAGACACACTCGTCTTGAATCGAGTCGAGATAATGCACGTGCAACTTGGGAGTTGTACGTAAGCTAGCGCGTATACATAATTCGGCGGTTGCTAAAGGGTGACAAAGTTAAAGTGTTATAACGTTGTAGTTGAAGTTACAAAGTTATATTCTATTTAAATATCGTCGGCAGTTCTCTAAAAATCTGGAAATTTACAAATAAAGTGATATGTTGGTTGATTCTTCGTTTGGTTCCATTCCTACCATAACTCACGCACACCCTGCAGATTAGGACCTCTTGCTAGAGCTAGTCCGGACACCAAATACGAGATCTTATAGGTCTTAAAGGTGACGTCTTCGACGGAGAGGAACGTTTGCGTCAAATACCAAGTTTTATGAAGCAACTATCTAAGAACATTTGTGCAAAATTTAAAAGAAATCTATTAAGAACTGTATTAGAAGATGCATTTTGAAGATTGAAAAATGTGAAAAAATAGAAAGAGAAAAATCACTTTAAAGTTTTAAGTGTATGACAACATACATTTACTGCTTTAGAATTCCCCTGGACCATATGAAGGTCCTTCAGCTAACTGTTTAGCTTCTTCTTCTTTAAGTTTTGCTACTCTTAACTGTTTTTTTGCAGATTTAAATGTATTTAATGTACTCAGTGCACTCTGCTTTAATCTTCCCTTAGCCCTAACACTACTAATTCTTTTGCTGACTGGACTTACTTTTCTAGCTGTGACTCTTTCCTTTACATAGAGTAGCCTCACAACTCATTAAATTCACTGATAACTGAAGTCACTGCAATTTTTTACTACTTGAACCTGCTTCTTCAAGATCTACTGTAGATCTATATAGCGTTTCACTCTTAGAAGACAGTATGGAGTTAAATGGGACATCTCTGTCTCTATCTAGCGCATACAAGTTGCCATTAGCCGCGTCCTTTTCTACCCTCGCTCTGTTGCCAGATTCCTAATAGCATGGTATAAATATTCATTTGTTATAAATTTCAGGTTTGAACACATTATCCTATGCAGAATTTTTTTCTCTATCAGGTTATATCCTTTTCAGAGTCATTATACATTTCTATAGGTCCAAATTTCTTCAGAAAACGTTTTTTTCAATAGAAGTCCGATATTTGCTGTTTCTACACTCATCACGCACTAACTAACTAACTGCTAGAATGCATCTATATTTTTTTCTTAGGTAGAGTATACCATAGTGCTACTACCTGCCTACTTTGAATTCTCTATGTTTACCCAGTTAAGTGTTATAATTTTTTAAATTAAATGTTTTCGGAAAATTTTATATATGTGCACTGCAAAAGTTGCGCAGTGTGAAACTTTTTTCTTATTGAGTTTACATCAGGGAACCAGCGAGAACAAATGTTGAGGAAGGTTGGAGAAAGTTTTTAAAATAAACCAAAAGGCAGTAACCTCTTTCTTTTATCCAGTAAGGCAAACAAAAGGTATTCATCTATTCAGCGTCAGGGCTGACACAGAAGATAGTATAAAGAGCAGCACTAACATTAGTTCGAAAGAAGCCGTGTGTGTAACTGTGAGCTGTTATTGCATTATTTGTTTAATATTTTTGTAAATATTTGTAGTTATCGAGGGTGAAGCTAGGAAGGGACGATATGTTGGTAAATAAAGAAGTAAGGAACGCCAAATAATTATGAATGTGTTAGGTTATTTTTGAAGCAAAATGCGTGTAAGGTGATAAAAGAAACAGCTAAGGCTATCGGGTGTTCAGAAGCAGTAGTGTGTATGATTAAAAAGGAACTAATGAAAGGCCCTCTAAGAACACCATCGAAAAAGAAAGCAAAAAGGGCAGGACTACACAAAACGCTAGGTTAACGCAATATGATTGAATAGTGCAAGGTGGAGTGCGGCGAATTGTTCATTCTTTACTGTTTGCAAATATTCCACCCACGCTGAATATAATTTTGTCACGGGTCAACAGTGATGAGACCCTACCAAATTTCTCAAGGACCACTCTGATTTGGGGTTCGAATATGAAAGAAAGGGTAACAAGTGCATATTAATAGAAAGAGACGATATCGATATCATCAGATGGCGACATAAATATCTAAAAGACGTAAAAGGTTTAGGGACCAGGGGAAATCAACTGTTTATACAGACGAGTCATTTGTAAATTTAATTCATACAGTAACAAAGGCGTGCAGGGATACCAAAGTTAAAAGTGCCTGTCTCGTCAAGCAGCAATTGAAGGACTAAGTACAGGACTCAGGCCACCTCGAGTCGCTCGCGGAGAAAGATTCGCAACTAGTACATGTTGCAACACTGCGCTCCATTTAACGTGTACTGTCTTTTAAGGGTGAGACGCGCTTTAGTTATGCTTGTTTCCTCCTGAGATTTGCCAGTTTGCCATCTATATATATTTTTTCTTGCTGCCAGAGATTTCTTTGTTTGCTTTGGCTTACCCATTTTAGAATAATTTTATACCAATTAATAATAATTTAATGAAAATCTGGTCCACCTAATGTACAATCTTTTCATCTGTATAATAAATTATAATAGTGAGAAGAGAGTTAGCTGGTTGTGTGTTTACTAACAGCTAAATAAAGAATTTAGATTTTCACTTACAGCAAGAAGATACTTATTTAGTATCCCTGCCTTATGTTATACTTATTCTTATTCTAAACTCTACTTATCTAAATGTACACCACAATAAAGATGACTTCTCTCTTCTTCAAGCTGTGTAATCTTGAATAAAATTCAGAAAAATACAACCATGTGGTTCACGCATGCAAAAAACAGGAAACAATGGTCCGTTTCATGGCCATGAATGTTTGCAGAAAATCCCACAAGATGTATCTGCTTACATCCACCAGAACTGAATCAGACCGCCCGATCTAAACTTCAAAATTGTAGGTGATTTTGCTGCAATGGGGTAATGAGTGCATTTCAGTAGCCACACCCACCCACACATCGGCATTTAAATCATGGCGTGACAGCCTTTTAAATGGCGATGAGGAGTAAACAACAGTAGATTCTGAAAGTACAAGGTACAGACATAATTTTAAGGCAAAAACTGAAAAATTGTATTTTTATCCAAATTTCACCGATGCCTCCCCTTAAAATAATATCCCTGGAATCTGTCTGACTTTTAGATGGTGATCCTGTAACAGAGGGTTTGTGCAGCAAGAATATTGCCCAGCGGTCTGTTCAGAGAGTTCTGTTCTAACAGCGAAGGCAAGATATAACCTCTGAAAATCTGCAAACTGAAGATTTATTATTATTATTATTATTATTATTATTATTATTATTATTATTATTATTATTATTATTATTATTATTATTATTATTATTATTATTATTATTATTATTATTATTATTATTATTATTGTTGTTATTGTTATTGTTGTTATTGTTATTGTTGTTATTATTATTATTATTATTATTATTATTATTATTATTATTATTATTATTATTATTATTATTATTATTATTATTATTATTATTATTATTATTATTATTATTATTATTATTATTATTATTATTATTATTATTATTATTATTATTATTATTATTATTATTATTATTATTATTATTATTATTATTATTATTATTATTATTATTATTATTATTATTATTATTATTATTATTATTATTATTATTATTATTATTATTATTATTATTATTATTAGTGGTGGCGGCGGTGGTTGTGGTGGTCGTGGTCGTGGTGGTGGTCGTGGTCGTGGTAGTATTATTGTTAGTATTATTGTTGCTAATATTGCTATTATTGTTATTGTTATTGCTACTGCTGCTGGGGACTACCATTCGATAAATTACAAACTTTAAATTTGAGATTTATAAGCACACTCATACACATCACTTTGCACCCAATTTCTGAGTAGAAAATTATTTATTTACTCAGAATTATACTTTCTTGTTGTTATTCTTGTTATTACCACCACCACCGGTATAGCGTTGCAGCATGCAGGTTACAATTGCAGTGCATGCAACAAAAACTGCCATGTGTGAATGTCCATTTCTCAGTTGCAGCAGTCTTGCAGTGGATATCTGTTCTATTGAAACTTGCAGTTTTGCCACAGTATTTCCTGGTTCACCTGTGTAGCAGCAGTGGCCTTATTAGTGGAGTCAGGAAGAAGTAATTTACGTAATTGAATTAATTGAAAGTAGGAAGTGTTTGTGAAATGTTAAAAGTTCAGATTATGACAATCTACAAAAAAGAAGGATGCATCAGCAGAAACATCTGTTGCATTGGAACGATCCAAAGTAGATGTTAAAAGGACAAGCCGCACTTTGGACTCTCAATACAGTGAAGAGTGCACTAAAATGAAAACCAAGAAATCTGAAAGTAGTTCGTCTCAGATATACCAGACAAAATGGAAATATTTTCAATTAATGGTTTTTATGTTCTCATACACAGAATGAACAGAAACCCTGGAATCGAGTTTGAGTACATATTTATTGTATATTCATTCCTCTATTCCAAAGTTAGATATGTACTGTTATTTGGTTGCAGAGAATACAAATAATCAGGAGAGATTTAACAAAGAGAAAATTTGTTGTTTTTATTATTGGGCTATACTTTTAAAAAATGTTTAACTGTACAGTTTTTGTTATCAAATGTTTGTTTTGTAAGTTTAACTCTTAAATGAAAATACTCTGAGAGCATTAATATTCTTTGCTATTAAATATATAATTTGCAGTATATCTATCCTTAACTTCAAACTCTCTGCCAGTCATTTGCATGTCGGCTTAAACTTCAATTAGTATGCTATTCTGCCAAGTGTACATTCTGGGTATACATTTCATAGCTGCTAATGCTAGCTTACTTTACTATGTTTCTGAGAATTTATGCATGTAAAACACACCCTGATGTGTTAAATTTTTTGTCCATGTGCTTCATGAAACCACTTAAAAGTGTATTTAATTTAAAAAATTACAAAGTGGTTATCAATCACTTTGGTTTCCATAATAATTCTTCTTACACTTCTTTCAGAAACACCTGTTGCCTCAGCCACTCTTTCCAATGTTTTTCACACTGATGTTAACCACACCAGTCTGTGTTTCTTCACGTATTTGTACACATTGCTAATAACTTCCCTGGTTTGGGAGTGCATTGCTTTGCCTTTAAGTTTACTGTCCATGTTATAAAAGTAGTTAAAATACAAATCCTAGAAAGTACTCGTTGCAGGCACACGCAGATACACACATGTTCGTACACAGAATATAACTCAGAACAAAATAAACTGTTTCATATATACGTTGTTGTGGATGAACATATAACACACACGGACTGAGCCTTAAAAAATTCCAGAAGATTAGATGATGCACATGCAATGTCAACGACTCCACATGCGTAACTGATCCTCACTCTTGTCTCAGAATAGGTATCAGACTAATTAATTTACTGTGCATCTTTTCTCAGCTTGTGTAGAAGGCAATATATCTCAAGAAACTATAAAATATTTTGAATTTAGAAATTACATATTAAATATATTACCCAAACATCATCAAATTGCCAGTGGTATATTAAAAGGTATCCATAAAGATAAAACGTCACTTTAGTATAGAAAAATAAATGATTGAAGAAGACAAACACGAAAGAGTCAAAATTGATATTTGGAAATATAATGAACACTATAAAATTTTCTGTTGTTAGCTAATGCTGAATTTCTGACAATGAAGTCATTAATCTTCTTGCTGTCCAATATTTTTCACTGATGGATGGGGTGCTAGAAGTGGCCGGGCATATTTGAAGGTGGTCTTGGTCCATTTCCTCTTGCAGATCACATAGAGGGCAGAGTAGTGAAGAATATATCCCAATTCTGTTTAAATAATATTTAATAATAATTAATAAAATCTTCTGTATATACTCTCCAGAAAATAACCCCGATCTAGAGTTAATAAACATTACTGATAAAACATTGTTTATTGAAGACTTCAGCGCCCATTTCTATGAAGTCGACTGCACAGATACCAATGAAGCAGGGAAAACTATGTAAGATTTCATAAACACAAACGCTATAGATCTGATATATAAAAAAGAAGATCCCCCTACATACTTACATTACAATAGAAATTCTACTAATCCAGACTTAACCCTCACTTCCTCAGATATCTCTCACTGGGTGTCCAGAAAAGTCCTTGATGACATAGGAACCAATCACTGTCAACATTACTTAGAGAAATAAATATAAATTTATACTTAACAACCCAAAAAGCACCTGGTTTTAAAAAAGCAAATTGGATTAAATTCCAAAAGCAAATAGATGATTACCTAGCAAGTACAACTTTTGATTTTAATGCAAACACCCTTGATACAAATTGTAAGAAATTATGTGATATAATCTTGAAAGCTGGCAGAAAGCACTTCCTAGAAGACAGATTTTTAAATATAAACCATTCTGGACCAATAAACTTGCTGAGCTTAAAGTAGATAGAAATTTAGCAAGGAAAACAGCTGAACAAACTAAATTAGCAACAGACTTTCAAATCTGGAGAAAGAAAGCAGCTCATATGAAAAAGGAAATTATAAATTCCAAAAAAATAATGCTTCCAAAACTTTGTAAAAAAAATGTGGGTTATAGAAACAACAGTACAAAAGCACATAATTCTACTTCAACATTAAACAATAATGAAAAAAAAAATACCAATCAAGATATTTAATAAAACCATATTTGATGACCACAAAATCAGTGAAGCCTTTTAAAAGAAAAAAATTCAAACAAAAAAACAAACATGAAGAAAAACAACTTAAACAGAAATTGAAACACCGTACCAAAGTCATCGATAAAGATGGTAACTTTAATTCAAACTTCACCATACCAGAATTAAAGAAATCTATATTTACAGAGAAATTACAAAATAAAAAACAGCCAGGTCCTGACCACATTTTTGGAGAATTTATTAAACATCTTGGTCCTAGGGTATTAACTACTTGCCTAAACCTTATAAATCAAATATGGTACACCGGTACCCCTCCACATGCAAAAACCCATTATAATTCCAATTTTGAAGCTGCAGAAAACATTTGTAACTATCGTCCAATTTCATTGACAAGTATATTCTCTATGATGGGGTAGTAAGGGGTAGTGATGCGCCTCCTATAGCCTCTCCTACCCAATTCCCATCCTCATCCTGCCCGTGGTGCACCCTGCTTTTAACAGATGAGGCTCTGGGGACCGAATCACAGCGGTATAACTGTTTCGTCTAAAATGGAGGAAATGTCATTTACATATGTGCTGGCCTATCACAGCACAACAGCGTCCCTCAGAGGCACATGAGGGGAAGGTCGGTGGATCTAAATATCATCTATTTAGTCCTCCCGGCTAGGTCCAATGGACCCGTTGACCAACGATAGGTGTGGTCCCCCTTGCAAAATGGGGGTTTAAGTCGGGTGATGTAACTGCCACATTGTAAAACTGGTGCCCGTTAAGAAAACAGTTACATGAAAGCCT
Organism: Tenodera sinensis; assembly: GCA_030765045.1. NCBI lineage: Eukaryota > Metazoa > Arthropoda > Insecta > Mantodea > Mantidae > Tenodera > Tenodera sinensis. Next base: position 821,377 of record JAUKNM010000021.1, read on the forward strand.
CAATAAAACGCTTGATCATAAAAAATTTTTGTCATTCATATCTACAAGAAATAGAAACAAATGCCAAAGATAAAAAATGGATTACACTACTTTCCAATCCAGATATAATCCCCCAAAGACCAAGGAAAACAGCTGTTGCAGCCTTCCGACTATTGACAAATCATGACTGCTTGGCAAGTCATCTCTACAGAATAGGTATCTCAGCATCACCAATATGTGTCCTGTGTAACGATCCAGCAGAAATGAACGAAGACCACTTGAAGACCTGTGAAGCATTAAGATCAGAAGAAACTACAGTTCAAAAGTATTGGAAAGCACGAATGCTAATGGCTTCATTGCCAGATGCAAGGCACTAGAAAACAACAACAACAACATATTCTCTATGACAATGGAACAAACGTTGGGTCAATTTGGAAATTAAAACTTATGGACAAAATCATGAAATTAAATATTAATGGCAATATTTTACATTGGATCTACAGTTTCATCAATCAAAGACTTAAGCAACAAAATATGGTAACGTAACTTCTAAATAGAAATGAAAATCGGACTGCCTCAAGGCTCAGTAATTAGCCCCACACTTTTTAACATTATGATTAATGTTTTACCAATAGAACTACACAAAAATGATATTAACTGTATACTTTATGCAGACAATCTAACCATCTGGACATATGCTCCTCGAATTACTCAGCATAAATTCACTTCCCAAATGAATGTCATACAATCACTAGAACAATGGTGTAACGATAACTGCATGAAAATTAATACCAATAAAACATGTACGGTTTTTCCCTAACACATACTGTACAGGAGTTCTTCATAATAAATGGTCAAAACATTCAACAGAAGATTACGTTAAATACTTGGGTATATACTATGCCAGAAAATTATCTTGGGAATATCATGTTAAAAATATAATGGAAAAAGTAAATAAAAGATGCAATATATTAAAGAGATTAACAGGAACAAAAAGAGGTTGAACTAGGGAAGTACTAAATAGCACCTTCAAGACTTACATTAAGGTGAGAAGGTACTTTACTTGGGGGTCAAAATTCACTTTTTTGTATTTTTACATTTTATTATAATTTCATCCCTCTGGATTACGAGTATATAGTTAAAACGTTAATTGGAGCAATATTTTATCCCTAATTTGCTTATTATATTAGTGGGTGTTAAGTTATTACCACACCCCTTTTCGTGAGCTTTCAGAGAATCAATCTTCTTTAATACTGAACAGATATTTCTGAACTAAGCCTTGTTTTGTAAGGGATCTTTCAAGCTTCCAGATGGTACCACTGTAACTCCAACAGTGCTGGTTGCAGAGGATCAAGACTATTCAGCAGGAATGTTCTGACTCATGTGAGTAGTGAGTAATCAATACATAAACTTCAAAGCTGTTTTTCTCAGTTTTACATTTTTTGAGGTTCCGATGCACTTCTTTAAAAAAACTATTCTACCAAAACATATGACATTTTTTGTATGTATTAAGCAGACTTATAAGAATAAGAAGGGATTCCTCTCTGCGATTCATAATAAATAGAAATTTATAAAAAAATTTCAGTATAAAATGTTCAAATAATAATAGGTATTATTCAAGATAAAGGTTTTAAAAACATGCCTGAAAATTTTCATGTACATATCAATAATACTTTCTTGGTAATGTGCACCCAAAAATCATAGAAATAGCATTGTGGAGATAGGCAGTACCTTCTCACCTTAAACCTATTCTACTACAGTGTGTGTACAGTCTGTACACCCCTTTACTAAATTTAAAATTATGTGAGTAAATATGTTTTTTTGAGGTTGGTATATATTCATATTATTCTTCTGTCAGATACCCATTGTTGATGACTTCGATTGTTTGATTGTTGTCGCTCTTATGACAACAAATCTTACGAATCAAATTAGTCTATGCCGAGATATTGAGAAAGAATGGCTGATACAAGTGATTACACAATTGAGGAACGCTTAGTGTCCGCTGTGTGGGTTCATGAGCAACAAATCAATGAAAAATGTCATGGAAATTTCGTTGCACAGTTTGTGAAAGCAGCACCAACAACATTTTTAACAGGCAGTGTTCGTGACACGATGAGAAGTGGAAGACCATCTACCAGACTTGGACTTTGTGCTGACATGGAAAACTCTATCTAACAATCTCCGGTTAAATCCGTAAGGAAACGTCCTGCAGAGTTAGGGGTACCGGAATCAACCATGAGGAAATACATTAAAGTGGATCTGAAAATGAAGTGTTGGCATCTATTGAATGTGAATGAATTATCAGATGCTGATTTGGAGACACATGTTAATGCTTGTGGTCAGATGCTGCAACAATTCCAAAGAATGTTTGAGAAGGCAAAAGTCATGTTCTTAGACGAATGTGCGATTTATCGCAGTTCCCATAACCACAATGTATATTTCTGGCGAAAAGAAAATTCAAATTTTTTCGAAGAAATCGAGCGCAAACTACCACAAGTCTGGGCGGGAATGACACAAACTCATCTGTTTGCCCCATATTTTTTTTTATGGTCCTGTTAATCAGAACACTTATCTCCAGGTGATTGATAACTGACACAGTTACAAAATGCGGGAATTTTAAACAGTGTTTGGTTTCAATATGTGAGGGTGTCAGCTCACTTCGCAGTGGCTGTTTGACGTCTGAACACAGTCTTTGGAAATCGTTGGATCGGTAGAGGATCGGACAATCTCACATGGCCTCCAAGGAGCCCTGATCTAACAACTCCAGATAATGCACTATGGGGTTACATCAAAGAGAAAGTGCGGAAGCAGCGGTATGCTACAACTGGTGAACTGCAAAATGTGCTGCGAGTAGCTGTCCAGACAGTGACTCCAATGATGTTGAGTAAGATGAATACGAGAACATGGCGGCATATTCGGCTCTACAGAGACAATGGGGGGACACATACCGATGTTTTGGAGTCCTAAGATGTAAGGAGAAACGTTTAATTACATAAATATTGGAAATTTGTACTTTTATTTCATGTCAGTTTGAATTTAATATAGGGGTATACAGACTTCGTGCGCACACTATATATGGTAGCAAAAATGTGATTACATCTAATAAAAAATCTGATGTGTTACACTCACATGACTTTCTCTACTCTTGTACTAACAATTCTTACAAACTCTTATGCCTATATCTCCTTCGTGTTGAGATAAACATTTGTACAAATTATCTTATTGTTTATTTTCCTGTAGGTGCAAAGGAGTATGGGAATAAAGTAGACTTTGAATGATAGTCAAAATTTTTAAAGCTTTCAAATTCCATTCTCTTTGCACGGTTCACATATAAAAAAATGAATAACAGTGTTCCATTGGACAGAAGTTTAAGTTCTGTAAAACTCGCACAAATAATAAGGAATACCTCTGAAATGGTTCACTCTACAAAAAAACTTATTAAGACATAAATTGTGTGTTTTAGCAAGATCTACATTTTTTGTACAGCAAGATTTGGTCTATCTCTTAAGGTTTACCAGTTATGCAAAAGTGATCCAGAGTAAATAAATAGTACTTAATGGGCTATAGCCAGAAAATTCAAGATGGGTCAAAAATTACCAGAAACAAAGGAAGCAAAGTATTTAGGAGTTACATTTGATACCAAACTTACATGGACCAAACAAATAGAAAATGTAATACAAAGAGCAGAGAGACACCTTTCACTGTTAAGGAATGAAGTGGGGATGTTCCAGAGCAACTCTTAACACAACATACAATGTATATATAAGGCCATTATTTACTTACTGCAGTGAAGTTCTTATAACAGCAAATACAAAAAAAAAAATTCAAATATTTCAAAACCAAAGTCTGAGACTAATTACAGGTGCTATCAAAACCACACCAATGCCAGCTATGGAAATACTGACCAACTAATACCCCGTTGAATATGAAATAGAAAAAGCAGCTCTTACTCAACATGGAAAGTTGAGTATTGACTTCCATTCAATACACGGAACAAGAGAAGTTTTACACATACACTAAAGACTCAGGAGAGCTTTCTTTCCAAAAATCAAGACATCAAGAAGAATATATACCTTCCTAATTCAAAGGAAAACTTCATATCTAAAGTCAATCCGACACAAACATTAAACATCACATGTTATATATACCTGACAGAAGAAGTTAAGAAAAGTGATACTCCAACTAGTGTTCTAAAATTATTGGCATTAGAGACAATCCATACTAGATTTCCAGAAAATGAATGACTCCATATTTATACTGATGGATCATTGATATCAAACCAAGATGGAGCAGGGGCTGGAGTCACATGTCACCGGTTTTCCAATTACAAATCTTTAAGTTATGGAAGTACTAACTTTGATGGAGAAATTGAAGCAACTCGAATGGCACTACAAAATCTTTTGTACAGAATTTCACATTTCCAGCAAGCAGTTATTCTCTCAGATTCCAGGGCAGCAATTATAGCAATTACTTCCAAGTTGTCACCAGAAAACCAAACAATTATAGAATGTTGGAAAATGCTTAGCCATCTAACAGCACTTCAAAAACACCTAGTCTTCCAATGGATACCAGCTCACTGTGGACTGAGTGGTAATGAGAAAGCTGATTTTCTTGCAAAAAAGGGTACCAGCAGTGTTCAAAAATCTATAGTTAATCTACCATTTTATGCAGCTAAAAGATTAGTCAACTCTGAATTCAAAAAAATTATTGCAAAATATTACTATGAAAAATGAAAGAATAAAAGATGGGAACTACCAGACATTCAAACAGTAATTCCTGAGTATCCTGGAAAAACAACAGTTGCAACCTTCAGGTTGATTACAGGACATGATTGTCTGGCAAAACATTTAAACAGAATTGGGATATGTTCTTCACCACTCTGTCCTCTGTGATCTGCCAGAGGAAATGGATCGAGACCACCTTCAAATATGCCCAGCCACTTCTAGTGCCCCATCCATCAGTGAAAAATATTGGAGAGCAAGAGGATTAATGACTTCATTGTCAGAAATCCAGCATTAGCTAACAACAACAATGTTTCATTTGTCTAAAATATCGCAAACATATGGCATTTTAATCAAAATCATTAGCCATTTTCAAGAAAATCAAAATTTTCGAAAAATTCTCCATGTAAAGGTTAGTTTAGCATGGAAGAATTTTGTTCAAAATCTTTGTGTCACATCCTTGAAACACATTAAACTGAAATACCAACTTTGGTTTTTAAGCAAATTTTTGTTACTGAGTTATGCTGTCCACAGACAGACACACACAAACACATACATTGATCTTTTTCTAAAAATGCTTTTTTTTTATTCAGGAGGTCTCAAAGCATATATTTCCGGTGAAATCTCGACATCAAATTTTTGGGTGGAGTACAATACTTCCTCTGCGTTACTATACGCAGTAGAGAAAGTAAAAAATCCTTAATAAATTAGAAGAAATTAAAAATAACTTGTTACGACTGTTAACAGGTGGTATTAAATCTACTCCCATAACGGCAATGCAGATGCTTACTGAAAACCCTCCAATAATCCATCAAATTAATAAACAAGCTTTAACTTAGTATGTAAAATTAATAAGACTACCTCAAGACAATTACTGGTAAAAATATCAAGACAGAGAGAAACCTTAAAACTCAACAGGGCTTCATACAGAAAGCTAATAAATTACAAGAACACTGTAATCCAAATCGAAAGCCTGAAAGACTCCTCATACCAGTTTCATCAATAGATGATATAGATATTAACTATAACTTAAACTTGATGGAACATGTACTTAATAGTAATGGGACTCCTTCCAAATTAAAACAGATTTCTCTGGAAACAATCCACAATTTGTATCCCAAACCACTATGGCTACATATCTACACTAATAGTTCCAAATTGGATAAAGAAGATGGAGCAGGAGCTGGTAAATACTCAAAATTATTCAGCTATTATATAGCTGTGGGAAAAATTCAACCCATTTTGATGGAGAAATCCAGGTTATACAGACAGCACTAATGCATCTTATATACAGAATAAATTATTTTCATAATGCTGTTATTTTAAGTGATTCAACCTCAACTATTCAAGCTATTGCATTAAATAACTATCCCTCTTCCTCTAATGTGTTAGAAATAAAAAAGATGATAACGTTAACAAAACAAAATAAAAATATCCAACTTCAATGGATACCTTCTCATTACAGAACTTTTTGTTCTGTAATGAGGCCGCCGCCGATCTCCCCCATTGTATGGTTCTAAAGACCTGGATCACTAACGAACTCTACTGGGAAGCAAGAAAGAAAATGGAATATATCCAAGCAACAGGGCATTAGACTACTACTGCTGCTGCTACCACTGCCGCCGCCGCTCCCCTTGTCTCAGCTGCCACCTCGTGTTAATCGGGCTGTAACTAAGGATAGTGTAGTGAGTGCATGGTATCCATTCAGGGCATCTGTGCATTCAGGTATTGTCTATGGCTAATACGTGTTCTCCAAACCATCCTTGATTTAGCAGCCATCAATTTACGGATCATTTTCAAGGGTGTAATAGGAAGTTTGTTAAACTATCCTAACTTGTAGAAGAATTAATGCAATGAGTATATGAAGTTCTGAAAACTGTCAAGTAGCAGAAATAAAGAGAGCGATAAATGGAGGAAGAAAGCAAAGAGCCTAAAGTACCATAGAAAGATAAAAGGAGACTACAGTGCCAAATTAAGAAATGTCGGAACAAGACTAATGAACATTGTAACAAATACAAAAACTGTCTGGACCTTTCACCTACAAGGTAACAAATAAAGTAATATGAATGTAGAATGTTTTCAAATTAAATTCTAAGAGACACGAGTGAGGTAGGAGGAAATTAACTAGAACCCCTGCGCTCGCTAGCTACCATTAACTATGGTAGTGGTCATTTTTGACCGTTCGCTTTTTCTTTGCCTTTTCCGTGTACATTTTACAACTTATTTCTTACCAATTTGATATTGTTATTATTAGGTAACTAGGCCCAATATATTATCACTGTGTATGTATAAATTATGGGAAAATTGCCTTTCTAGGGCATACATTCGAATTTTCTATGTTAAATGTTCTCTCTAATAATCTTGTGGTAATGGAGAGTTAGGATAAAAAAAAAATAAATTTTAGTTGTATATAAAAAAGCCTGTACGATGAACATATAGCCTTTATTTATCTCTATTTTTCAACAGTATATTTATTCAAATAAAAAAAATCTCAAATTGTCAGAAAGACGTAATATAGTGTAATAGTATAACTAAGGGTACTTGGGATTATGAACATGAGAACTCTATGCATAGTAGAACAAGTAATATTCCAACACACATCTTTATATTAGTAAACTTATTACAGTATGACAACTATGTTAGTACTTAAACAGAAAGTTACTTTCATTGTTATGAACATTCACTTATGCGTTGCATTTTACACACGTAAGAAATTTTCTGGCTTCTGCTGTGCATTTTACACATACTGGTTTCTTACAAATATGACGGGAATTGCTTGCTTTGTTCTGTCTGCAGTTATGACCTATTTGACACTGTCGCCGGTGATCAGGGATTGGATGTTCTTCGGTTGGATTAGTCTGTATACAACGTTGTCTGGTTCCCAAGTAGGCTTCTCTTAGCTCATCAACGAGCTTGCGGATGAATCTGCGGCATGAAAGTTCCTTGCCATTTATTTCTCTAAACACTATCCAAGCGGTGTAAAAACATGCATCGGCCATCTGCGCGTCCCAGTACGAACGGAATACAATATCAATCACATCCACTCCATATTTAGTCTTGTAAAACTCAACTGTTTCAGGAACTTTCTTGGAGGCTGCAGATATTGCATATGAGTTGTGAAGTATACTCATTATAATCACATTCTTTTATGGCTTTCCTTGGTAGCTGGTTAGCAAAATACCATCGTTTGTTTTCATGAGAGTAGTATCATAAAGAGGAGCTCTGGAATTTCTAAGGTGATCAGGAACTTCTCGTCTCAATCTGTTCATAGTTCCTACTATACTAGTGCCCGACTCCTTCAGTCTTTTAGCTAGTGGTAGTGAAGTAAAGTAGTTGTCGGTGGTGACGTTTCGTCCCCTTTTTAGAAAAGGACTTGTTAGAGACATCACAACATGTTCTGGAACAGATTCATTCTGAGGCCGCTGATTATCCTTCCCCAGGTATGGGATAGTGCTGCAGAGATACTTTCAGTTCACATCTCCAAGCATCCAGTGTTATACCAAATTTATCAGGCTTATTGGCCATGTATTGAATGAAAGGACAGCGACATTGTGTAGGATAAAGTTCATCTACTGTAAGGAATGCACCTGGTATGTAGCAAGCCTTACAGTTTTCAATAAATTTGTTCCAAATAGTTGAAACCAGCGCAAACCCATCCCTCTTTAGCCTTTCAGAACGGGATGACCTATCATCAAGTCGTAAAAAGCTCATCAGTTCCGCGAATCTGTCCCTTGCCATGGTATCAGAAAATATAGTTGGCCCCCACCTTTTGGACCAGACTTCAGCTAGTTCAAGGCTTCTGCACCCAAGTGCAACCCGCAAGTAAATTACGCTGATGAAAGCGTCCAGCTCATCCAAGGAAACAGTCCATTTCTCATAATTTTTCTTCTCTCTTGCTTCAATCTCTGTACATTTTTTGATATGTTGAAGAATCGACTCATCAGTGAACAACTTCCAAGCAGATGCATGGCTGCTGTCCCTTACACATCTCTTAGCATAAGCAGTAAGGCCTCCTTTTTCTTTCACAACATTATGTTGCTCTGTTCTACCAGGATTGCAACCTGGATCGATTGTCTGCTACTTAGTACCCTTATCTCTAAGAATTTTTGTAAGTGCAGGAAGTTTATCCTCTTCGTGTTGCCTTTTTCTGCCTCTTCTTATTATTGGTTATGTTGAAGTGGTTGCGTTACCTGAAGTTGTAGTACTAGTAGTAGGCATTCTATTTTCACTTGCCGCTTGTGACACGGTGAAATTGGATGGAGTTACACAGTGCTACAAGTCATGTTCAAATAATGGTTGTATCGAGCTATGCCCATACCTTCTTACCTCCCTCGCAGCACAAGAATTACAGGAAATGTTATCCTGAATTTGATTTTCTGAAAATAAATAAGCAAAGAAAATATATATGTATATTGTGTACAAACAAGGAAATGAATAACTACATAAATGCACCTATTAGGAATACAGTTTCATGTTATGCAATATCTAAAGATAGCAGAATAAAACTTGCCATTAAAATCATCTTCACTGAACGACTCATCTACCGATAGTTCTGAATCAGCTGGAGGTTGATAATCATCTTCACCACTACCACGTTCTTCAAAAAGACCACCTTCTGATACATCGTCTGGTATATCATGAAGTATAGCTAGGATTTCATCTGGTTTCAAACCACGAGACATCTTGCAGGCATAGATTCACAACATACACTACTATAATGAATAGTTGGTATGAAGACGGACAAAGCAGATTAGTGACAATGAGAAATCCAACAACAGTGCGAGCGAAAGCCTAACAAAATTGTAACGGTCAAAAATTACCGTCTCCGGGGTTCATGGTCAAACATGAAAAAACATCCACGTAAATAATGACATGCCGAAAATTATTATGGTATATAAAACTAGAGGTTATATCAGGAAAAGTCATGAAAGGCCAAGCTTTGTTTTCAAAAACTGGTGGAACTATACTTATGTAAATATCAAGAACAGTCAAAATGACCGCTGCCAGGTTCTAGTGTTAAAGTGTGATGTGCTTCTCCATGGAAACATTTTTTTTTTTCCCCCAAATTCTTTAGATATTCACCTATTTATTTTGTGCTACTTTTATTTAGTGATCTAGGAGCCATAACTACAGAAATAGATGGGCTCTGGACAAACAATTACAAATCCTTGATTGGTATACGCCCATAAAAAGAAATGCAGAAACATGCAAATATACAAAAGTATCAATAAATATATTGAATATTATATATAAATAATTATTTTAACAAATTCTATGTAAAGTAGTGTTTAGAAGTGGGTTATTTAGTGTTGTAATAACCTGCATTGAAAATAGTGCTAGTGATAAAGTCAGAGATTTTCTAACAATAGGATATCACTGACATTTCTAGCTTTGGCAGTTCTAGTATTAAATGAGCTTGTGCAGTCTGTAGATTCTTTTCCATATCTGCTTCTGTCTTAATCTTCATCAGTCCCATTTTGCAGATAGAACATGTATCAGTGTGTAGTGTACAGAATGAAAAAATTGAAGAAATTGTAAAATATGCATTTATATTTCGACAATAGCAGACTGGTAAATTGCTTTTTGTTCTTTCATTGCAAAAGCTTGTTCACATTTTCCTGATACTAAGTCCTGGAGGTAAATATCCTCTCCATGATTTTATTCTTGCATAGTGGCTCTCCCTGCATTTATACTTCTCAATAACTTTCTTTACAGCAGCTATAATGCCTTGATTTAGCCTTTTTCCATCACCTCCTCTGGTGTCCTTTGGCACATTCCCAGATGAGTAAAATTTTCCAGCCAGGAGATCTATCTTTTGACATATCTGTGACTCCTTGGAAGCTTGCAGTGCATACTGATAATACTCGGCCATCATTAGTTCTTACACTGTATTTGATGCTTCCAGTCTGCTTTCTATTTGCAGTTTCATTCTTCACCACTCTGCAATTAGGAGATGTAATAGAAATATATTTCATAAGGAATTTATCTTGATCTATTTTGTAGAGCATGGAAGTGTGTCAGTGAAATGTACTTATATCATTGCAAGACAGTGCAGTTACATCACAATGCTTATTTCCTTTAGTTCTAGAATTTCATGGAGTGCACTAGTGTCCATTTGAACATTTAATCACACTGGAGTATGATTCTTCTTTGACATACAGTTTGATTTCTGTTCTTTGTTTTTGAGATTCCTGCCTCCCACACATTCTATGACTGCTGCTGTTTCACAATCTGAGCTGCAGTCCATTGTCTATAGCATGTGCACAGTGCAGTGTCTCAACTAAGAATAAATATACCGCATATAACAAAGCTTGCAGAAATGAATGTGAAATCCAAGAAGCATGACAGTAAATTCGGTTAGTGCCAATGGTGCAGCAGTGTAAAAAAAGCTTGCAGAAGACAGACAGTGAGGCAGCCGTCAATGCCAATATTACATTTCATGGAAATAAATAAATATTTTGTTGTTTAATGATGCTGTCAGTTGGTGTGCTGGAATTTCGTCCTGCAGTTGTTTTACATGCCAGTAAATCTACTGACATGAAGCTGTCATTTTTAAGCACACTTAAAAACCATTGGTCTGGACTGGATTTGAACCCATGACCCTGGGATCAGTAGGCCAGTGTCTAACCAACTGAACCACCCAGACCAACACATTTCATGGAAATAAGGTTGGTATATGCAGTGAAGTCAATGGAATTAAATTATGAATGTAATAAAATTGCATCTATCAACTTTTGCTTTAACTGAGCAAGTGCATCTATCGAGTTTTGAAAAAGCTGCTAAAATGTTCCTTACCTTCTACACAGAGCATTTATCAACATATGCAAAATCTGATTTAACAGAATGAAGGAGGTGCAAATTATACTGATACTATATATAACTCAATTTCTTAGAATTTTACATCTATTGAGTTTTGAAAAAACAGGCCTCAGTTAAGATTACTAATGTAATTGTTTTCTGCATGTCCCAGAATTCTAATTTTAAATGGAATTAATTTAACTTATTTAAGTGCCGTAATGGAATAAGTAGAATGTATTATTATTTATTTATGCCAACAAACTTATTGTTGGTGTTTTTAAACACACAAGCCGTGTGTGGGCAAAGTTTGAAAGGTAGAACTGGTTTATCAGGAGAAATACGAACTGGTTTGAGAATTTAATGCCATTCTGGCAGTTTGTCACAATAGCTCAGTGGTTAGAGCGTCCGCCCGGTAAGCGGAAGGTATGTGGTTCAAATCCCAGTTGTGGCATTGAATTTTTAAGTTCCAGTTCTACCTTTCAGAATGTATTATGTTAATTTCACTGAATAATAGAAAATGCCCATTTTTCACATTACATTTTTACTTTCTCTACTGGTAAGTAGAGGAAGTATTGTATTCCACCCAAAAATTCAATGTCGAGATTTCACCAGAAATATATGTTTTGAGACCCCCTGAATCCAAAAAAAGCATTTTTAGAAAAGGTCCGTGTGTGTCTGTCAGTCTGTGGACAGCATAACTCAAAAATGAAAAGTTGGTTAGAAACCAAAGTTGGTATTTAAGTTTAATGTCTTTCAAGGATGCTACATGAAGATTTTAAACAAAATAACCCCACCCTAAACTATTATTTAAATGGAAAATTTTTCGTAAATGTTTATTTTCCTGAAAATGGCTCTAACGATTTTGATTAAAATGTCATGTTTAAGATATTTGTATGACAAACGAAATGTATATTTTGAATTTTCTGGCTATAGCCCATGTAGTCTGGACTACTCTGGATGACTTTTGAATAACTCGTAAACCTCAAGAGATAGACAAAATCTTACTGTACAAAAAAAGGTTGTTGTTATTAGCTAATGCTGGATTTCTGACAATGAAGTCATTAATCTTCTTGCTCTCCAATATTTTTCACTGGTGGATGGGGCACTAGAAGTGGCCGGGCATATTTGAAGGTGGTCTCGATCCATTTCCTTATATAGCAGTAAATGTAGCCGCTTTTTAGAGAGCACCATATTTTTATGTTTTGGCGGTCACATCGCTCTCTCACAACCCCCAGAATGTCTGGAGGACCACACCTGTCGTTGGTTTACGGGTCTCACCGACCTGACCGGGAGAGTTATCAAAATAAATTCACCGACCATATCCTCTGATTACCAATCAGAGGACGTATTACATGCCATGACAGGTCAGCATGTTAGGGGTTACGGTTTTATAGAGAAATGGAGAGGTTGGAAAAATAAAGATAATGCATTTGTGGAATGATAGATTATGGCATACAACTGAGTGTTTTCAACAGTGAGACACTATCTGCATACCTTTTAACTACATGGTCTCTAATAAGCAAGCACACGAGATAGTAATTATTATTTATTTATGCCATAAACCTACTGTTGGCGTCCCCAAACACACAAGCCGTGTGTGGGCAATGCTTGAGAAGCAGAATCCGAACTGAAGAACTCAATGCCACTGTCAGGACCCGAACCCTCCATCCACATGCGGACGCTCCAACCATTGTCACAGTTGTCATTGTACAAAAAATGTAGATCTTGCTAAAACACACAATTTATGTCCGAATAAATTTTTTTGTAGAGTAAACCATTTCTGAGATATTCCTTGTTATTTGCGTCAGTTTCAGAAAACTTTCGTGAAATGGAACATCATTGTTCATTTTTTTATATGTTAAGACAGAATATTGACCAATGGAGGGTCGTTCATGTAAATATTTTTGTAAGAGTGTGTAAATTTCTAATTCTTTTAATTTGAGTGCATCAGGGACTTATTTTTTTTAATATTCAAGATAGCCAATGTTTTCTCGTCACTTTGAGTTCAACCAATGAGAACTGTTGCGCGGATGAATACAAAAGAATGGCGGTGTTACGTCAGAGAGACGCCAGGGACTCTTTTTTTCATTAGCGTCTGCATGCTCAAGTTGGAAGGATGTATTTTTTGATAGCGTGTGAACATGTAACTTACACCCAAACTTTTATCCTGTGTAAAGTCTTTGAATAATTAATATGGTGCTAAAAGTGTAAATTAACGAATAAATACGTTGTGATAAAGGAACGTTGATTATGCATTCCATTCTGTAACCACAACCCTGTAGATAAGAGTAGCGTCTGCTATCACACATTACAACATTCAGTAAAAACATTATTCCTGCTGCTATATTCCCGCTGCTAGGTAAAGACCCATTTCTAAAAACAGTACCAAAATGGCTTACCCAACGTGGAGCGCGAATTTAGAATGGAATGCAAAGTTACGAGTACGATAAAACATCAAAAGACGCCATCTCATCGTGCAGGAAAAAGACGCTATTAGACCATCGTTTGATATCAACGATCCGTCAAAACATCGATACACGGAGAATCAACGTGGGAAAAAAACACCGGAGATCATCTAGCGAAGCCAACTACCCAGGAGACGTAAATAACTGGACGAAGAACCAACGGAAAAGAAAGTAGGATCCAAAATTTTTGTTTTTACATACATTTTATTTCCATTTGTTAATGCTATTAAGAAGTGGCAAGGTAGTGGGACTTTTAACCTTAAGTGAATTAAACAAAGAAATTAAAATGTCACGAAAAGAGATAGAAACAGGAGTGGGGGAAGGGGCAGATAGGCCTAGTTATCAGGTAGAATTAGAAAGTGAGGAACAGGTGGAAATAAGCAAAGACCAAAGGTTAATGATGATGATGTTTGAAAGACTAGAACAAAAAATGGAACAGAATAAGGCAGAATTAAAACATGACATAGAACAAAGTTTAGGTCAGAGTATAGGTCAGAAAATAGAGGGAGTGAGAGAGGACTTGGAAAATAATAAAAAAGAATTAGGTCATAAACTGGAACAGAATAAGGAAGAGATAGGTCAGAAAATGGAGGAAGTGAGAAAAGACTTAGAACAGAAAATAGAATTAGGAAGACAGGAGTGTAAAGAAAATATGAAAGTAATGGAAACTAACTTAAAATTAGTACATAAAAACTTAAATGAAACAAAGGAAGCCTTAGAAGCTAGGATAGAAATTGTAGGAGATAGGATGGGAAAAATAGAATCAGAAATGAGAGAGAATAAGATTGTGTTAGAAGGAGAAATTGCTAGATGTAGGGATGAAATAACAGAATGTAATACAAGTGTAGACTGTAAGATTACAAATGTAAAAGCAGAAATAACTGAGGAATTAAGGAAAGAGATTGAGGTAGTAAAGAAAGACATTATTAATGAAACTGTAGAACAAATTGTAATTCCTAAAATTAAGACAATGAATGATGTGATGCTTTCACAACAGGATGCTATAAATGATATGAAACAAAGCCACTTAGAAATAAAGAATGATTTAAAATCAATTTGTGAAGAAATGAAAAAAGGGAAAGAAAGTTTGGCTATTGTAAATGATGTTGTGAAGGCATTACAAAGACAAGATGATTTAGATGTAAGTAATGTACAAGATGAGAGTTATTTGAATAATGTACAAAATGTTGACTCACCATACAGAGAAAGAGGTTCACAACCAAACAATGACACAACACATAACACATGTTACACCAACAGCATATTACATGAAATCACACCACCTACATTTGACGAGGAGAAGGGAGACGATCCAAAACTCTTTATTAAAGAGATGGAAGAATATTTTAAAGTGAAAAGGATACCAAACGAGCTTAGAATGATGATAGTTAAGAAAAGCTTAAAAAACAAGGCATTGGAATGGCTCAGGTTAACACTAGCTGGTCATGAGTCGTATAGCTCATTCAGAAATTTATTCCTATCAAGGTATTGGGGCCCAGCTAAACAAAACCAAACTAGGGTAGAGCTAGCGACAGGTAGATACGATCCCACCAAAGGGTTGTTGTTAGTCGATTATTTTATGAAAGTAGCCAACAAAGGAAAGTTATTAGACCCCAACTTGTCGGAGGCAGAACTAATTGCCAGCATAACAAGACATTTCCCAGACACAGTGAGAACAGGGTTAATTGTTGCAAGGCCAGTAGATTTTGCAGATATGATAGAATTGCTAATAGCCTTCGAAACACAAAATGGTTGGCCTAATGAGCATAGACATAGGAACGGTCACCCAAACTCACCCATCCTAAACCGGAACATGGCTACGAACAACCAGAGTGAGGGAGAACATAGAAATACTAGGAGTACCCATGAAAGGGCGAGAGGGGCACACCATTTCCCACAACCACATAATCATGGCGAGAGGATGGAGAACACAAGACAGCGGTACCACGACACGATACCGAGGGGTGAATCGAGATACAGAACGCATACATATGATCGTGGAAGACCAGGAGACCATACCCATCAAGTGAATCACATACGATTCAGTAGGGAACACTTGAACAACCACAGACCGTCATATGACAGAGGTTCACGCCAAAGGGGCAGAGACCAATGGTACACTGACAACATAAGACAGCAGGAAGTAGATGAAAATGTGCCAAATAGGGCAGATGCTGCACAGAATACAGAAACAACAACCACCACCAACACTCAGGGAAATTACAACAACTAAGTTCGTCCCAACCGAGTGGATGACAAACAACAAAATCTCAGCAACTTACAATTGACATCGACACCATGATGGCTGCACGAAGAGAGAGATGGAACCGCTGGTCATAACAAAACAGCTGGGTGACCACACGTATGAGCTACAGAATACAAATGGCAAGTTGGTAGGAAGATACCATATAAATAAATTGAAGCCATACAAAGAAAGGACCAAATAGTCTTTGTCAACGAATGTGTAAGGCAGGAGTAGTAGAGATGAAAGAAGATAACAATTTTTAATGGGTTACTTATAGAAAATTATGTTCAGATTAGGAATTACAACAAGGAAGAAAATCAACATAGTCATTGGCTATATCGACCACAAAGAGCATTGTCAACAAAAACAGATGAGGACACTGATTGTCATTAAAGAAATGAATCATAGCGACGGAAGATAATATGTTTTTGACATAAGGATGTCAGGGACAGAAATAAAAATGAATCAATTATGATGAAAAAGATATAATATTTCTACACAAAGATGTCGAGGGTAAATTGAGAAGAAAAATAATACAATTACAGAATAATTGTAAGTATAGAAGTTTTCTCTTATAGAAGTAAGAGACAAAGAAATGACAATTAGTGAAGTGAGGAAAACCATAATCAGAAAAACAATGCCCATGAATTAAGATGAATATAGCCAATGCTAAGCTCGAAGAAATGTTGAACCAAACAACAATGAATAATAACCCAATTAAGAAAATTAGTACCATAAGTAACATCAGAGTTTAAGAACCGACTCAACAACCTGCCTATACATAATAAGCTTATAAGACAAAGAAGGCAAAGAACTGAATAAAATATTGCCATAAACATGATCATAATCATTAGCTCAAAATTTGTATCCTGTTTTTCTCTCCTCATAGCAATGAATACAAGTCAAAAACCACATAATAAACCATGATACACTTAAATTGTATTTGTGTCAATGTCAAATGTACAATAATTGGACATGTTGTGTAGTAACCAAATGTGTTGTACAATAACTGAATATGTATTGTATAATAACTGAATGTGTATTGTATAATAACAACATATTTGAGATATAACTGGATATATTGTACAATGACTGAATATGTATTGTATAATAATTGGACATGTTGTGAAATAACTAAATATGTTGTACAATAACTGAATATGTATTGTATAATAATTGGACATGTTGTGTAATAACTAAATGTGTTGTACAATAACTGAATATGTATTGTATAATAATTGGACATGTTGTGTAATAACTAAATGTGTTGTACAATAACTGGATATGTATTGTATAATAACTGAATGTATTGTGTAGTAATCGAATATGTGAAATTTATAAAGACATGCTGTATCATGTCAAAACAAAAGACAAAGACAAACAGTGAAGAAGAGTGTAAAAAAAAAAAAAAAAAAAAAAAAAAAATTGTACAAAGTGATTGAATCATAGAAATAGGGAGAAGTATTGTATTGTGTTTCAAGATTGTAAATAAGGTGACAACTTGAAAAACAAAACAAGGGGCATATGAGACAGAATATTGACCAATGGAGGGTCGTTCATGTAAATATTTTTGTAAGAGTGTGTAAATTTCTAATTCTTTTAATTTGAGTGCATCAGGGACTTATTTTTTTTAATATTCAAGATAGCCAATGTTTTCTCGTCACTTTGAGTTCAACCAATGAGAACTGTTGCGCGGATGAATACAAAAGAATGGCGGTGTTACGTCAGAGAGACGCCAGGGACTCTTTTTTTCATTAGCGTCTGTATGCTCAAGTTGGAAGGATGTATTTTTTGATAGCGTGTGAACATGTAACTTACACCCAAACTTTTATCCTGTGTAAAGTCTTTGAATAATTAATATGGTGCTAAAAGTGTAAATTAACGAATAAATACGTTGTGATAAAGGAACGTTGATTATGCATTCCATTCTGTAACCACAACCTGTAGATAAGAGTAGCGTCTGCTATCACACATTGCAACATTCAGTAAAAACATTATTCCTGCTGCTATATTCCCGCTGCTAGGTAAAGACCCATTTCTAAAAACAGTACCAATGTTAAGCGTGCAAAGAGAACGGAATCTCAAAGCTTTAAAAGATTTTACTATCGCTCAAAGCCTACTGTATTCCCATATTCCCCTTGCACCTACAACAAAATAAGCAATAAGATAATTTGTACAAACGTTTATCTCGACTAACATGAAGAAGATATAGGAATAAGAGTTTGTAAGAATGGTTAGTACAAGAGTAGAGAAAGTCATGTGAGTGCAACACATCAGAATTTTTTTTCTTCTTCAGAGCAGTGGTCAAGTGTGTCAGATATTCCAAGGGTGTAAATGTTCCTCGGTTGACTTTTCCAAAAGAAAAGAAAGAGAAAAGCTTTGCTTGAAAAAAATTAATTTCACATTTGAATTGTATGTTACTGGCATTTTCAAATTTTGAGTCAATGTAGTTGTTCACAGGCTGTGAAAACTAAAAATACAGGAGTACAAATCTTTGTAAGCAAATTGGGCTATAATACAGTAGTGAAAAATCACTACCCCTACGTAATTTTTTGGAATTGAACCTGTGAAAATTTGGCAGGCCTGTGAATTGAGAAGACATTGTATACTTCAGGTTTTATGAGTGTAAACTGTGGCAAAAGGTTAACGGAACAATACACTCCAAGGAAAAGGAGAGTTTGCCATTCACTCTTTCGTCATACAAACCATAGATGTGGCAGATACGTTTTAGTGTGAACTTAGCAGGCATGATTGCTGTTATGTGCCAGTGTGTCAGCTTAGCAGGAGCTAGGCCCTCTTAATAGGAGTAGATAATTAGCCTCAAATCTACAGTCCCAAAAACACAGACAATGCTTAGTATGTTGTATGGGATGGCAAACTGATTGGCTTTCAAATAGGAATCTCTGTTCAGAAATGCACAGTTTGGACGCTGGAGCACATCGAAATGTGAGATCGGTGTGCGTTTACATTTTGTCAACAAGCCCAACATCAAGCTGTCTACATTACAAAGGGGCTTCGAACTGTGTACATCCTACGTCATTGCTGAGGCTATATCAGTGGTGCTGAGCCTCATACACATGACTCAATACCTGCAGTTGTCTTTGAAGATTTTCAATTGCTCTGTGGACTTGAGCCATTAGGTCCTCTGCTGACGTTACAGGGGTGCCATACACCATACTCTTCACACAACTCCACAGAAAACAGTTGAGAGGTGTCAGATCTGTCAACCGTACTGGCCATGGATCTGGTCCACCTTTACCAATCGATCGATTTGAATATACAACGTTGAGGTCATTCTGCACATTTACATCAAAGTGTGCTGGAGGTCATGTCGGCCATTTCAGCTGTGTACCGGTACGTGTCGCACTGCTGTTAAAAATGTTATTGTACTGGAAACTATGCAAGTAACACAGTAGAATGCACACCAAGAACCTTATGGAGGGATTTAGTGGAGGTGCAGGAATATTATGCTCAGGTCATTCATATCAGTACACAGATGGCTAAAGGGTTGCATACCTTTCATATTAAGATGCCAAAACGAATGTTAACAAATTGTGACAACCGTTCATTCTGAAACTTTGACACTCTCCAGCGTCCAAACTGTACATTTCCAGACAGGGGTTCCTATCTCAAAATCAATCACAACATAATAAGTGTTGTCTGTGTTTTTTTAATGGATGCCTGAATTTGCCAACCATATAGGGTGCATCTTTATTGGTATTATATATTTGGGGGATGTGTTCCTGACATCAAAACAGTAAAAAAAGTTCATATGTACATGGGTCTGAAAATCATTTATTTCCGAGTTATAACACAAAATCGAAAGTTACAAAAATTGCTTGAAGTGGCTCTCTCTTACTTTGATGCATGCAGCAAGCCTGCGTTCCATACTCTGGTGTACTCTGTTGAAAATTCCTGGTGTGTTTCGCATTTGATCAAATCCAGTTTGGATACGTTCTCTCAAAATGTTAACATTAGGTACAGGAGTCACATAAACCAAAGACTTCAAATGTCTCCAGATGAATAAATCCATTGGATTTAAATCAGGCGATCAAGCAGGCCATACAATGAGCCCCCTTTGACCAATCCATCTTTGTTGAAATCGATCATTCAAAAACTTACGAACTATCATAATGAAATGAGCTGGGGCACCATCGTAAGAACCACATTCATTGGATGATGTCCAGAGATACATTATCAGTTAAGTGATGTAGCTCATTTCTGAGAAACTGAAGATAGGTTTGTCCATTCAGACGCAGAGGGAAGAAGTAGGGACCAATAAGGTGATCATGAATGATTCCACCCCAAACATTAATCGAGAATCTCTGTTGATGGTTGTCCTGTCGCACTTCATTAGGATTTTCAAATGCCCAATTATGAGAGTCACAAAAGTTGAAGATGCCATCGCGAGTAAAACCAACCTCATCCTTGATTAAGATACAGGCTAGGAAATTGATGAACACAGCACACTGCTGCAACATTCATTGGCAGAAACGTCTTCTTGGCTCAAAGTCTGCCTCATTTAATCCTTGCACACACTGAAGGTGATACAGGTATAGAAGATTTCATGCAGAATTCTCCAGATAGTCATAAGACTCTTTCCCTTTATTGCCATGCGTCTTGTGCTTTGTGATGGGTCTTAATCCACAGCACGAAGAACTCATTCTTCAAGCTCAATGTCTCGTACCGCTCTTGTTCTCCCAACATCCTTAGTACTCCTCTCAAATGTGCCATTCTCTCTCAAGCATTGGTGAATTCGTGCGAATGTTCTTGCCCACAGTAACTGACCATTAAAGTTCACATGCTCGTGCTGCATTGCCATCTGCACACCAAACGTGTAGTACAGGGCCAGCAAGATGAGCACTGGAAGTGTGAAATGCTCTACCCCTACTATCACCCCTCTCTGTTTCCTTCTGTCTGGCAGGTAAACAAATAGGGGATGTGTATTGCAGTGGCAGTCATTCAGGTTTTGGGTGAAGCGTCTTTTGCGACGTGATCAAATGCATACTTTAGAGCTCCAGAGTTGGCTAGGATAGCACAGAGTTAATGACACTAGAGAATATGAATGAAGGATGTATACAACTCATATTGGCATTGTGTGAGAAACAGCTCTCTCACCACATTACTGATGTGTTAGCTCTAGCCAAACCTTAAGTTGACAAAAGCAGGTCTATAGAATTAACATGTTTATTACCTTTGTTTTGTTATGCAGTTCCCTTATACTACTAAAGACATTTAAAAGTTTCTATACTGTATTATCAAAAATGAAGGTTATAATTTAAATCTAGTGTATTGAAATTGTTCACAATGTACGTTTTATTAGATAGTGGCATAGTAGTAATGATACTCCTCTAGTTTACTTAGTTATTATCCTTGCTTGTTTCTTTTTAAATATTAGTGTTTCAATGTCCGGCTGCAAACTAGATGAAATTAAACATAAAACACATTGAAAATGTTATCCTTAGCAGGCTCTTGTTCAATGTCAATATGCTGAACAGTTGTTCACTCTGATAAGTAGTACCAAACATGGCCAGTAATTTGCTTGTAAAAAGGCGCAGCTTGGGAAATGTTTTTGGCAGTGATGTGTAAAAATCCAAACCAAGTTTTCCTGAGGTGTGCAATAATGTGTTGCTTTGAAGGTTAATTAATTCCAGTTGCAGTTCATCTTAGGCCACCAAAAGTTCATATATAAATGGATCTTTAATATCAGTGGTTTCGTCTGTGGCAAGGGAAAATGAACAAATAAGTATTTATTTATTTATGCCAACAAACTTACTATTGGCGTTTTTAAACACACAAGCCATGTGTGGGCAATGTTTGAGGGGTAGAACTGGAACTTAAAAATTCAATGCCACAGCTGGGATTTGAACGGAGGGTCTGTGGTTCAAATCCCAGCTGTGGCACTGAATTTTTAAGTTCCACTTCTATCTCTCAAATAAATACTTGTTCTCCCAGTCCCGATTAAACCTTCGTCATTCACTCATGTTCCATGTGCAGCCACCACTGTTCTGTTTACACTGCCACATGACTATAGTCAAAAACAACCAGCTTAGTTGGCTCTACCTTTCTGTTAAAAGAGCCTAGTGGGGACGAGAGGGAGGGTAAATTCACACCTTGAGTGCCTTGCTTCCCACTCCTGGTGTAGTACATATCCATCTGTTCACTTATCACTCATCTTCTTTGACCTATAAGAAAGAAACAGTTGATTCTCAGACCCATGTGCATATGAACTTGTTTTGCTGTTTTGATGTCAGAAACATGTCCCCAAAATATTGACACCAATGAAGATACGTCCTGTATAATATGTATGATGGTCATTAACCTTCAGTCATAATGCTCAGTATTTAGCATGCAATATGCCAAAGTATCAGCACCTGAGTAGCCCACATTTTTATTGACAGAATAGTGTCTGGTTGCTGATCCAGGACACGCAAGTATGAAACCTCTCTCTTGCTGTAACTACATGGTCATATTCAGTGATGGCTCAGGCAAAACTTTACCAATGTGCTACAATATTACAAAAATAACCAGGAAACAAATTCACAGAAAATATATTAAAATAAAAAGTAGTATTCACTCAGTGATGAAAAATGAAGTCCATACATCGTTTTCTGCTGCAGAATTTATCTACAACTTTGGAGTTAAAACCATCAATGTACTAAGATAAGTGCGCTGTTTATTATATGTTTTCAATTTCCACTACGTTTCTTTATTAATACATCAATATGTCCTAGAGCTTCCACTATCCCTGTAACCCATGCATTTCTGTTCCCGAATGACAAATATGGAAAGCAAAAAGATGAACCTTGAACAGATCCAAATGTTTTCATACATGTTCATACTAAATTTCCTCATATGCTTACTGTTTTTACTGCTTTTTGACTTAAATTACTCTACTCCATAGATCTACCGTAAAAGGCCACTTTAGCAGATCATTTACCAAATTTACCATGTTACTTGCACAATAGCACAATACTTTATGCACACTTTAAAATAAAAAATCTGATGTGCAGCACTCACATGACTTTCTCTACTCTTGTACAAACTATTTGTACAAATTCTTATTCCTATTATCTTCTTCATCTTAGTTGAGATAAACATTTGTACAACTTATCTTATTGCTTATTTCCTTATAGGTGCAAGGGGAATGTTAGAATACAGTAGGCTTTGTGCGATAGTCAAATGTTTTAAAGCTTTGAGATTCTGTTGTCTTTGCACACTTAACATAAAAAAATGAACAATGATCCATTTCATGAAAGTTCTAAGTTTTCCGAAACTCACACACATAACAAGGAATATCTCCGAAGTGGTTCACCCTACAAGAAAATTTATTCAGACAAATTGTGTATTTTAGCAAGATCTACATTTTTTTGTATAGTATGATTTGGTCTATCTCTAACGGTTTGCCAGTTATGCAAAAGTCGTCCAGAGTAAATACGACTACAGGGGCTATAGCCAAAAAATTCAAGATATACATTTCATTTGCCATAAAAATATCTCAAACATATGACATTTTAATCAAAATCGTTAGAGCCATTTTCAAGAAAATCAAAATTTTCCGTGTAAAGGGTAGTTTAGGGTGGGGCTACTTTCTTCAAAATCTTTGTGTCGCATCCTTGAAAGACATTAAACTTAAATACCAACTTTGGTTTTTAACCGACTTTTCGTTTTTGAATTATGCTGTCCACAAGCTGACTGACACACAGACACACACACAGACCTTTTTCTAAAAATGCCTTTTTTTGGACTCAGGGGGTCTGAAAACATATATTTCCGGTGAAATCTCGACATCGAATTTTTGGGTGGAATACAATACTTCCCCTACTTAACTAAACCCCGGCGCGACAGCCCACGAGGGGCCAAGGCCTACCGCCCAGCTGCTGCGTCCCCCACCTCTGCCCACTACAGGCGTCATTGGTGAGGTGCAGTATTTGAGGGTGGGACGTGGTCAGCGCCCCGAGCCCTCCCGGCCAGTTATGCTGTCTTCTAGACCTGGGGCCGCTACTTCTCCATCAAGTAGCTCCTCAATTGGTACCCCCGGGACCTAACGAGGCTGAGTGCACCCCGTGCCAGACCTCCCAGAGGGGATAAAATCCCCATGCTGGTACCGGGGATCGAACCCAGGTCCTCCGTGCCAGAGGCAAGCGCGCTAACTTCCCCTACTTACCAGTAGAGAAAGTAAAAGTGCACCATAAGACACTACATCATATACCAACACCACCTTATTGAAGAGTGCTACAATAATTGCAGCGCCCTTACCACTTGCAGGGATGACATCACATCAAAGCATGTGCAGTCAAAAATAGACTGTTGCATCCATAGAGTAATAATGGACTAGGGAGCTAAATAGTTCATTGTACATGAGGACAACATTCAATCCTAAAGTCACGCATTGTGTCCATTGGAATACATTTGAGGAGGTGCAATTGCTAGTGTATTTTGATAAGTTTCAGTGGTTTCAGAGTCTAAATAAAAATGCATTTTCTAATATGAACAAATATGGTGCATTATTGTTATTGCTTTGTTGCAATGAGGAATTTGTGAAAGGAGGACAAATAATGTTTGAGGAGTAGAATCAGAATTGAAAAATTCAATGCCATAGCTGAGATTTGAACCACAGATCATCTGCTCTATGCACAGCTGCACAGCTTGGTGTTTTAAAACAATCGTTAGGTTGATTGTCCTTAGAAAATGTTTTCAAGGAGGAATAACCCTTCATTTGTAAGTATGATTGTCAAGACATCACTTATAGCCATGCACTGAATGTTAATCCCAGATTTTAAAATACTGAAATTGAGTTGAGACTGTGAAGGGAGTAAATGTGTTCATCAACAGCTTGAAATTATGTTGTGTAGAAGTGCTCTTTGCCAGTGCCTTTTTAAGCAATACTTGCTAACCTTTTCTTTCACAGTTTTCCAAAGGACAGTTTCTTATTAGTTTATTTAATATAAACTATCGCATTTAATGTTTTGAAGTTTGAACAGAATATTAAGTTTAAAACCAAACAATTTATGTTGATCAGATAGTTTTAAAATATTTTTAAGGCTAAACAGTAGCTTTACTGCATTATTTATTGTGAAGAGAAACAATTTAATATGTTAAACATAAGGTGGCATCAGATTATTAAACGTATAAGACAAAGAAAGGTTATAAACTTGAAGATTATGTAATTTGCCTAATCAGAACAGGTGGCTGTAATAATTATTGTGTGCAAAATATATAAACAAAATTATTAATACCAACGTAAAAATTATTACTTCATTTTCTTTCTTTCTAGAAAGACATATGAAAAAGATTTTCCTCCAAATGGGCAGATTTCTGACTGTTGTGTATTTAATGCATTTTAACTTATTTTGCCTATAGATGAACAAATAGAACTTCATAATGAGAAGAATCATGTTCCCACAACACATAAACAGAAATGTTGAAATTTCATATGAAGTATCAAGAACACCAACAAAGCATCAAAGGTATTCAGCATTAATATAACTGCTTGTGATGCATTAACTGCACATATGCCACAAAATCTAAATGGCAAGTCCTGGACTACCAGCTTCCTTAGCTTTTAGCAGATAACATAACAAATCTAAGAACTTCAACATCACTAACATTACATTAACATAGGGCTGCTAAATGAGCACATGTACACACCAAGTTTTGTATATAGAACATTAAATCTATAAAAAGTAACCGATAAGCTTCGGTACCCAGCAAGTGCAAATAGTCTTTCTTTCTTTTATTACTATGTGGAGATTTCAACAGCAACTGTGCTGATTGCTCCCTGGACTGCAGTATTTATATCAGTGGCTGGAGGGTAGATCTGATGTGATTGGTCTGGTTGGGCAGTGGGCTGGACTTGTGTTGGTAGTGTGCTGCTGTCTTCTGGCGTCTGATGGGTTGCGTGGAGTTCTTGATATTGGCTTTTGTCAGTACTGCTTGCCATATTCTGTTTAGTTTAAGGCCTTCCTCTTTGTGACTTGTGTTTTTATGTTTCTGTATTTCAATGGCTTCATGGAATAAGCGAGAATAATAATGGGAAGTAGATGCCAGAATGTCTGTGTTTTTATACTGGATGATGTGTTTACCTTTTTCGAGTATGGCATGTTTTGTAGTTGCTTATTTTTCTGTCTGACCCTTATGACAATTTCTTTTGTGTTCATCAATGAAAGTTTTTATGCTTTGTTGTGTGGTTCCAATGTATACTTTGCCACATGAACATGGTATTCTGTATACTCCCGCTGTGGATAGAGGATCCCTGGGGTCTTTGGCTGATCGGAGTATATTGCAGATCTGTTTTGTGGGTTTGAAGGCGGTGTCAATGTTGTGGCATTTGAATAGCTTGCCAATGCAGTGTGTGACTGATCTGATTTATGGTAGAAAAGCCTTGTCCTTCCTATTGTTTGTAGCTATTTGTGTGTTGGTGGAACTTCTCTTAGGATGTAATCTCTGTTGATTTCTCGTTCTCTATAGCCATTTGATTGCAGTGCTTTATCTAAGTGTTGAAATTCTTGATGTAAATATTGTGGTACACAGGTAATGTAATGTAATTTATTGTGCCAGTTTATCAGTTTTACGTTGACTTTGGACATGTCAGTTATACATACAGTTATACAATTTTACAAATACAAATTATTTACAAATATAGCAAATTTACATATCCATACAGATAACACATTTACAGTTCATTTAAAATCATACAAGGCTTTGTCTATTAAATATTTTTTTAGCTTACATTTAAATAGTCTTTTTGAGCTGACAACAAATTTTAATTGTGTTGGTAACTTGTTGAACATCTTTATTCCTCCTAAGCTAACATCTTTCTCTGGGATGCCCTTATTAACATTTTGTCTGTGGAAATCAGAGTTGTTTCGTGTGTTATAGTCATGTATTTGATTATTTCTTGTTAAGTTTTGCTTTTCTAGTACATATAATATAGTCCTATAAACATACAGAGAGAAAATGGTGAATATTTTTTTATTGATAAAAGTATCCCTGCATGATTCTCTTGGTTTTAATTTGTACATAAGTCTAATGCATCTTTTTTGAAGAATAAATATTCTTTCCAAGTGTGTTTTTGCAGAACAGCCCCAAATTTCTATCCCATACGTCATGTGGGAATATATTACCTAAAAATTTATGTGCTTGCACTTCCTCGATAGTGTTACCCTGTATTTGTAAGCTCATATTCAAGATATTTTTATTTGATGTGTTAAATTGGATCATTTTTGTTTTTCCCATATTACATTTAAGGTTGATAGCCTCGAAGTAGTTCAAGATCTTGGAAGCAGAGTTGTTCATATTTATGTTCAATTCCTCTGTGTTTTTACTCCAGCAAATGACTGTTGTATCGTCTGCATAGGTGACAATAGATGTATTTATTGGGTGCACAATGTCATTAACATATATAATGAATAATAAGGGTCCCAATACTGTTCCTTGGGGTACTCCATACTTACTGATCCCTATTTTTGAGTGTATTTTATTGATGAATTTACCTTTTTTGTGGGAGACTTCTGTTAACTGACTTCTTCCATTAAGGTAATTACTGATTAGTTTCTTGGGTAGACCTCTAATTCCATAGTTTTCCAATTTATTCAATAAAACTTTATGATCGACGCAATCAAAAGCCTTAGACAGATCGAAAAATAAAGAGCTAACCTTATACTTATTTTCCATTTTCTTGGTAACTTCTCGAATAAACTGGCTAAGAGCAGTGGATGTAGATTTTCCTTTTCTAAAACCATGCTGGAAGTTTTGTAATAATTGGTGCTTGTTGAAGTAAGAAATAAATCTTTCTAGTAAGAAAGACTCTTTCAAAGAGTTTGGCTACCTCAGACGTTAAGGTTATTGGCCTATAATTATTAACATCTTCTTTGTTTCCCTTTTTGAATAACGGCTTTATTATTCCTAGTTTTAATAATTTTGGAAATTCTCCTTCTTCTATAGAGCAGTTAATGAGATATGTTAATGGTCTAACCAAAGCATTCCTACATTGTTTTATTATTGCTGGACTGATCTCATCCCACCCACTACTTGATTTATTTGATAAATTATTCATTAATTTACTAATTTCGTTTTCTGTTAATGGTCTGATAAAAAAAGAGGACTGGACAGGTGTAATAATAGCAGCATTATCTGAATAGTTCATTAAGTCTGATGTTTGCATGGCCATGTTTATAAAAAAGTCGTTGAATTTATTACTTACAATTACAGGGTCCTGTGTCAATTTCCCATATATGTTTAGCTGAATATTTTTATGAAATTGTCCGTCTTTTCTAGTGTCATTTATCAAATTCCATGCAGATTTGTTAATATTTTTGGAATTCTCCATTTTTACTCTGTATGCTTTAGCTTTTACATTCTTTAGCTCATTTAAATATTGTTGTTTTACAGTCTTATACTTATTTTTATAATATATAGTTGACTGTACTCTTATACAGTATATGCATATCTTTCAGTTTCTCTTTTAGCCTAACCAATTCTACTGGCAACACAATTCTTTCTTTTTTAATCTTATTTACTGTACCTTGTTTTAGTGGACAACAATCATCAAAGTGTAATTTAAAGACATTATAAAAGTTATTCCATGTATTATTTATACTATTATAGCTATAGATAGAATCCCAGTTTTCATTATTTAGTTTATGTACCAATCTAGATATATTTTCTTTCTTTAAATCCCGAAATACTCATATTTCCTTTGGCTGTGTCTCATATTTAACAATGTGAAATTGGATGATTTGAGCATAATGATCTGATATGTGAGTATTAATTATGGAATATGAGTGTTCTGATATATTGGATGCTATGTGATCAATAGTTGAGGATGTATTTAATGTTACTCGAGTTGGTTGTTGGATTATGTCCTTGATATTATACATATCTAGTACCGCTTTTAACTCTTTGTATGAGTGGTCAGATTCATCTAGATTTATGTTGAAATCGCCTCTAAGAATAACTTTAGTATCTTTGTTCAGGTGTCTATGTAGCAGTAATTCTAATTGGGAAATAAAATCTTTAACAGAGGCTGAAGGTGACCTATACAATCCAATTACAAGTATGTTCCCTTTATTTGTTCCTATCTTTATAGCAGTTGCTTCAAATAGCTTTTCTACGCAAAATTGTTCTATATTTATTACTGTGGTCTTTATGTTGTTCTTTGTGAGTATCATAACCCCCCCTCCCTTGTAACTTGATCTGGAGTATTTACTAGCAATTTTATAATTGTCCACTTTACAGACATCATCCGTACTCATGCCATGTTCACTTATAATACAGATATCTGCATTTAATTCATGCAAATTATGGGTCAGTGCTATAAACTTTGTCCTTATATATTGTATATTAAGATGGAAGACATTGAGTACTTGTTCATGATTTGCATGCACGTTAACATGATTTACCTTTGTCTCAATGGTTGACACTGATACACTTGCTTTATCATCCACCTTTACTGTTTTCAGTTTCCCTGTTTTACAGTAGATATTACATTACACAATAAGTTGCCAAATATGTGAGAGCCTCTGCGGTTTAAATGCACACCATCCCTAGCATAATCTTTCTCTTTAAGCCAACAGTTCCCATCCACCATTGTACATTGTTTTACACTGCACATCCAGTCTAAATTACTGTTTATTATGGATATACGTCCAGCACTTACATCTTGACGTTGTAGTATTCCACTTACGATAATTTTTGTCCTCGGCACTTCCTTGTTGATGTAATTCACTATGTCCATAGTGTCGCCCATTATCTCTTCTGCCATAACGCCTCTGCGAATGTTGTTCGTCCCCACGTGCAGAACGATTACCTCTGGATTCATCTCCTTTAGATCCATACGCTCTATTTTGTGCTGAAGTTCCGTCGTGCATATTCCGGGATAACAATAGACATTGTAGCCTTTTTCCTTGCAAAGTTCCCCCGAGAATTTGAGTAAAGAGTCCCCTAGCACTAATGAACTTTTTTTCTGCATACTCTTAGCTTCTTTTTTCCTAGCAGAATTTGCCGTTTGATTTACTATTTCCGTGGAGATTTCTTCCTTAGATGTACTCAATACTTCATATCTATTCGTCAGTTTTAAACTGCTTTCACATTTGGTTTTGTTTGCTATGCTTGTTTCAGAATGCCATCGTAATCTACGTCTTGATACATGTTCCGTGAATTCGTCATCTTTCCTTTCTGTTGGTTTGGTATGGAGCAGCTGTGATTTCAGTGTTTCATTTTCTTTTCGCAGACTTAATATTTCTTCCTGTGCCGCTTTTAAGTCCTTATTAAGTATGTCAATAATCATATGTAATTAAGCTACCATTTCACCGCCATCTTGCTTTCTCTCAGTTGAGACCATGCGTTCACCTTTTTTTGTCTGTTTTTCATTAATACCTCCACTTTGCATTTTGCCTTCATTTCCACTGTCTTCCTTTGAGCTGTATTTTTTCTTGTAACTGTTCCCTATCGGTTTCACTATGTAATTAATATAACTTTCTACGGATTTTTGTTGGATACTACGGGTTACCATTCCACACGCCGTCGCCATGACAGTAAGGTGCTTGTAGCTCGGTCTGCCAGAGTTTTGATCATAGTGCGCTTTTGTTTCGGATGGTGATTAGAGTTCTTGTGAAGGTGGCAGTCTGTATGGATTGGTTTTTGGTACACTTTGTGGCCTAGTGTGCCATCCTCTTTCCTGTTTACTATGACATCCAAAAAAGGCAATTTTCCATCCTGTTCTTTTTCCATGGTGAACTGTATTTGATGATTGATGCTGTTGAGGTGATTCAGGAATTCTGTCAAGGCTAATTCTCCATGGCTCCAAATGATGAACGTGTTGTCCACATAGCGCCACCAGCATGAAGGTTTAAGTGGTGCTGAATCCAAGGCGGTAGCTTCGAAGAATTCCATGTAGAAATTTGAAATAACCGGGCTTAGAGGACTTCCTGTTGCAACACCGTCTGTCTGTTTGTAGAATTCATGGTTCCATTGGAAGTGTGTAGTGGTGAGAATGTGGTGAAAGAGCGCCATAATGTCCTCTGGAAAAATCTGCTTGAGCTGTGTTATGGCTTCACTGACTGGGACCATGGTGAACAGAGATGTGATGTCAAAACTGATGAGTTAGGTTGTAGGCTGATGGTCTTGAGTTTTTTAATCTAGTGGGCAGGGTCTTAGATGTATGTGTCAGTGTTGCTGATGTGAGGTTGTAGTATGTTTGTGAGGTATTTTACAACCGTGTACGTTGGTGAGCCAATAGCGCTTCATCTGGGAAGAAGGAGCCCAGTAGGCTACGGCCCACAATCCTGGATTACACTGTATCTAGTATTGACACTGGCCGTGAAAGCTTTAGAGCTTTGAATGTTGCTTATGTTATCCACCAGTACAGCTGCCAACTTTAGACTAACAAACATGCTATTCCAAACAAACAGGTGTCAACATTACACTAGCAAATACTAACTCCTTAAGTGAATAATGACTCTTTTAGGGCCTTAAGATACAAAGCATAGCCGATGGATATTTTTTATAAGAAGAGGAGTGGAACAATTACAGCCAAGGTGAAGAAAAACAAAACATAGCGGAAACATCAGTGTAGCTGAACCCAAATGGTGCAGGATAGTCATACAAAACTCATAGAAATAAATAACGGTTACTACACATTAAACTACAGTAGAAGCCCCACAAATTCAAAATTCTGAATCCAAATATAAAATTCATAATTTAAAAAATGGTAAAAAGCTTTTTTGTAGTGTACAGAAAACATTTTTAATATAGAATTGACAAACTCTTATTGAAACTATACACATTGGAACAAAATATTTATTGCACCAAAATGTTTTGCTGAACTTTGCTATAGGCAATGTGCCTGTATATAATGCATTTAATCCATGTTATACAACATTTTCACATTTACTTAGTACTGTACCAGTAACTATCACATGTTTATTAAGCAGTAATTTTCACTGAACTTGCAAAATCGGTAATCTTCTTTCGTGAAGAACTAAAGATGTGAAGTTATGCCACCATTGCATGAACATCATGTCGTTTGCTATGGGAGCAGCGTGCTGTTATATGTAGCGTAATGCCAATTGAAGGGCATCTGTAGCATCAGAATTGACACAGTATCCTTAGGAAAGTCTTCTCCTTCACTATCTCCATCTTCAGAGTTACTACCAGGTTGATTCTGGACCACAGAGACAATGACTGCATCACTGATGTCTCAAAGACCATTATCGTTGACTGATATCCGTTCAAGAAGGCAATTTTCCCCCAGTATTTTCTCACCCTGAGAGTTAAATGATATCATCATTGTTTGATGCCAAAATGGATGGATTTTCTTCAAATACAAAACTTGGCCATAGTTTCTTCCATGATTTTTCTAATAACTGTTTATTCAAGCTGTCTCAAGCCTCAGCTACCCAGTAGGTGACGTTCTTTATTGTTATTTTCTTCATTTTCTGCAAGATTGTAGAAGAATAGTCCTCTTCTTCAATTAGAAATCATAGAATCATTTTTCTGTAGTTTAATAACTTAAAACACACCTTGGTATTGGACCAAGGTGTGTTACAAGATAGAAGTTACATTTGGTGGCAAGGTAAATGCTTTAATGTCTCCATTGACTAGCAGTATTTCAAAGGAATGAGATGGAGCATTGTCAATCAATAGTAATGCTCGACATGGCAGTCCATGTTCTCTATTGAACCTGCTAACAGAGGGAATGAATTGTTTGTTGAAGCACTCTTTAAACAAACCACCAGTTATCAAAGATTCATTTTGGTTTCTGTAATACACAGGAAAACAATTTATATTCATGTCTTTTAGGGCACATGACTTTGCAGACCTTCCGATTACTGCAAATGGTACTTTGTTTGTTGCCACAGCATTGCTACAAGCTAAAACTGTAAGGCATTGCTTATTAATTTTAAACCCTGGTGCACACGACTCTTCTTTCGAAGCAAGACATTTTGCTTCGAAATTCAGTCCAGTTTCATCAGCATTGTAAACCAGCTGTGGCGAGTAATTTATTCCATATTTCTTCTTAGCAAGAACCACCTCTACTTAAGTGTGGCCTGTTTTGTCTGGTATATCATTTATACCAGTCTAGGGGACACTGCAGGGAGGCAGTCTATTTCATTCCCCTATTCTACATATTAATAGGGGGAAATTGTTAGGTTCTATTTTTAATGTGGTTAACAGGAATGTACCAGCAAATATGTGCACAATTTTTTGCATACCTTGGAGTTTTTCTGAGTCACAGGCCAGAAAACAATGCAATCTTGCTAATGAAAGGTAGTTTGAGTGAAGTAACAATGTCAATAATTTCATTTGATAAGTAATGGAAAATACTAGTGACAGTTTGTTAGAAGTACCTTTCTCATTAATGCAACTTTTGGAAAAGATGCAAACTAAGCAGTTAGATAGGGCTACACTAGAGCTTGATATAAAACAAACAGCCTTGTCAAATGAACATATGCTCGTAAGTTTCACATAAAGATGTATGACCGTGATTGTGTGTGTGTGTGTGTGTGTGTGTGTGTGTGTGTGTGTGTGTGTGTGTGTGTGTGTGTGTGTGTGTGTGTGTGTGTGTGTGTGTGTGTGTGTGTGTGTGTGTGTGTGTGTGTGTGTGTGTGTGTGTGTGTGTGTGTGTGTGTGTGTGTGTGTGTGTGTGTGTGTGTGTGTGTGTGTGTGTGTGTGTGTGTGTGTGTGTGTGTGTGTGTGTGTGTGTGTGTGTGTGTGTGTGTGTGTGTGTGTGTGTGTGTGTGTGTGTGTGTGTGTGTGTGTGTGTGTGTGTGTGTGTGTGTGTGTGTGTGTGTGTGTGTGTGTGTGTGTGTGTGTGTGTGTGTGTGTGTGTGTGTGTGTGTGTGTGTGTGTGTGTGTGTGTGTGTGTGTGTGTGTGTGTGTGTGTGTGTGTGTGTGTGTGTGTGTGTGTGTGTGTGTGTGTGTGTGTGTGTGTGTGTGTGTGTGTGTGTGTGTGTGTGTGTGTGTGTGTGTGTGTGTGTGTGTGTGTGTGTGTGTGTGTGTGTGTGTGTGTGTGTGTGTGTGTGTGTGTGTGTGTGTGTGTGTGTGTGTGTGTGTGTGTGTGTGTGTGTGTGTGTGTGTGTGTGTGTGTGTGTGTGTGTGTGTGTGTGTGTGTGTGTGTGTGTGTGTGTGTGTGTGTGTGTGTGTGTGTGTGTGTGTGTGTGTGTGTGTGTGTGTGTGTGTGTGTGTGTGTGTGTGTGTGTGTGTGTGTGTGTGTGTGTGTGTGTGTGTGTGTGTGTGTGTGTGTGTGTGTGTGTGTGTGTGTGTGTGTGTGTGTGTGTGTGTGTGTGTGTGTGTGTGTGTGTGTGTGTGTGTGTGTGTGTGTGTGTGTGTGTGTGTGTGTGTGTGTGTGTGTGTGTGTGTGTGTGTGTGTGTGTGTGTGTGTGTGTGTGTGTGTGTGTGTGTGTGTGTGTGTGTGTGTGTGTGTGTGTGTGTGTGTGTGTGTGTGTGTGCGTGCGTGCGTGCGTGCGTGCGTGCGTGCGTGCGTGCGTGCGTGCGTGCGTGCGTGCGTGCGTGCGTGCGTGCGTGCGTGCGTGCGTGCGTGCGTGCGTGCATTTTCTTTTTTTTTCTTTTTTTATTATCAGCATGCCCCATTACAAAGCATAATATTACATGCATTTATATACATAATTGACAAGTATAATGAAGTACAGAGTTACCATAAGTATTTGGATTACATTAATGGTCTTACACAGTTTATATTTACACTAATATAGTTCGTACAAATTTCTTGAATGCTCTTAAATGTTTTGCTACAAGTTCTTCAGGGGTACTGGCCAGTTACTGCCGTTATTATTTATGGCTTTAATTAGATCTGTTCTTTGTTGCTTTTTGTGCTGACACTCATAGATTAGATGATAGACTGATTCTGCTGCTCTTCTGCATGTACACGAAGGATCGTCTATTATATGGAATCGATGGAGATATGCGTTTGTTTTCCCATGGCCTGAAACTATTGCTGTGAATTCTGGTGTGTTTGGTAAGCGCAGCTTGAGTCTTGTCCTGATTGAGGGAAAAAAGGATTTACTCACTAGTCCTTTAGTTGTGTTATTCCATCTTCTCTGCCACTCTGCCAAACCTAGTTCTTTGATTTCGCTTTTAAATGTCGATTTAGGGATCCTATCGTAGATTGTTTCCAGGCGTTCATCTTTAGCAGCTTGTTTGGCGAGTCTGTCTGCTAGCTCATTGCCAGTTATTCCTACGTGAGCTTTCACCCAGCTGAAATATATTTTCCATTGGCACTGTTCTAAATTATGAACTGTCTTCAGAATACTATTATCGTATTGTGCTTTGAGTTGTTGTTGAGTAAGGAAATTGTTATTTTACTGTCTGTAAAAATGACTATAGTGATAGTTTTATCCTGTAGAGTATGGATTTCTTGGAGAGCTTTAAATATTGCAATTTGCTCAGCTTGATTATTAGAGCACCTCGAATCTAATCTATATGTTAGCTCTCTTAGGATTGTGTCTCCCCTATATATCACAGCAGCGGCTCCAACTTTGTTTTCTGCTTTACTGCCATCGGTAAAGACAGTTATATCGTATTGTGCATTTTTCTGTGGTTCTTTAATGTATACTTTTTCAGCTGGATGGCGCCATATTGTTAAATCTATTGGTGTGTCATAGTCCCCTCCTCCGTGTGTTGACTCATACTCCTGAATTTTACCGGCAATAGTGATGTCAGTAGGTTGATTTCCAGCTATGACACAAGAAGCATCGTAGGAAACAGTCCTATATGCCTTTGCTTGTTTAATATTGAAGAGCCGTTGGACTCTCTGAAGCTTGTTGAGGTTGTTTTGTTTCTTTAGAGAGTCTCCCCATACTGGCGAACCATAAGTTAAAATAGGTTCTATGGCCCCCTTGTATATGGTATGAAGTGCCTTGCTTCCCAAGCCCCAGTGGAGTTTTGCCGATTTAGATAATGTATGGATCAATGCTATTGCCTTTTCGTGAACGTGGTCTATATGATTATCAAACGAGAATCTTCTATCGATGTATATCCCTAGGTATTTTAGTTCTTCTACCTGGTCTAATATTTTATCATTAAGATATATATCTACTTTCTCGTTTCGTATATTCCTTTTTCTTGTTACGAGCATAACTTTTGATTTTGTATCGTTAAACTGTAGCTTATTGTTCTTAGCCCAGAATTCTACTTTCTTCAAATCTAGATTCGCATAGTTTTCTGTTTCCCTGATACTCTTGCCTTTAGTCATTATTAATATGTCATCTGCAAAAGCTACTACTTCGGTTCGGTGTGAGAACTCTGAGTTGAGTAGCGAATTGTACAGTATATTCCAGAATCCGGGACCGCAACACGATCCTTGAGGGCAACCTTTCCTCACTCCCTTCTCCACTTTATGGGAATTAATAAACAAACTTGCTGTTCCCTCCTTAAAGTAATTCTTAGAGAGTTGATACAGATTTCTTGGGCATTTGAGTCTTCTTAAATTATCTAATATACTCGGCCACCATGCTGCATCGAAGGCTCCCTTGACGTCCAAACTGATCAAAATTACATATCCGAATTCCATTAGGTTGTGCTGTACGAAGCGCTTCATAGCCATTGCCACATCAATAGTACTTTTCTGTGGGATGAATCCATACTGGCGGATGCTGTGTAGTTTCCTTGAATATATGAAGTGATTGATTCTGTTAATCAATAACTTTTCTAAGGCTTTTCCACCAACATTCAGAAGGCTGATAGGCCTATATTTAGCGACACTTTCACTTCCTTCTTTATTCGGTTTAACTATAGGAACTATAATTGAATGTTTCCATCTCTTCGGAAAACTAGACACTCGTTATACATTGACGTTAGGAAAAATGGAAAGAGGGTGAATGACCTTACAATGATATCACTCGTGAATCCATCCTCTCCTGGTGCTTTGTTAGGATCGAATTTCGTCAAAACCGATAGTATCTCATTTTGTGTGAACTCTACATCGTCCGGTGTGTCCACCTCTGCTGTCATTGAGCTTCTTAATAATTTATGTTGTTCGGTGTCATCTTCTTCAGTGTCATCTGGGACAAAATACTTTATCATGTACTCCGCTGTGCTTTTTGAATCAATGGTGTATGTTTTATCCTCCTTTTGAAGCGTGGTTATTTCTTACTGTCCTTTCATTTTCCCAGCTGCTATTTTATATATAATATTCCAAGGATTAGAACCGTCAGTGTTGCTGCAGTACTCCTTCCATGATTTAAATTTTTCAGCATTCAATTTCGATTGATAGTTCCTGTTCCCTTCCATATATTGAGTTTTCCTTTCCTGTCGCAGTTGTTCATTGTTCAACGTTCTTTGGTAACGACGTCTGAGGGCGTTCACTTTCTTTCTTAAAATGGTTAACTCTGACGTCCACCATGGTACAGCTCTCTGGCTGATTCGCAGCCTTTTCCCTTTGCTTTTTCTAAAGGCTCCATTGCATGCCCGAGTTAAACACGCACTCCACTGCTCAACTAGCTGCTCAGTATCTGACCTGCTTTTAACTTTGCTGCTAAGTTCTTCATCTAATCCTACACTGTGGTTTTCACAGTTAAACACTGAACGAAGATTTTCAGTCAGTAGTTTATCGATTTTTTTATAGTTTCCGCCTTTAGTAAGATATCTAATTCTATAGGGAATGTTCACTATTCTTTGGTTAGCTGCGCCCATGATGAAACATATGATTTTATGGTCAGAGCAGCTTTCTTCCTCACTAATTTGCCATTCTGTTATATATTTTATAAGTTTAATATTGGTAATGGTTAAGTCTATCCAGCTTTTTCCGCGTATCGTTTCATATGATGGCGTGTCTCTGTTTTGGTTTGCTATAAACAAGGAATTTATAGTTATAAATTCTTCTAGAGTTTTACCTCTTTCATTAGTTATGACGTCGTACCATAGTTTGTTTCGGGCGTTTGTGTCTGCTGCTATTATTAATCCACTGCCTGTTGTGTGGTCTAGGATACTCTCAATTTTTCTGATATTGCCTTCAATATTCTGATCCCCGTCGAAGTACATTGAGGCTCCAAAGAATGTGGTGCCTTCGTATTCTACTTCAACTAGTACACAATCGCCGTCGGAAATTTGAGTGATTGCCAATGCATTTATCTTTTCATTGTTAATAAGAATTGCTGCCCTCTTCCTCCCGTTGCCTCCAGTATATTTTCTTAATGTCAGGTATTCCTGCCAATTTATTATTAACAGTGTAAGGTTCTTGTATAAAAATAACATCCACGTGGTTTTGTATTAAAAGCTGCACCAGATTATTAGTTGCAGTTCTGGAGTGTTTTAAGTTCACTTGATAACATTTTAACGTTAAACAGCTGTGTCTCATATTAATATGCTATGTTCTGTTGACACCTTTGTAATGCAGCTTGATATGAAGGGCAGCTACCGCTGAGTGAAGAGTGGTTCACATCAATATTAGAGTCTTTATTATATTTCAGAAAAGTAGTGCAATTAATGCACTTATACTTTTCTTCGGAAGTTTTGCAGTTCTTTAGAAGATGTTCTCCTGAACATTTAGGGCATGTTAGTTTCCCTTTACATGTCTGTGCGCGATGATTGTATTTTGAGCCTTTAAAGCAGCGGTTAACTTTAATGTAGTCATCCCATGAACATATATTCCAGCTAAGTTTGATCTTCTTGCCTAGTAATTGCCTTCTAGCTTCTGGACTGATTTCTATAATTATATTTTTGTTTTTCTTTCTATCAAGAAATTCAAATATTGGCTTTAATTCATCTTTATGACTATATAATTCCTCATTTTGAGAAGTTAAGGCTTTGGCCACATTCCCCTTCATGATTTCATCGCCAACATTAAATATAATAATCCGTGGGTTTAATTTATTTCGCGTTACTGCCTCAAGTTCCTCTCCGCATTTCTCATTTATTTTGCTGCAGATGGTGTCAGCTTCTTCTTTGTTAGAGGATTCAATCAAAATCTGACCATTCCTTAGTTGTATGTATGTATATGTGTGTGTGTGTGTGTGTGTGTGTGTGTGTGTGTGTGTGTGTGTGTGTGTGTGTGCGTGCGTGCGTGCGTGTGTGTGTGTGTGTGTGTGTCTCTTTATTCACCGTAAGAATTTTTTTACAAATTCATGGCTTCGTCAATTTTTAAATAGGGAATA
This sequence comes from Tenodera sinensis, assembly GCA_030765045.1. Taxonomy (NCBI): domain Eukaryota; kingdom Metazoa; phylum Arthropoda; class Insecta; order Mantodea; family Mantidae; genus Tenodera; species Tenodera sinensis. The sequence goes on from JAUKNM010000021.1 coordinate 860,699, forward strand.
CAAATAATTAATATTGGTTTAAACAATATCATGAATACAAATAATAATAACAGAGACAGCATTACAGTCATAAGAGTATAAGATATATATATATATATATATAGCCTACAGATTAAACACAGATAAAATTATTCAGAGAGTGAGTCAAAGAACTCCTGCACACTGTAGAAGGTTTGCTGAATTAGAAAATTTCTAACTTCTTTCCTAAACTTAGTTCGACTGCTACTGTGGATTCTATATGTGATTTTATTATACATGTGTATGCCTCTATGCAGTATGGAATTTACCTTTTTTGTTGTTCTGGCAGTCTGTATGTGTATTTTATTACTATTTCTGGTACTATGTGTATGAACAGTGTTGTTTATGCTAAATAAGTGAATATTGTCCCTTATAAAACAAACAGTTTCTAAAATATACAGATTTGGCAGCGTAAGAATGTGATTTTGCCGAAAGTATGGTTTACATGATGTTGTCCTGTGCAAATTTAGCATTAGTCTAAGTATTTTCTTTTGCATTATGAATAGCGCACTTATTTCGCTACTGGATCCCCATATAAATATACCATAAGCAAGCACAGATTGTACATAAGAGAAGTAAACCATTTTTAGTGTTTGTAGGTTACTGATGCTCTTTAGGACATATATTACATAATGAACTCGATTTATTCTTGCTGTAACATTCTTAATATGACTTTTCCAATCTAAGTGTTTATCAATTATGATTCCCAAAAATTTTGTTTCGGAGACATATTGTATGGTTTCTTTGCTATATACAATTTTTGGTCCTAGTGATTTAGTACTTCTATTAGAGTTTGTGATGCACATGCAGTGTGACTTTTTTCCATTTAGCACTATTTATTTGCTGCTAACCATTTCTCCATATTTTTCATTGTACTATCAGCTTGAACTTGTAGATCAATGGGATTACTGCCTTTGAGAATAAAATTAGTATCATCTGCATATAATATAGTCTCAACATGTGGTACACTAGACATGTACACTAGAAAAAGTAAGGGGCCTAGATTCGAACCTTGAGGAACTCCACACCTTACTAACTTTGTTTCAGATTTTACAGTGTTATTATCTCAAGTTATTGCAGTTAGTTGTTGTCTGTCAGTTATGTAAGACTTGAACCATTCATACACTATCCCACGCACTCCATAAGCTTCCAATTTTGTCAATAATATGCCATGGTCAACTAAATCAAAGGCCTTACTCAAGTCCATAAATATACCAACTGTTGTATCATCAGTTTCAATTCCTTCCAGTGTTCCCTTAATGAACGCATAAAAGGCATTTAGTATGGATTTGTTTTTCCGGAAACCATTTTGTTTATCACTAAATACAAACTTTTCCATGAAAGGAGCAATCCTGTTATACATAACCGATTCCATAACTTTAGAAAAACCTGATTGAATGGCAATTGGCCTATAATTATTTATATTGTTTGCATCATCTTTTTTGTATACAGGAACAACTTTTGCTAGTTTCATCTTACTAGGAAATATCCCAGTTGACAGTGTGGATGTGAAATCAGGAAGGCACTCTTTTGTTCTCATGTCTGATTTTTGGCAATAATGATGCATAGTGTGCAGATAGTGTAACAGATCTTAGACATCTAAATTGTTAATTAAAAAAACACAGTGAACAGAAACATATTGTTGTGAACCGGTCATCGTCCATGGTTGTGTGCCGATACTACAAAGGGGTGAGATGAGGAAAGGTACCCCTTGGCCGGATATGGCACCTCGTGCTCTCTTCTGAGCACTTCCTCATGTGAGATGGCTGTGAAGGTACAAGCTGGGTTCGTTACACGAGTCCACGAGGATGTCAGAAGACTAGCTAATACTGGCGACGCTCCTACTTAACGACTGGCAGAGAGGTCTGCTGAGCTTGAGTACCACCTGGGATCATCAAACCAGCGAAGCTAGACCTCGATGGGATGGATGGGAGGAGAGGGATAGCAAGGTTTTCAAGGTTGCTGTATCCAAAAAATTAGTGTATGGTTTGAGAGTACTCACGTCATTGTAGCTCTAACCACTGAGTTACCATGGCAACTTGCCAGTATGACATTAAATTCCCCAACCAATTCATATTTTCCCGTTAGACCACTAGGGAATCTCACATCTGACATATGTACTCCAAGGGTGACTTACAATCTTAAGTACTTTATTTCCCGGGTTTGATTAAATAACCTTCAGGTGGCAATTGTTTTTTATGCCAACCAACTTACTGGTGGTTTTAAACACACAAGCCATTTGTTGGTAATGTTTGAGAGGTAGAATCAAGACTGAAAAATGCTGGGATCACGGATATTCCACTCAAGTGTTTTAGACCTTGGTGCTTTGTGGAGGGTCAATGTTGCTCCACAACTAAGTCATGCATATGATAAACAGATGGAGCAACACAACAAAGTGGAGAGAAACAAGTATGTTCATTCTAGGATAATTTATTGTGTCAGGCTTTGTGATGTGTTTGAACTTGGCCTAAGGGGACATGTGAGAGTGACTCATCTGAAAATCTAAGAGGTTTTCTTGGGATTAGTAGATTTAGTTTCCAGTATATACAGTGCAGTGAAACAATACCTGAATCTGATCAGGTTCACTTTTTAAGGGAACATAAAAATCTATCCAGAATGAATTGTTGGGAGTACATACCAGAAACCTATCATGAACTGATAATGCAAGAAATGAAAGGGAATGATTTTGTAGGAATAATGGCAGATGAGACTGCAGATGTTTCCGAGCAACACAGTTAGCATTAGTATTTTGCTACCAGATAAATCGTGTCCCATATAAAAGTGTTTTGAGTTTCCTTAGACTAGAGCAACAAAATGTGGGTGCAGTGTCTAAATTTATCTTAAAGGAAATAGATGCCATATTCAGGGACTTGCCACACAAAATCATTGCTCAAACATACGATGGTGTGAATGTAATGAGCAGAGACCGGAAGTTTAGGCATTATAAATCACTAAAATAGGCAGGCAAAAAGGCATTATAAACAGCTAAAATAAGCAGGAAAAAAAGGCATTATAAATACTAAAACAGATCTTATTTGAGGAGCGTTTTTTCAAAACTCGATAGATGCAAACTTTTACGAAATTGAGATATATAGTATCGGCATAATTTCCACCTTCTGCATCGTTCTTTGAAATCAGATTTTGCAAAATTCGATTCTTGTCCTGTGTAGAAGCTAGGGAATATTAGCAGTTTTTTCAAAACTCAATAGATGCACTTGCTCAGTTAAAGCAAAGGTCGATAGATGCAATTTTATGATTTCATATTCCAAAGTATAGCAACCTCAATTCTAGGAAATGCATGTTGGCATTGACTGCCATCTCACTGTTGCGATTCTTGGAATTCTCATTCATTTCTGCAAGCTTTGTACACTGCTGCATCGCTGGAAATAACTGCGAACTCAGGTTGTGCACTTGAATTTCACATTCATTTCTGCAAGCTTTTTGTTCCCTTTAACTGCAGAGGTCATATCGGCGACCTTACCTATTGGCAATGGTGTTACTCATTTAACAGTGGGTTTTTCGGTTTTTGGGGGTTTTTATACGTTGAATGTACACACACATTCACACTTTTATTCATACTTCCAGACTCAGGGAAGGATGAAGAATAATCTTGGCTGGAGAAAAATTCTTACCCCCTGCCAGAATTGAACCCGGGACCCCTTGCACAGCAGGCAGGTGCTTGTACAAGCTTTTGTTATACTTACATGGCATTTTTATTCTTAGTTGAGACACTGCACTGTACTATGCACAATGGACAGCAGCTCAGATTGTGAAACTATACCAGTCGTAGAATGCGCAGGAGGTAGGAATTGCAAAAACAAGGAAAGGAAATCAAAATGCAAGTCAAGGAAAGCTCATACTCCAGCAATTAAATGTTCACGTGGTCTCGAGTGCACTCCACGAAATCCTAAAACTAAAGCTTCCAAGGAATCGCAGGGGTGTCAAAAGTTAGATTATCTCTCCTGGCTAGAAAATTTCACTTATCTGGGAATGCGCCAAAGGAAACCAGAGGTGACAGAACAGGAATATAACAGAAGGGCATTACTACTGCTATAAAACAAGACATTAAGAAGTACAGATATAGAGAAAGCCACTATGGAAGAGCAAGATCAAGGAGAGGATATTTACCTCCAGAACTTAATATCAGAAAAATGTGGACCAACCTCTGCAACGAAAGAAGATTCAGAAATCTACCATTCTGCTCATTGTCAAAATATAAATACATATTTTGAACAATTCCGCGTGTGACTAACTGACATTTACACTACATTTTCTTCTTAAAATGTCTGTCTAATGGTCAATATAGGTGTAAAAATGTTATTTTAACGACATATGATGACAGAGAATACATTGGCGGTTGTGATAGGGAATATAAAAACCTTAAAATGTGAAATAATTATTTAATAATGAGCGCTAAACTTTTCGTGACTAACTGACATTTTTGTCAACTGTAGGTCAGTTCTCTGTCATCATATGTCGTTAAAATAACATTTTTACACCTATATTGACCATTAGACAGACATTTTAAGAAGAAAATGTAGTGTAAATGTCAGTTAGTCACACGCGGAATTGCTCTTTTACAATAAAATATGATTTGAAGCTTTCCTGGCGATGAACATATTCAAGATGCTCTCGGGCTTCAAGCCAGGTGCAGTGATAAAGAGACATCGATGTTTTGGGAGTGTACATCTCTCCCATCTTCAGGATGAATGAATAGCAAGAGTGAAGGGACCAGTATATGTACTGTCCGCTAGTACGTACCGACTAGAAAACACCCAGTCTAATATGGAGGTGGTTCACCGCTCCGTTGGAATCTGTGTTTTCTGAGTCGGTCGATTTCCAATTTTAAGGCTGGTTTCCAGGATGGACTAAACTGCAATCCAGCGTCCCGGTTCAGTGTACTCTTCTCGGAGGAGATGGGCAGAGCCTCCTTAACCCTCCGTTCCCATAAACCGCTACTTTTGCCACAATGGTCATTTCTTTGAAGTTAGCTCTGTGGTCCTTTTCAAAGCAGTGCTCCGCCAGCCCTGACTTGTCAGGCTGCATTAATCGTACGGACCATTCGTGCTCCTTGACTCTGGTGGAAATGGTCCTGCCGGTTTGCCCTATGTACGGCGTCCCGCATTCACAGGGGATACGGTATACCCCTGGTACATTAAGGTGCAGTTTGTCCTTTACCGGTCTCACTAGGTGTTGGATCTTCAAAGGCGGCTTGTGGATGGTTCTGATGTTGTGTTTAGCGAGAATTCTGCCAGAAAGATTGCCAGTGTATGGGATGCAGGCAGTGGCGGTTGGCTGGTCTGGTGTTTGCTGAGTTCGTGGTTTTCCTCTCTTGGCCTTGGAGATTGAGGCTTCAATATCCACAAAACATAAACTCAGCAAACACCAGACCAGCCAACTGACACTGCCTGCGTCCCATACACTGGCGATCTTTCTGGCAGAATCAGTAGAATTCTCGCTAAACACAACATCAGAACCATCCACAAGCCGCCTTAGAAGATCCAACACCTAGTGAGACCGGTAAAGGACAAACTGCACCTTAATGTACCAGGGGTATACCGTATCCCCTGTGAATGCGGGACGCCGTACATAGGGCAAACCGGCAGGACCATTTCCACCAGAGTCAAGGAGCACAAACGGTCCGTGCAATTAATGCAGCCTGACAAGTCAGGGCTGGCGGAGCACTGCTTTGAAAAAGACCACAGAGCTAACTTCAAAGAAATGACCATTGTGGCAAAATGTAGCAGTTTATGGGAATGGAGGGTTAAGGAGGCTCTGTCCATCTCCTCCGAGAAGAGTACACTGAACCGGGATGCTGGATTGCAGTTTAGTCCATCCTGGAAACCAGCCTTAAAATTGGAAATCGACCGACTCAAAAAACACAGATTCCAACGGAGCGGTGAACCACCTCCATATTAGACTGGGTGTTTTCTAGTCGGTACGTACTAGCGAAAGTACATATACTGTTCCCTTCACTCTTGCTATTCATTCATCCTGAAGATGGGAGAGATGTACACTCCCGAAACGTCGATGTCTCTCCATCACTACACCTGGCTTGAAGCCCAAGAGCATCTTGAATATGCTCTTTTACAACTTCTTCAATCTTTCATTCCGTACACCACACACTTGACACATGCTCAATGGCACTGATGGAGATTAAGACAGTGGCAGACGTGGAAAAGAGAAACGAACTAAGAACTATGTACAGACTGCACAAGCACAAATAAAGGTGAAAGCTTACTTATTCATATTGTTTGAAATTTCTTTGTGTGTATTCAACATGTTTCTTATATAAATAAAACAAAATATATTGTTATTGTGAATGTAGCAGTACTTAGTTTCTAAGTTTGTGCCTAATAAAATAATCCTTATAAACATTAATATGTTGGTTGTATAGTACATTAGGTATTATAAAGAGGTGAAAATAAATAAAAAATAATAAATGCATAAATAAAAAGCAACAAAAACAATAAATGACAAAAATAACGAAATTTCATGTCTTAATTTCTCGCTCACGCAGAAAAGTTTATCAGCATATATCGGGTTTTGAAAAAACTCTGCATTTTCAAACCCCAAATTTGCACTATTTAAACTATGCTGTTTGTTTCTTTTCACATTCAGTGAGACAGTACCAGGAAGGAGAATTGAATGATTAATACAGTTGCTGTGCTAACCAATTAGTATTGCCAATAAATAGAAAAAACCATTTTTTTCAGAAACGCATTTTGTGCATCTATCGAGTTTTGAAAAAACGCTCCTCATTTTTCATTTTATCTTTAATGATTTTTATTGTGTCATCCTAACATTCGGTTAAGTAACATTTTTGCAAGCTTGATTCACTAGGTACAGATTGGTTAGTATACTTCTCCAAAAACTGTGATAATGTAGGATTCTGTAATTTCCACAGAGGAATTGTGCTGAGGAAAGCTTTACATATATAAGTCGAATACAAACTGGGATTTTCGACTCAATGTTACAATTACTGTTGGAAGTAAAGAAATCTTCTTCTCAGTAGCCTTGGGAAGTGCATTTTTGTGTTTGATTGTGCAGATATGTATGTTGTGATATAAAATACTTCTTTTCATAGTTCACTGACTGCTCACATATTTTGCATGTAGGTACTTTACCGTTGGTACAAAATACATCGGATCCAAAAATATTAACGTAGCTTTGTAATTTACTCCATAAAGGAACACTACATTTCGGTGTCTTGCTGCTAGCTACAACAGCATCGCAATGAAAACTAAAAGAAAAATAAAGTTAGGCCCACACTCATTATTGCCTTTTAAAATAACACAAGTGGTAATTCAAACGCTTTCTGTTATCTATACATTTATTTGCGCAGCAGCACTCATTGTTGCAAAGGAAATAATGAGCTGAATGAAGGACGCCTATGTTGTCTGCAACTTAAAGACAATAATATGCATTCAGCGAAGTAACTTTCATTGTCACAGACTAACGGTTATTGAAATAAAGTGTACTTGGAGAAAATGTTTAATTATTAATAAATAATAGACAAATAATGAAATAAAGGTAACAAAAAGCATTTATTTCATAAAATAGGCATTTATATTTAAACAGGCAGAAAAAGGCAACATAAAATTGTGGCATTTCAGGCACAAAGGTAAAATTCGTACAGATTCACTTTCAAATTGAAGATAGGTTTGATACATTTAAAAAGGCATTCTGCCTAAGTTCTGGTCTCTGATAATGAGCAGCAAGGCAGATGGGACACAGGTAAAAATTAAAGTGCACTAACTCAATGGTCATTATGTTCACTGTTATGCACACCAGCTAAATTTAATAATGCAAAAGGCTGCATCACAGAATCACTCAGCATGCATGTTTTTCCTGAACTTGTCAACATTCCTTTTCTTTGCAAAATCACTATAGCGAGTGCCAGCATTACAAGCAGTGGCAGTTGGTAGGATCCTTTGCAGGACACAAACAAGGTGGAATTTCAAATTCAGGACAGTCAATGTAGTATTTGAGCAAAAGGACACTTTGCTTGAGTGTATGTTAAGTTCGGAAAAATCAAATTTTGATGTCATCAACCAAGAAATTAACGGACTCTGCCAAAATTCAGAAGACAAACCTATTATTTTGACTGTCATTTTTTCACCAGCTGCTACCAAACATAGACATACTATATGGTCAATTACAGGCAAGGTCAATAGATGCTGCAAAAGCAAAAAACAGTATCACATATTTTGTGCAAGCTGTTTATTACATCAGAGATTTGGTGGACAAAATTGACACTGCAATTACTCATAAATTTATGTCACAAAGCAAGCATCAAAAACTAGCATGCTGATGTACTAATGCCAAGTAAGTATGCGACAGAATCACACAAGAGGTCCATGGTCGTTTCCAAACTTTGGATCAACTGCAAGCAGCCAAATTGCTTAGCTCTCAAATTTACAGGAGTGTTCAAAAAATTTTCCTGATACAGAATTTCACACTGTTACGCATATAGTATGCCAGAACAGAAGACTTCACACAGAATTCTTTGTTTTGTATCAAAGGTAGGATTTCAGAAATATTGAGGGAGCCTTTCCTGCAGCTCATCAAAAGTAATCTTGAGCCAACATTTTCTGAAGTAGCTAAGCTTTTGAAAATGTGGAAAGATGGTTTTCATCCCTTAAAAGAATTAAAAATTTCTTAAACAATATGCCTTATAACATAGCAAGGCTCACCATCCTTGCCATGCTTTCATTTGGGAAGACCTACATTTCCAATGTCGAGGGGCTCAGAGCTAAAATGATTGCTAGGTTCTGCAGTAAGAAGAATTATTGTAGGCTGGCCCTGTTAGCTCAATTGGTAGAGCACTTGCCTGTTGTGTGAAGGGTTCAGTTCCTGTCTGGGGAATGGGAATTTTTCTCTCGCCAAGATTATTCGCTATCCTCCCTAATTCTGAAAGTATGAATGAGTGGGTGTGGGTTGTGTGTGTCCGTGCACCTATAGGTAATATGTTCCAAAGGAAAAGCTGCCAATATGACCATTGAAGTTAAATGCAGGGTATAAATGGAACAATTAGAAAAAAAAGAAAAGAATCATGGTATGGACTTCATTTTTCAGCACTGACAATTGAGCAGTCTAATTATTCTGATCTTTTAAATTTAACTTGCATTTTAATTAAATTAACTTTTCTATTATTAAATTAACCTATTCCTATTAAATTAACTTTCCTATTGCTGTACACCATACACTAGATTTTGACCACGAGCTGCCATTGATCTATTGATATAATAACTGTAAAATAACAAGTCTTTGTCCAAAATATACTTGATTATGTTTTGTTGAGAACTTTTTGAATTAAAAAGTTTTGTTGATCTTAGGCGTGTAACGCTCAAAGAATTAAAACGTGAAATCCACCAGAATATAAATGCAAAAAAAGCGCCAGGATATGATTTAATCACCGGACACATTCTTAAAGAATTGCCACAAAAAGCTCTTATCAAGCTATTACATATGATAAATACTGCATTAAGACTTAAACATATCCCAAGTCAATGGAAGGTAGCAGAAGTACTCATGATCCTTAAACCTGGAAAAAATCCTAATGAAAAGGAATCATACAGACCGATTTCACTCCTATCCCAATTAGCTAAACTGTTTGAAAAGTTATTGTTAAAGCAATTAAAACCTATAATAGAGGAAAGTAAATTAATACCAGAACACCAGTTTGGATTTAGAAATAAACATTCAACAATTGATCAAGTACATCGTATAGTCGATGTCATAGAAAGAACGTTAGAGGAAAAGAAAATATGTTCTGGAGTATTCCTGGACGTGGCCAAAGCGTTTGATAAAGTCTGGCACAAAGGTTTAATTTTTAAGCTCCAACGAGATCTACCTGACCACTTCTATCAAATATTGTTATCATACATTGAAGGGAGATATTTCCGAGTTAAATATGGGAATGAATACTCTGAATTAAAGAATATAGCTGCTGGAGTACCCCAAGGAAGCGTCTTAGGGCCAGTACTATACCTCATATTTACTAGGGATATTCCAAACCTAGATAATACAACCATGGCCACCTTCGCTGATGATACAGGAATTATGGCAGTTGGACATACAGTAGAGGAATCTACACAGAAATTACAGAAAGCTGTCAATAAGGTTAACGAGTGGACGAAGAAGTGGCGTATAAAATTAAATGAATCTAAATCTGTACATATTAACTTTACAAACAAGAAAACTCAGATACTACCAATAAAAATAAATAACCAAACTATTCCCCAAGCACAAACAGTGAAGTATCTAGGAATGACACTAGACTCAAAATTAAATTGGAGAAAGCATATAGAAACTAAAAGAAAAGAATTAAATATCAAATATAAGAAACTTTATTGGCTCATTGGGAGAAATTCCGAACTTGACATATACAATAAGTTATTAATTTACAAGCAGGTGTTAAAGCCAGTCTGGACCTATGGGATACAGCTTTGGGGCTGCGCTAAGTCGACCAACATAAAACACATACAGACTTTTCAAAATAAAGTTTTGAGAACAATAGTTAATGCACCATGGTATGTACGAAATGATGACATACATAGAGATCTCAAAATCGACACTGTTATACAAGAAATAAAAAAGACTGCAACGAAACATCATTTAAAAGTGCAGCACCATGAAAACAAAGAGATGTTGAAAGTTCTTAGTAACTGTGAAGTTCGAAGACTGAAAAGAAAAAAGCCAGATGACTTAATGTGAGACCGCAAGAACTGTGTGTAAACTATGGGAGCCTTCAATGGAAGACTCGCCTTTATATGTGAACCTATTTAAGAAGAAAATATTACTAGATAAGCCTTTGCTTAGTTGTAATTTGATTAAAAAAAAAAAAAAAAAAAAAAAAGTTTTGTATTCATATTGAACAGTGTTCAGTAAAAGCAGATTTTGTAACAACAATGACAAAATACACCACTTCAGATAGCGCTGTGTATAAAGTTGTCCAACTGTGGAAGCACAATGCCTTATTCACAGTCTTAACACCACCAGCTAATTGTGTGTGATAAGACAATGATGCTTGTGCATGTCTGATAGCAAATGCCACTGAATTGGGATTTGTTACAACTGGTGGCATTTACATCACTCTCCCCTGGGACTGAAACTAAATAAAACAGTGATTAATTCAGCAGTTTCCATAACCCTTTTGTTATTTATACTGTACATAAATGACTTACTTCACAGTGTAAATAGCCCAATGAATGTTCATGTAACACTTTTTGTGTGACAAGCATTTTTATAATGGGACAAATGACAATAATACTAATCATCAAATATGGAACATTCTAGAGTATTGTTACAAAATGGGCCCAGTTACTTTTCTATCACTTTATTTTTCTTCTAAACTTTTGCACAAAAACACAGCTCTCTTCTGCTGACATTAACACAGTCTATTGTCTTTTGTGATATTACAACTCATAATTGTTTTCTTCTCATAACCTTGATTCAGTCCTTTCACTGTATTTAATTTTCTCTGTCTCTCATACACTAACTCCGATACAATCAGTCGACATGACATACCTTTCACGATGACAGTACTACACACACATACACACACACACACACACACACACACACACAGCTGTCTCACACTCACTGACACACTGACCCACTCATGTCTGTAACTAACTTTCATCTGCTGTTTCCTTGCCTCCTTATATAGTAAGGATGACATAACATGCCATGTCTGTACTTCCACAAACAAGCCAGTCACCAGACACTTCTCAAATCATCTGGAAAAAAAAAAACTTTTGGTTCTGCCGCTTTGATTTTTGCCACGTGTTTGCTTGTTAGTCACATATACACAAACATCATGCAAGGCAGCCTGATCTTGAATGCCCTTGTTTGCTTGCCGGCCTGGTATGTGCTGTGAAGTAGCTTAGCCCTCACCGTCCTTTGTTGTGCACCATGCGTGGCATCACATTGCTCCCTCCTCATCACTGGTCATCATAACCATCACCGTTGTAGTTGGCCAGACAATCCCAATGCACCACCAGCATCTTCTCCCAGGACAGCCTCTGGATGCAGTAGACATTGCCATCCAATCGCTTCTCCAGGCTGCACGGTCCTTGGCAACATTGTTGGGTATAGCCCCTTGGTCCAGATAAGGCAATGTCTGCCATCCTGCTTGAAACCTCTCCAACAACCTCACCAGTTGTGACGGGTCTTCCTCTTGTTGCCCTTTGCCCAGATGTGTTGATGTGCCATCCTGCACATGACGTGGAAATGACACACAGAGTTCCATGACCATCGACCTCCCTGGTACATCTTCTCAGCCACCTAGCTCCTGGCAGTCCCAACCACAACCTCCTCCAGGGTCACCCTGCCAATCTCCAGAAGGACTATTGGCTCGTGGTTTCAGTAAGAGATAAAGGACTGGCAGAGAGATTCAGACAAGAGTAGATAAAATACGTTAGGGGAGACAAAGAAATGGATACACTAAAACTGGAAATTCAAAACTTAGAAAGAGCACTGGAAAGAATGGAAGACAAAAGCAGAAAATGCAATGTAGTGATTTCAGGAGTTGAAGAGAAATGTGGAGTGGGAGTATACCAGGATTTAAGAGATCTATTGGTGAAAAGATTGGAAATACATCTTAGAGGCCACAAGATTTCCGACACATTCAGAATTGGCAAAATCCCAGGGAAAAGAAACATTCTTGTGAAGTTCGCAAACACGCAAATGGCTATAGAAGTATTAAAACATACAAAAAAATTTAGAGGATCAACTATTTACATCAATAAGGACTTAACGTATGCACAAAGGACACAAATGAAAGAGTTAATTAATCAGCAGAGACAAGCAAGAAATGAAGGCAAGAGAGTATACATTAAAAACTTCAAGCTGTACGCTGTTGACCAGGTAGCCGAGAGGAAAAATGGACCAAGTGACAGGCAGTGGCAGAACCAGCAGCCATTGCACAAAAAAAGGCAGAGAAATCAGTATTCATCAGCAGGAAATACCACAAAACAGAAGACTGCAGCATTTAACAACACTTGTGGTTCCAGTATCAAGTGCGTTGAACTCAAGTGTGAGCAAAAGGCATGGTGGGGACATGGAAAGATGCTGAGCTGGAAAGAAACAGGGGAAAGAGACAAGGTGGGAAATGACAACTGTGGAGTGGCAGGAGGAAAAGTGTGAATGCAGAAAGAAATGTCAAATGAAATAGCTAAGGAGGCAAGGAGGGTGAGGGGGAAAGGGAGAACTGAGCAGGAGAGAAAGCAAGAAAGGGATATTTTGCCAAGAATAACAAGATTAAAAAATGGTTGAGTAATCCATGAATGAGGTAGTAGAGGGTGAAAGTGAGGTTATAGTGAAGCAGTGTAATTTGGATAATGAAGATTAGCGAATTGTACAATATAAACTGATTAATAAAAGTTATAAGAGTGAAGCTGATAAGAAAAGTTGAGAAAGAGGGAAAGTGAATTGGTTTGAGAGATGAAATAAAACAGAAATAAAAATTAAAGGGTGGGAGTAGAGTGAGATTAATGAAAAGGTTAACATGTATAATGTGTATTTAAAAGGAAATTATAAAGAAGGGCTACCCTAACCAGCAAAGGGGCCATGGCCAAGCTTAGGGGTAGCCCAAGATGTGGAAGATTTGGTACTCAGTAAATCATTCATTCATTTCCTCGTGGCTCCTGAGGGCATCCACTCCCAGTATCACATCAGCCACCCTCATGACAAACATCCACAGACCCATAGGTCAACTCCAGCCAGGCCTTCTTCTCCACAGGCAAGGTGTCACCTGATTCTGTCACTACCTCATAGGGTCAATCCAGCTTCCTCGTTGGCATATCCTCTGCCATATCCGGTCGAATCATGGTCACGGCTGCACTCGTGTCCACTAGTACCTGGCACGGCTTCCACTGCATCCTGTCGTCCATGATGATGTCCTGCTGGTAGTCTTTTACGACATGTCCTGGTTGGCTACATCCCCAACACACTTCACTAGGGGACCCTCAACAATGTCCCTGAGCTGACTCTGTTTTTGTTGTGTCGTATACTTCTGTTCTGCGAGACAGGTGTAACTATCACTTCAGCCATTAGGTGCTCTCCCCCCCCCCCCCCCCCCCTAGATCTATGCTATCATGTTCACTCCTGGCATCCAGTTCCTTGACACTGCCATTAACTCTTTCTTCCAGGGTGCTAAAATGTTTCCCTGACATCCTCCACCATGTCCACGCACTGGCAGAGATTTCCCACCTTCCTGCCAAGTTCTTCCAAGTCTTTCTTCACACAGAGCAGTGTCCCATCGATCTTCCCAAGAGCTCCATCTTCATCTTGGTCATTTCTGTCTTCAATTTTTTCCTTTACACCCTCTATCTTCACTTCAATCTTCTCTATAGTGGAATTCACTATTGTCATTTCACTTCCATTCTTGCCCATTCTAGATTCCATTTTTGTCTGCATTTTGTCCATTCCAGATTTCATTTCTTCCATTCCAGAGTTTACATTATTCATCTCCATCTTCATGTTCTCCATGCTGGTATTCCTGTCCTTCAGTTCGGATTCCATTTCTGCCTCCATCTTCTCTGTGCCAGATTTCATTTCCCACTCCATCTTGTCCATTCAGGCCAAAAATTTTTCCAACATTGCCTCCACATCCCACTCCTGACAAGAGAGTAATAAAGCGGCAGTTTCCCCATTTACTAACCTTGGTGAAGTAATCAAATTGTAAATTTCTTCTTAAACTAAGTAATTAACAAAATTAATATTTATTATTCTCTCTCTTTCAATCTATTTTAGCATAAAAAATAACATATGCTACTTCAATTTTCTCACATTTATTAATCTTGATGAAGTAACCTAACTATAAATTTATTCTTCCAGTCATTAAATTAATATGTATTACTGTCTCTCTCTCTCTCTCTCTCTCTCTCTCTCTCTCTCTCTCTCTCTCTCTCTCTCTCTCTCTCTCTTAATATGCTTTAGCATTAGTTGTTTTTATTGCAATAATTTATTAAATATTTTTCACAATTTTGTGGAAGAATTGACTTCCTTCTGTCACTTAAAATGTTTTTTTATGAAGAGAAAGAGTGAGGGAGGGAGCAGAGTTTTAATTAGGTTGACAACTAGGTCATTTGGACCCAAAGTCAAATCTTGAAGTCCAAAACACTCCCAATCTTATGGGCTTAAAAGGCAAAAGCTAAAACACAAAATGAAAAAGGTGCTCTAAAAGGTTAAAAAGTAAATGGTAAAAAAGTTAAAACAGTAAAAGAGAAGGTTCATGCAGTTAAAATGGTAAAAGAATACAAATGAATAGCCGTATTCTAAACCCGTAAAACTAAAAGACAAGAATAAAAAACAAGTTAAACTTGATTCCTGAACCCAATTTTGGCAATGAACCGCAGTGCCTTATCTACAGCAACTGGCTCGTTGCCCAAAAGGGAAAGCAATGTAACACCCAGACCAAGGGATCAGTGCCCTTGAGTGTAACATGGACAATCTAGGAAAACGTGCTACACAGAGAGTTGGATGCTGCACGTTGGACATACAGGGACCGAGTCGCCACACAAAAGTTGTCCATGAGTGGCACACATATGATCTATTCTTAAGCGAGTTAGAATAGCCTCCAACTGCCAAGAATCCCTGCAAGAGGTTAGCCAGGGTTCATCGCTGTCCTTGATTGTTCGCAATTCAGTGCCAGCCACCTCTTCCGAAGACTGTGCCAGAACAAAAAAATCTGATGTGTTGCACTCATATGACTTTCTCTACTCTTGTACTAACCATTCTTACAAACTCTTATTCCTATATCTTCTTCGTGTTAGTTAAGATAAACATTTGTACAAATTATCTTATTGCTTATTTCCTTGTAGGTGCAAGGGGAATGTTTGAATACAGTAGGCTTTGTGCGATAGTCAAATGTTTTAAAGCTTTGAGATTCTGCTGTCTTTGCACACTTAACATATAAAAAATGAACAACGATTATCTATTTCACAAAAGTTGTAAGTTTTCCGAAACTCACACACATAACAAGGAATATCTCCGAAAAGGTTCACCCTACAAGAAAATTTATTTGGACATAAATTGTGTCCTTTAACAAGATCTACATTTTTTTGTAGAGCATGATTTGGTCTACCTCTAATGGTTTACCACTTATGCAAAAGTCGTCCAGAGTAAATACGACTACAGGTGCTATAGCCAGAAAATTCAAGATATGCATTTCATTTGTTTTAAAAATTTCTCAAACATATGACATTTTAATCAAAATCGTTAGAGCCATTTTCAAGAAAATAAAAATTTTCGAAAAATGTTCCATGTAAAGGGTAGTTTAGGGTGGGGCTGTTTTCTTCAAAATCTTCGTGTCGCATCCTTGAAAGACATTAAACTTAAATACCAACTTTGATTTTTAACTGACTTTTCGTTTTTGAGTTATGCTTTCCACAGACACACACAGGGACCTTTTACTAAAAATACTTTTTTTGGATTCAAGGGGTCTCAAAACATATATTTCTGGTGAAAACTCGACATCGAATTTTTGGGTGGAATACAATACTTCCCCTACTTACCAGTAGAGAAAGTAAAAGGATGGCAATGCAAGTACTGCTGCACATCCCTAAAAGAAAGATTGTGTTTGGAAAACACTGGCAAACGGCATGCAGCCTTAGCAGCTGCATCCACCTCCTCATTGCCAGTAATACCTACATGGCCCCCATTCCATGTAAAAACTAACTGAATACTCGAGAGAGCAGGTGTGAGATGAATGTCTGAATTTTAAGACTCAGTGCTAACATGCTGAGAAACTGTTGCAGGGCCTGAATAGCGCTTAGAGTTGCAGCATCTGACAAAACTTTCAGAAACGGAGCTGGAGATAATAAGTAAGAAATAAAATGTGGCAAATAGCTCGGCAATAAAAACTGAACTGTTTTCTGGAAGGATAATGGAGAAATGGTCAGACTGGTAAGTTCAGTAAACATACTTTTAGGCAAATTACTACTGCAGGATGACAGAAAGGATGACAATGATACTAACATAAAAGATTAGAAATTATACAACCATATCAAAATTTAGGAGCAGTTTATCCATTTGACACTACCGAAATCAGCTTAATACTTAGGAACCTTAAAAAGAAACAAGCAGCTGGTTCAGATGGAATAATTAATGAAGTATTGACCTGCATAGAACATGATCTTACACCAATATTATACAAATTATTTAATGACTGTCTATGGGAAGGATGTTACCCTTACTGTTGGAAAGAAGCTAGACTAATTATACTGATAAGGAGTCCATGGATCCAAAGTCCTATAGGTCGATCTGTCTACTGAACACTCTTAGGAAGATTTTGCAAAGATGAATATGCAAAAGTTTAAAAGAATTCCTCTTAATGACTGGACTTAACAATAAGCAGTATGGCTTTAGGAAAGGCTGCTCCACTGAAGATGCTATCAACAAATTAATTATTTTGACTAAAGGTTCAACCTCTAAGTATGTAATTGGAATCCTAGTTGATATTTCTGGGGTGTTCGATAAATAACCTGTGGTGGCCAATGCTCTTTGAAAGATTGTTACTTAAAGGAATTCCCAAATGTTTGTATTTGATTTTATTGGATTATTGTAAAGACCGGAGAGTGATTATTAAAGGTGCCAGTAACAATGTAATTTGACACATTACCAAGGGATGCCCCCAGGGTTCAATCTTCAGACCAACCTTTTGGGATATCTTATTGGAAACCTTATTAGATGAACTATCAAGTAACAACAATATAATGGAGATTATTGCATATGCCAATGATATAATATTTGTAATAGAAGGCAACAATAGAAATCATATTGAAGAAAGGGCCAGAAATTTAAATGCAACATTAAGTGGCTGGTGCAGTTTAACCAAACTACAAGTGGCTCCAGTAAAATCAGTTTATAAGTTTTAAAAGGAATCACAATTAAATATGGTAAGCAGAATATTAGAAGACAAAAGGAAGCAAAATATTTAGGCATACTTATAGATGAAAAATTACTTTTTAAAAGCCATACTGAGTATGTTAGGACAAAAGCAGAGAAAATAATGATGAAATTAGCAAGAATAGTGCAGTTTGAATATAGGATACCCTTCAATACAATAACCTCCTACCACACTATATTAATGCCTCCATATTAATGCATGGTGCAAGTGTATGGGTGTTTAGGATGTGGAATGTTCAAATTAAAACTTTACTAAGAATAACGATGTAAAATTTTACTAAGGTATACTGGAGCTGTAAACACTACACCAACACTAGTACTATTAGTCTCTATTGACGTTTGGCCAATTGATTACACCATCAAGTTAAGAGGGACAATTTTCTGGCATAAAAAAAGGAGATTTAAGAAGGGTTGAAGATATAGTGGGAAGAAATTGTGTAAACATAAGAGAAATGAAAACTTAGCAGTAAATTTTAAGAGGAATGGGATAGCACGATCGCTAGAAGCAGAACTTACCACCTTTTTAATATTAGAAAAAGATTAAAACTGAAGCATGCGCAACCCACTAGAGGTTTATTACACTATTTAACTGGGTATGGACCATATAAAACATATGGCTAAAGATACAGAGGACTGATAAAGACATATGTGATAGAATCAATGTACAGGACACACCTGAGCATGTCTGTTTGAATGTGTTGAGTACTAGGAGCAAACAAGAGAAGAGAGACAAGCACGGAGTGATAATTATATTTATAACGTCATTAGGAATAAGGATTTATACGAGCATCTTCACAATCTGGTGGATAAAATAAATAAGATTGTGTGGGAGGAGGGTTTATTACCAGCTAAGCAACAACCACATAATATTAATGTAGTTATAGAACCAAGGAGATTAAATCTCAACAGGTACAAGAGGAAAGAATAGCAGTGCAAGATGAGGAGGTAAATTATAATATACATGGAGGAGACACTGCAGGGGGAAGGAGGAGGTGAACCAAGATGGAGGAGAGAGCAGCAGGCAGAGATGAGAAGATGGACCGAGATGGAGGAGAGACCATCAGGGAGAGGAAGTTTTAAGTGATAAATTATGTGGAAGTATAGGTTAAGTGAATATCAAAATGTGGGTATCAATTTGCGAAGTGATTGAGTGAGAGGTTTGAAATCCCAAATGGAGATAATAATTTGGGAAGTGTTGTAATGTGATTGGTAATTTAAGAAAGGAAGAGAAAGTGGTAAGTTATGGGTTCGAGTGGAGACATGAAGAAATTTGATCTTAAGAGTGAAAGTCAGAGGTATAAAAATATAAAGGTGACACCAGAAATATATTAATGGTGATAAATTTTGTGTTGGATACCAATATAGTTGGCTGCCAAGCACCGGCAGCCTTTAGTACTTGGATGTAATATTCATTATTATTTTAACTGCATACTGGTTATTTGATGGATACCAGTAAATTTGTATAATTAGTAAGTTATAGAAATTTATTTTATGTAGTATATATGTATATGATTGAGAAGGGGAGCTAAAATGGAATGTTTTATTTAAATTTTTTATATTTTTTGAGATGTTTTGTTTTAAATTTGTTATGTTTTATGTATTTATATTATAAAAAGGTGGATAAAAATGGTGAATTTTAATTAAAAGCTTTTTTATTTTGAAACATTTTATTTGAAATTCGAAATTTTGCTAAATTATACATGCATATTTAAGAAGGATGGATAAAGGTGGATATTTTATTTATTTTGAAATTATATATTTGAATTTTTAAATGATGTGAAGATAATATGTATGTTATAAAAAGGGGGGAGAGGCTAAAATGGGATATTTTTATTTGAAATTATTAATTTTGAATATTTTATTTGAATTTTGAAATTTTGTGAAGTTATGTATGTGTATATTATAAAAAGTGGGATATTTTTATTTGAAATTATTAAATTGCAGTATTTTATTTGAATTTTGAAAATTTGTGAAGTTATATATTTGGTATAAGTAGTAAATTGAATTTGTTTGCTAAATTGAAACATTATTTATGAATTAAGTTTAATTTAGAATTTATATTAATATATATGAATTTGGTACAATTTGTTAAAGTGTTATATTTAGTATTTTAATTGAAAATGTTTTTGTGTTTAATTTGGTTGATGAGTTATGAATAACTTTTATTAAATTAATATTTTTAAGTGAAATTTATTTGAATTTTGAATTGTAAAATTGCGTAAAAATTCTATTAGGTAATTAGCTGGTGTTTTAAATTGAAATGTTGTTTATTGGTTGCTATTAAATTAATATTTGAAAATGAAATTTTAAATATTAAATCATTAAATTATTGAAAAACATTTGAAATTTTTGAATGGGTATTATTTTGGTGAATTGGATTAGATATGATTTTTGGTATACTAATTGGAAGCTTTGTTGATTGTTTTGATTTGATGAATTAGGAATAATTTTAGTTAAGTAATATCAGTAAATTAAATTATTTAGCTAATAAGTTATGAAATTTGGAAAATTTTGATTAGATAATTTTGGGATTTTAATTGGAAGATCTTTTTATTTTGGTTGATGAATTATGAATATTTCTTAATTTAAATTAAATTTATTGAAATATTTTAAAAAGTAATTTTATATGAATTGGTAATTTTGTTTATATATGTTTGGTATTTTTAATAGAAGTATATTGTTTTTTTGGAGGGGTTTGATGAATTATATTATTTTTAATGAAAAGAGTGAAATAATTGAATAAAATTAAATTTGATATATATTTAAATTGAGCAAACAGCATGTGTAGGTATGTACAGGATGATTTCATGATGGTGTTAGAAACTTTCAGGGAAGATTCAGGAGGACAAATGCATTAATCTCATATAAGGAACCTGGGTCCAGAAACGTCTCCTTTGCACAATTACAGGCAAGAGTTAATTTTGGATATCTGTGAACGTGAAATTATGAGAATCTAGGAATATCTGTATTTTATTTCTCTGTATTTACATTTACACAAGTCATAATACTATAAGAGGTGTTCAAAATGTTGTCCTTCAGCAGTGATGCAGGCATGACGTTGTACGATGTTCTGTCGTACTTAGATGAGCAACCCTGGAGTCTCTCTGACAATGTCACAGGCGGCAAGAATTCGTGCTAGTAGATCCTGTTCAGTTTCTACTGGTGTCACGTACACAAGATTTTTCACGTGACCCCACAAGAAAAAATCAATGGAGTCAGATCAGATGAATGGGCTGGCCATGTAGCTGGACCTCCTCTTCTTATCCATGTTTCAGGGAAAGTCTGGTTAAGGTGTTCTCGAGTATGATGTGAACAGGCTTCATTGGTGAAAAGTACACACAAAGGGTAGTGATGATAGACCACACAGTGCTGCAGTAGCCATTGACTGAAAAACGACCCGAGGTGCGAAGTCAACCAGAGTCAGTGCATGTACTCTTTGTGGGTGGTAGGGGTGCATTGCCTTCATGGCATTGTGGTTCTAAACCACTCATGATTCTCCTAGATGGCAGTCCAGTTATCTATCGTTATTGCTAATCACCTACCTACTTATGAAAACAACTTTTGCCTATAACTTGTGAAGGAGACTTTCCTGGACCAAGGTTCCTTATATCAGATTATTGCATTTATCCTCCTTAATCTTCCCTGAAAGTTTCTAACACCATCACAAAATCACCCGGTATATATATACACACACATATAAATTAATAATACCGCACAAATTTTACTGGTGTGCCTTAAAATTGTTTGGGGATATGCACACCACCAATCATATCTACTTCAGCTGTAACAATGGTGAGAAAACAAGTGGATGACTTTTGTAGCCTGAGTATTTAGTGTAATGGATATGTTGTCAGGATGACGAAGGTCCACACGGATTAAGAGCTGTGGTTCAAATCCCCGTTGCCACATATTTTTTTATGTTCCTTCTTTCTTAAGCACTTGCTGTATTGAATTTGATTTGCAGGAAACATTTGTGATGTGTTGTAACTTTTCGTTTAACCAATGTTTAAGCTTTTTATTTAAAATTTGTTTAACTGTTATTTACTCTTTCATGACCTAAATAGTACATACATACTGAAAACTGCATACGTACTTAAACAGGTGGTTGAAGCTTAACTAACAGCTTACAAAGAAGCAAATAATTGATAAGCACTTGAAAGAGCTACATGTGAATAAATTATTATAATCATAAGTTGAATTGATACTAACATTACAATACAGTGGGTAGATACAGGCTGAACAAAAGTAAGGAAGCAAATTATGAGTTGGCACAGATTTCAAAGGAACTGCCCAAAATGGTGACCTCTAACATCAATGCAGAGGCAACATGGATGCAGAAGTGATTTGCGAATCCTGTTGAGCATTCCTGGTGCGTTGCAAATCTCATCACTGGCTGCAGTAATGCGGCAACCAGCATCTCTTTTGAATCAATTATATGGTCAAATACACCATAGACTGAAGATGATCCCAGAAAAAGAAATCCATTGGTTTGAGATCCGGCAGATGGGGTGGCCAGGGCACGGTAGGACTGCCTTTCCCAATCCAATGGTTGGGGAAGGCTCGATTTAGATGCTCCCGTACTTTTATAGCATAATGCACAGGAGCTCCGTCATGTTACAAATGCAGTTGAGCATGAATATCAAGTGGCACTTCTTCTAAAAGGGCTGGCAGTACATCCTTCAAAAATGTTTTATAAGGTAAGAACAAATTAGAAACTAAAAACTTCACTTATCTTAGTAATGTTGCATGTTCTCCTTGAACAAGCTAACCCAGGGTTTCAAGTTGTCTCCAACTCATTCTCAAAGCTATACAAACTTACATAAAATATAAAAGTTTTAATCCTTTTGCACATAAATTTGCTGTTTTCAATAGTTTAATTTATAGGTTAATAAATATACCCCTTAATAAAGATGAATTTGACATAGAATATAAACACATTATTAACACTGCAGTAATTAATGGTTTTAATACAGATTTTATACATCAAAAGATAGAAAAATTTAAGTATCAAAAAGCTGTTAAAGAAGTTTCAACCCTTAAAAAATTAAAGATAATTGTATTTTTAAAAAGTTTACTTACCATCCATGGGCCAATAAAAAATTTACAAAGATTTCTAAAGAATATGGAATAAATTTGGTCCCTCAAAATAAATTTAATTTTCAAAATTTACTTAATTTTTCTAAAAAAGATAAAATACCAAATTATAAAAAATCTGGCATTTATCAATTTAGCTGTTTAGATTGTGATAAGGTTTATATTAGAAAAACTAAACGTCATTTAGAAACCAGAATAAAAGAACATTTTAGAAACATTAAATTTAAACAAACTGATAAATCAGCTGTGGCAGATCATTTTTTGTCATTTAATCATGAATTAATCCAGAACTTAAATTATTAAAACAATTAAGTGGTCCGATAGATTTAATGGTTTGGGGAAAAAAAATTTATTTTATAAAACAGGAACCGTGTTATGAACTTCGAATTACCATCTATAGATTGTATTTATAAATTTTTGTTTTCAGAGATTGGTAAATAAAAATTGAATATCAGTATTTATTTTGTTTTCAGAAAAAAATGAAAGATTGTAGCTTTGGTAACGAATTTGTTTGTATAACTTTGAGAATGAGTTGTAGACAACTTGAAACCCTGGGTTAGCTTGTTCAAGGAGAACATGCAATATTACTAAGATAAGTGAAGTTTTTAGTTTCTAATTTGTTCTTACTTTAGTATCTTGTTGCTTCACTGTTAATAGCTTCAATTTTCCTTATTTATGTTTTATAAGTGTTGCCACACAGTCAAGGAGGAAGAAGATATGGCTCAATGGCATGGTTAGAAACAATGCCAGTCCACATGTTCACCATAAACTGCTGTTAGTGGCTCTTCTGAACAGTGGTATGGGGGTGTTGTATGTCCATATGTGACTATTCTTGTAGTTTAGAATCGGCCCATCCCTGATAAATGAGGCTTCATCGCTGAACAACCCACTGAAAATAGTTCCGATGGGTCCCTTAAGGCCCATTTGCAAAACTAGAAGGGGTAGAGCAGCTCCTCATGCAAGACTTGCCATACACTTGTGTGGTTGATGCCTATTGTACATGCAATAGTACTGGTGCTGGTTCATGGTTGCTCTTCCAGTAAACACACTACGTTTTCTTCAAACTGGAGTACAACAGGTGTGTCTTGCACTGCAATCTGCTTTATTTGCCACCACAGAACCATGTTCTCACAAATGCTGATCTACAGATTCGAAAGTAGTTCGAAAGGGCTGCAGTCTATTGGGGTACCTTTCACTGTAAATCCGTGAAACCATTGCAGAACAACCTCTTGTTTCACCATACACCCGATGTATGTCAGCTGATTCGACAAAAGTGTAATTTTGCTCCATGTTCCCAGAGTACCTATTTAATCGCTTCAATGTAATATTGTGTGCTGAAGGCAAATAGGAAATGAGATGTGGGTGATGTGTAGGAAACAGTCACCACATGGTGGTGTTAGCATTTTCCAGGATTATTAAGGTCACTTATCTGGTGCTTGCCTGACCACCCGCACAAAGTATAAAGCATGACCTAGCACAAGCACGTTTAAAAGCTACGAAGTTCTCTTCTGTAGGGTGTAAATGGAAAACACGCAGAGCACGCTTGCATATCCTATCATCCAAACAACTTTCCTCAGACCACCAAGGTACAGGAACGTGTCGTGGTGTAGAGAAACCTCGAGCACTGTGAGAAGGATAGAGAAGTAAAATATGCCACCATTTCATCAATGGTGGGAAAAACATCATCAGAGAGGTGAATGAGAGAATGAAATTTCCCCTGTCAGCCTTGGAAATAATACAGTGAGGATGTCATGTTGACACAGGATGATGACTGGATAAATGAATGTTAATGGGGTAATGATCACTGCCAAGTAGGTGAGAAAGCACCGACCAGTCAAGAAGGGGAACTAATGCTGGGCTGCAGGAGGATATGCCTATGACCGAATGTGTACCATAGGTAGATGACACCAGTATTTAGCCGGATTAAGCCAGACATACCGCAAACGTGTGCTATAAGGCACCCATGAGCATCATCAGTGTTGGAGCCCAATATAGTGTGTTTGGCATTCAGATCGCCAAGAAAGATGAATGCTGGCGGAATCTGTGCCAAAAGAGCCTGAAGTTCTTGTGGCAATGATCGGTGGCAGATAGGCATTGCAAATAGAGATACAGAGGACCTGCAGCTGTATATGTATTGCTACAGCTTACAGCAGTATGTTTAGCAGTATACTGATGGCAGAGATAGTATCCACCACCAGAGTAGCAACACTGCCACTTGCTCGCCTATCACCTACAGAGTCCATTTTAAATGCTGAAAAATCACGAAGATGTAAAGCATGATTAGCCTGTAAATGGATTTCTTGTAGACAGATAATGAAAGGTGATCACTGAGAAACTAAGTGCTATATGTCCGGAGCCTGTACCCAGAACCCATTAACATTCCATTAGATTATTATTTATTTATGCCAACAAACTTATTGCTGGTGTTTTTAAACACACAAGCCATGTGTGGACAATGTTTAAGAGGCGGAAGATCGATGGTTCAAATCCTGGCTATGGCATTGAATTTTTCAGTCCTGATTCCACCTCTTATTCAACTAGATTATTTCCATGGTACAAAAGAGATTAGGGGATGGTCTTGATTTTCTTTTTTACTTTGGCTGACTAAGGACCAACGATGTGAAATTCTCTAACCTCTGGTGACTCCTCCAATGTCCGGGAGTCTGAAGATCCCTTGCGGCTTACGGAATGAGACGGAGACCAAGACTTCACAGAGGATGTGTCACGACAACATCCTGCTTCGTAACAGGTTGGTGAACAGATGCAGAATAGTTCATGCTCGTGGTTGGGTGAAGTTCCTGCTACCACTTTCTCGCGTCTACAAAAGTCAGGTGTTCCTTATCCTGAAGCTCCTGCATTGCCTTTTCCTCTAAAATGCAGGAGCAATTGTGCACACCCTGTGGAGGGTGTGCACCTCCACAGTTAATCCAGGTGGAGTCCTGTTCGCACAGGGAGCCGTCGTGAGCATCACGTCCACAGCGAGGACAACTGGCAAGTCGGTACAATGTTGCAGCGTGTGCCCAAATTTCTGGCAGCGAAAACAATGCATGGGGTTCGGGACATAAGGTGGCTCTTTCATACCCGCAGATGTATTACGGTAGTGCTGGGCATTCAAATGTAAGGAAAACCCTATGTAAAGGGAACAGCTGGTTGTCCCTCTTCCCTATTAACACAGCAACAACTCTTTAATCCAACAGGTATTTTCTGTGTCCTCATTAGAGAGGCCGTCCTAGCTGGGAGGTGGAAACCATGCCGCGACAACTGTTGAGGGTTTTGTACTTTTCCACCTTTACAGCATAAGAACCCAGCAGACTGACTTTTAGTAGTTTTGCAGTCTGGGCGTGTTGAACTACCTCAATCAGCAAGCTGCCATCTCTACATCGAGTGGCATTCTTTGCCAGACCACAGATCCTATTCAGCTCCTTTTTTATATAAAATGGGCTAATGGTCACCAATGTCTTTTATTTCTCCCTCCCCACTTGTCAGCCGCATAACCAGAAAATGGGGTGTTGAAAGGGTTGAGTACAGAGGAGCCATGATTATAAGGTCCCCCTTCTGGAACTGTCAGTGTCAGCCTGCCATCCAGGGGATAAAAGAAAAAGGCCTAAATCTTCCGGTCTGTGCCAGCCTGTAGCATCTACTTGAGGCCTGATCTCAAGGAGTACTTCAGAGAAGTTACCAGTCACTACAGTCCAGTATGCAACACATTCACCAAAGGCAGGCCCAACTTTATGCTCCTACCACTGGTATAACTACCAGTGACTCCCCATTTTAGGCCATACAGCCTCAACGGAGTCAGGAGACTTCTGGTGAATTCCATCGGGCCCCAGACAGCAGTAACATGTTGAGTCCCCCTGAACATCAAGGAGCTACGTGGGTGTACATGATAATGAAATGGCTCTGCACCTATTGTTGCACAAAATGCGTAGTAAGGAGGGTCCACTCAAACTTTATGCCTGAGATCTCTGGAGAGCACACAAGTTGGAAGCTGTGTCGAAACCATGGGACATGAGCCATGGAGACAGGATAGATCCCTGTTGGTGAGACAGGAGTTCATAACCAATACTTAACCTATGTAGGACAGTAAACCTAGAAGAGGAAGATACTACCACAAAGGAGAAAAATTTGACTCAACCTGGTGGATGTGGTGGTGGTGGTGGCGGCGGCGGCGGCGGTGGTTACAGATTCCTCTTGTATCACCATAGTCACATCCCTAAGAAACAAACCTGGATTCCTTGCTTCAATTTTCTCAATTTTGTTACAAAGACACACTTATTTCTCCTGGTATGTCTCCAGGGATGGCTGTTTTGTATACCTGCATACCTTTTTCTTTCAAAAATGTTATTGCAGCTGGGAATTTACTAAAATAGGTCCTAATAAACACTAATTTACTCTGGAGACTTCTCATTTCAAGCACTAAGTGCATCAGGGATACTTGCTGTTTCATTTTTGTCCATCAAGTCAAGCACTTTTTTCACATCATATAAATGATCCATGAAATGTAGAGCTGGTTCAATCCATGGTTCCCATCTCATGAGGATTGGCTCTGGGAGTAAAGGAGTATCTTACATCATATCAGTAAATAATTTCACTCTTGATGGCACCTTCACAAACACTTTTTTCTCAGAGGAAATCAAGGCATTTATTTCTGGAAAATTTGCTCAAATTTCTTAGGCTAACCAGTGAAGAGCATGTGCTAAACAAGTCATAAACTGCCTTTGGATGAAATACCTCCAAAGCTTTAGCTGCCTTAATCGTGTATGCTGCTGCACCTATAGCTACGAGTATCTATACCAAGAGTTTTTTCTTGATTTCTTTAGCAGGCCACAAAACATGGTGCATCACAAACAATCCTAGCAATTGTTGAATGGTTTGTTTCTTCTAGTACCCTGGATACAATTCGTGGTTCAGATTCTGTCATTTTTCCCCACAAGGACTTCGACAATAAATCTCCCACATGAGTCAGTTGCTTCATCTGCAGATAATCACAAGTTTAAGTCACCAAATTACCTGTCTTCTATTACCTGAAAAGAATTATTTTATTGCAAAATTGTAAAGATCAGGGATTTATTTATTTTTTTTAAGAGGTGGAATCAGGACTGAAAAATTCAATGCCATAGCCAGGATTTGAACCATGGATCTTCCGCTTATCGAGCGGCTGCTTTAATCTCTAAGCTACCATGGCCAACTTGCCAGTACAACATTAAATTTCCCAGCTGATTTGTACTTTTCCTGGTTAGACCACATCAGAGATAAATACCCCAAGGGCGACTTATGATTGTAAGTACTTCATGTCCCGGGTTTAAGTAACCTTTAGATGGTAATTATTATATATTTATGCCAACAAGCTTACTGCTGGTGTTGCCAGTGGCAACAACAATAGATTACAATGGTAGATATATTGTATCACATATATATGAATGTGTGTGTGTGTGTGTGTGTTTATTCAAGATTGTTATTGTTATATAATATAATAATCTTGAATAAATATAGTCATATATGAACAGTGATGGAGAATCTCGTGGAGTAAATGGGTGACGAGTCCGGCACCGGTCAATGATATCATAGATTATGGAAAAAATAAGGGACAGTTGAGAATGCCATAAATGTTGTTAATTAAATATGATCGAAGTGAACATGTACCACCCCCGGCTATTATGCTATGATATGGTTCATACCAGTTACCATATCTGTACCTTTTTTTTTTAAATTATTTGTTGTTTAACGACGCTGTCAATTGCTAGGATCACATCAGTGTCGCCGGCGTGCCGGAATTTTGTCCCACAGGAGTTCTTTTACATGCCAGTAAATCTACTAACATGGAGCTGTCATTTTTAAACACACTTATAAACCATCGGCCTGGACCGGATTTGAACCCGCGACTTTGGGAACAGTAGGCCTATACCATATTTAACTTTAAGGAATAATTGTCCCTACGCATATTATGCCTATGTGGCTTTTTTATAATTATAGGGAAAATGAAAAATTATACAAGCAGGACAACACAACACAGTACGATAAAACACCAAATTCACAACCAAAAACATAGAAGGGAAGAAAACACAAAGGGAAACATAGGGAAGCGCGTTAGTACACCAAGATAGAAAAAGGGAAGGTAATGTAGAGTATAAAGGAGAAAGGAAAAAACAGCAGGTAGCATAGGAAAAAGGAGAAAATTGGCATAGTCTTGAGTGTGAGAAGATGAACTTGTAATGACTGGAGACTGAGAAAGAAAAGGGAAGTCGCTACCAGCAAGAGAGACGACGAGCGAGAATTAACTACTTAGTTTTAGTTGGGAGACATGAGCGGTCGTAGTCTTACCATTTGTGCAATTCTGTAACAGAAAATAAATGGAATTGATAATGCGCATAATTTTATACGGATCCTCATACCGAGAGGCCAGTTTATGCGTCACATGTTTGGATGCGTCGCTTAAAGTATGTTTTTGTAACAGTACTATATCACCTGCTTTGAAGGGTGGCAATTTCCGACCCTTATCGTTGCGTTCTGCCCGCCTGCGTTGATCATGGCGAAGATGTTTCAGTGTAATTTCCCATGTCTGTTGCACATCCTGTATAGCAGGAGTATTCGGAAGTATGTAAGTAATTGCCAATGATTAGAGGGCAATGGGCGAGAATTTAAACATTAAGGAAAAAGTAATTTGTTGATGTGCTTCGTGTATTGCTGTATTTAAAGCAAACTGGAAAAAATGCGAGGACGTGTCCCAATGCATATGGTCTTGGGAATGGAACGCAATCAATATACTCTTTTAATTCCGATTAATTCTTTCTGCCAAACATGGACGTGGATAATAAGGTGAAGTTCGTACAAATTGTGTTATCCTTTCAAACAAAATGGTACAAAATAATCTTGCACGAAAATAAGATGCATTATCAGAGACAATAACACGTGGGATGCCAAAGGAGTCGAAAATACCCGATAAAACAGAAATAGAGGTGAGAGCTGCTGTAGCTCGAACTGTTACCAAACAGATGAACTTGGTAAATGCGTCAATCAAGGTAACTAGAGAAAGAAGGTAGGCCACTCCGGCACAATTCCTGCCATTGGTTGCCGGCAAGATACGTCACACGGAGGTCTCAGAGCGCGCGCAGTTCAGACGGCAATAGAAAGTGAGCGCTTCAAACCCGTTTCGACATATACCATTTAAAGCATTGACTGACAGTTCCAGTGCGTAAACACTTAAGCAATAATTAATAAAGTGTAGAAAAATACAGTGATATGTGATAGAAAAGATACCTTAACTGAAAACACATTAGAAACGTTCACCAACACATTCTACTAATTACAAACCAATTTTACCACCACCACCGAAACTACAATCAAAATAATAAGTAACAAATTATTGTTTGATCTTAAAAGTAGACTCACATTTGCTCATGTTGTTGCAGAAGAAGTAGCTGACGCCCACTGCTGACACTTCCTCGTGTTCGTTTTTGTCATACTTACAGCTTTTAGTTTGTTATTTAAGTGCCGTATCCTAATGGAAGTGCGAGTCCTGACGTATAGGCAAACAATTCTTTCATCCAATTCAGGAAATTTAGAGCAAATCATGCCAGTAAGCGCTTTCATCACTCCAGCACATTTTGAAACATTAAAGCCATGGAACCCCGCAAATATAACTTCAAATTCCTTCACTTTTTGGTACCACTGTTCAGTCGGCCGAACAAGTTCGCCCTTTGAAATAACTGTAATCCAGTCCTGTGGCACTTGTTTTGGCAAATTATAGTCACTGTCTTTGCTTCCCAAAGTACTGTCAAAAGGCCGGCATTTGTATGCAATGTAACCCGCAAGATACTTTATAGCGTCTGTGTTAAAATCTTCCATTTCAGAAGTATCGCTTATACTCGTATCTTCTGGTAGTATTGCCTCCTCATATTCAGTGGGTGCCGAAATTTCTTTAGCAACGTTCATGCACAGCTCGGTAGAAATGAAATCTAAGAACTGAGTGTCACAATCGAAGTCTTGTTTAGACTGGTTTGTCTGATTAATCGCCTCCACTAATGCTCCATCGGAAGTTGGAATTTTGTTGTTGCCTGTAAGAAGCAGTAGGCGTATTCTGTTTCTTACTTCAAAGGGTGAGGGATTGTTATAAAATATACCCAGTCCTCGAATAAGGGAGAAAAAGTTTTCCAGGCAGTCTTGGTTAAGCCTAGAGGTCAATATATATGACATGTTTAACTTTTTCATTTCTCCATGTAATCCCAAAAGAGACTTTATGGATGTAATGAAGCCCTTCTGAAATTGGACTAATCCTTTATGACGCCCAATTCTAATTCCGCTCACGATATCCATAAACCGGAGCAGAGTATTCTCCTGGCTTCTTAAATTCAGCCCATATCCACTTCTGAGCATTGTTTTCCCGTCCTTCGGAATCCTAGAATTCAGAACATCGAAGGCATCATTTACTAGCTGAAAGAAAGTGCCTTCTTTTTCCTTATTAAGGCAGTATTTTATTGCCTGAGCTGTTCTTTTAGAAAATAACTGGGCCGCCATTCTGACATTCTGTCTGGATCTGCCAGTTAAACTTAAATGTGCTGGAGTGATATGATAGCTTATAGATAGATCCCCTGTTTTAAGTTCTAAAAGATCTGCTATAAGATTCTTGTTCATTTGAGTTCCATCCGCTAACCGCAAACCATCATCCAGAAAATGGTTTCGCAGTAACTTTAAAAGGTGAGGAACATCAAAGAAAACCCACACCTTCCTGGCTTTATCTTTTGGATTAGTGAAAATAGTGAAACGAGTAAGAAATGATACCCTTAATACATTTAAAGTTATTACCGGAAATATAAGTTTTTATTGCAAAACCAAACGAGAAACAAGAGAAGGATATGTATATGCTCTTAATGAGACACATTCATATATTACTTTCAGTAAACATACCCAAATAAACAATTACGTTTTGACATTACATACCTTTTCATTAGTTTGGCTGGTGCTTGTGCTGTTT
Source organism: Tenodera sinensis (assembly GCA_030765045.1). Lineage (NCBI taxonomy): Eukaryota > Metazoa > Arthropoda > Insecta > Mantodea > Mantidae > Tenodera > Tenodera sinensis. The sequence goes on from JAUKNM010000021.1 coordinate 892,698, forward strand.
TCTGAGCTCGAACCCGGGAGCGTGTCACCATGCCAGTTGGGAATCAGCAAACACGGCACCGCATCGGCACGTAAAATTTTCCTTGTAGGTAATCCTAATAATTCATTCCGTAAGTCCCGTTGATAATCCTCAGGACGAAAATGCACGGAGCACACTCGAGCATTGTTGGCGTTGAACTTATCGCTCCGCTTACAAAGAGATATCCACGTACGTCTCACTTTGTCATTTTTAGGAAATCTGTGATACATTACTCCCGAAGTTTTTGTCCCTCTATTGCCACACTGAGCAACAGCACAGTTAAGCTTGCATTTAGAAACATTCATTTTTAACACGAATTCACACACTTGTATTTCCAAACATGTAGCATCAACAAAGACTACCCTTTTAAGATAAACAGAAAGATAAAAGGAAGCGAAATACAATGACCTTTGTTTTGTCAGAGGGTGTGCACCGTACTGAAATTCAGGTATAACATGAACGAAAGGCTAATGACCCTTCCTGTATAGCTATGAAGTGCTTCTTTCACATTCGGGAAATACGGACAATATTTTCTTTCCCATTTTAAAGAAAAGGAGCAAGGTGCTGGAATTACTTTGCAATTATACAATACGTTGATGATATTTCACAAATAAACGTAATTTGCAATTAATCACATTATTTTACAGCCTCAAATCAGATTTTCTCTAGTTTTGATCACTGAGGTCATCTATGAAAACGCGCAATATGTATAACTAAACTTATTTATAGTTGTTTAATGTATTAAAATATGCACAGCATATATTTCCATGATAAAAATCTGATGTGCTATATACAAATTATTTTCTTTGCTCACTCTTGCGCAAAGTATTCTTACCAAGGCTTATCCTTCTATATATTCATGTTAACATAGATAAAATTTCATTATACATTATAAAGGATTCATAGGTGAAAGCGATAGACAAAACTTCTCCCCCCCCCCCTCTCTCTCTCTCTCCGTTTCAAGTATATTGGTATTTTCAAAAATGATAGCTGTCGTAATTGTGTTATTTATTTCATTTTCCTCTGCACTGCATTTTCATATTGCTGAAAAAGAGTGGCCACACAGCTATTCTTAGAAGAACAGCTCAGTCAATAAAATACTGTCTTAATAGGGAAAGAATGTCAGTATCACATTCTGTTTTCGTTTATTACATTATTAAAAGGCCTTTTAGTATGGGCTGCGTTGCAAATATAACCTTAATCCTAAAGAAAGTGAAAAAAGCGTGTTGAGAGCTCTTAACAAAGTAATAATTGCACGATTATGTGGCACACGGTTGTTCCTTCCACCTATAGATAATTTTCATTTCTGTTTTACAAAATATAACACAATGAGAGCTTTGTTTTGTTCAATTAAAACGCCTGCGTTGACATTTCATGTCAGAAAACAAGGAAAGTAGAGTAGAGATACTTCGATAGTACGATGGGATTTGAATTATATCGTAAAATGTAAGCTGCACGTGTGAATATCAGTACTGCGAGACTCCCGTGTGACGTCATCAGCAGACAGCTCTAGGAAGGGCGATTGCGCGGGAAGCGGGAAGAGGCCCCCCTGGAGTGCGTCAATGACGATGCATAAAAACTTATTTCCGCGAAAAGATCTAGGTGAGGGGCCTATATAATCTATGAATAAACGGTCCATTGGATAAGTAGCCAGTACCAGTATGGACCTCAAAAGACCTAATCGTGTATTTTGAGCAGGTTTAGACTTTAAGCAGGTTTCGCAGGATCTTACAAAAGTCGTTATATCTATGTGCATGTTTCGCCAAACAAAGTATTGGTGTACTTTGGACTTGGTTTTATGTATTCCTAAATGTGCCCCGAGCGGAGATGTATGGAAATAACGCAAAACCACAGGAATCAATTTACGAGGAAGTACAATTTTGAGAACTTGGGATTTCGGTAAGCGGGCATATAAAATCGAAACTTATATCCTTCCGTTGTCATGCCAGACTGGCATTGTTTCCGGATTGTGCCTAATTCTGGATCAGTTTCTTGATGTTATGGGATGGATGTAAATGCCGCTAGAAAATCCCTAGAGAAGGTACCGACGTGGAGCATCATTCTCTTCGACTGGATCATGAAACATTCTGGATAAAGCGTCCGCGACCGCATTATCCACACAACGAATATGATTTACTGTAAATTGAAATGAACTCAGTTTAAGGGCCCAACGAGCAAGTCCAAATAATGGCTTGGTTATCACATTCTAAAATAAAATGACGATGTCCAAGTAAGGCTCTAAACTTCTCGCATGCTGCTTCCAACTCATAAACTGAAAGACGGCGTTCTGTGGCAGAAAGAAAACGAGAGATATAATAAACGGGACCACGTCCAAATCCTAAATCCTGTAATAAAACTGCTGCTAACGCAACACGAGAAGCATCAATCTGAGCTATAAAGGGATGATTAAAATCCGGCATAATGCCAAAACCGGTGGATACATGGTCGCAAATTTCAAAACATCAAATGCCTATTGGGATTGAAGTCCATATAAACCTAACTCCTGAGCAAATCGCACAGTATTTGAGTTGACTCGAGTCAGGACCTTCTAGATTAACGGACCTGACACTGCCATCTAAGTTGTACAAAAATGGCGTCGGCTGGTGGCGATGATTTCTGAGGTGTTTCCACACGCTGTTTTTCGTATTATTTTCTATGTCTTCGAGTTATTGTTTCTTATAATAATTCCTATGTAAGTTTGTCTTCATATTAGCAAAGCGAGTGTTTCAAAAGTTTTATTTGGGCAGTATAGGAACAGGAATAAATGTAATAACGTTTTGACTGTGCCGTGTGCTATCCACGTGTTCATGTTTATTGTGTTCCATCTAGGACTATGGCTACATTAGCCGTATAGTGTAGTTAATTTATCTGTTTGCAAGTACAATTTGTGTCACGATTACAGTGGTGAGAGGTTGTTGAAGAAAAACTGTTCCAGTAGTGTATATTAATGTTGCCATACTACAACCTAACCTCAAACACGACAATGCACCGTAACTGTTGCATTCCCGGATGCAAATTAAAAATCAGAAACTTTCAGTTAAAACAAAAGGTAAATTACAACATAAAGCTTCTAAATTCAGTATTTAATTACAATAAATTGCAGTGTTATGTGTATTAGTTGCCGGTGTGTATATAACATGGTGAATAGTGTGAATAGTGAAAGACAATAATTTCGAGTGAATTCAATTAGTGGCATCTGCAACACCAACAGTTTGTTTCATGTAAGTAGTATGCTGCTCATATTTGTACATTATCTTTTGTCTTTGTAATTTAAATGTGTAGCTGTAGTTTAGAAGAAATGTGTTATGTTGCTGCATGTAAAACTGTAGACTATAGCAAAGTTTGGTAAATATTTACAAAATCGTCCGCTCGAGAAAACGAATGAAACATAGTGCAATGGATGCAGTTTTTATTGCTGATTACGATCTTGTAAGTTTTATTGTGCGCTCAAGCTTCGTGTTTTATTTATGAGAAAATTTCGTACGGTCGATGAAGTGGTTTTATTTCGCTTATGCGGCGGATATTTAGCTAATAAATGTGCATAAACGAGTGTAATATATGCTACAATGATTGATTAATGCATTTACGTTGAAATGATTGCATAAACACTACCCAAATTGTAAATATTTCGATAACACAGGACCCTGTCACCCCACTCATATGCAAAACTAACCTAACCTAAGCTAACACAATGTTGCTTTACAATACTGATTTAAGATTACGTATTTCATGTATTTCATTTACAGTGCTGTTTTACGGTTATTATTTTTAATATTTCATCTGCTTTTGTGGATTCCCCCTGTAAAATAAAGTGTCATGAGGTGCTGAGTAATATGTTGTTGCAAACTGAGTAATCAAAAGTTTTCAGTAATAGTAAAAGCACCACCCTAAAGCTTTTGAATTTAGTAGGTAGCTAATTATTCTAAATGGCAGCATTTGTATATCAGCCATCCAGTATAGTATGTTTTGTGTAGGTATATAACATTATGTACATTGTACAAATGTGAAAAACAGTGTAAACAATGATTAATAATTGAGTCAACTCAATGTCAACACTTCTGTTTTATTTAAGTAACACGCTGCTTGCAGTTTTGTCTATCTTCTTTGTAATTTGAGTGTGTAATGCAGTTACATAATGGCATGTAAACCTGTAGATTGCATGAATGATATTTGAGGTTATATATTTCATTGCCCATGGTTTATCGTTTAATATTAAATGTCATTCTTTTTTGTTTACTTGAGTTTATGTTTAAGACAGTGTTTTTGTGTTTAACACAGCCCATATTCACAAATTAGGCGTGTTATTACACCACATTTTTATTTTACTGCGTTGAAATCGTAGCCTGTAGACGAGTTGTTTACAAGTAGTTCCCACCACATAGGCCGCCATCTTGAATCACAGTGTCAGGTCCGGTATTTAGGAGGTCCTGCTCGAGTAGTCTTGTTTGGTTTTATGCCCGCTAGGAGCGTGACTGTCGCTGGCAGGCTGGTGCCAGAAAGCTGGCGCCAGTCAGTCTCGTCGTGGATTTTCAGGAGAGAGGTCTTGGCATAGCTGGTAAGTGGGGACTATCTAGTCCGCCGTTAATATTGCGTGTTTAAGTTAAAGGGGGAGGGTCTTCCTGATACTCTGCGAGCTTCTTGATGCTCTGCGAATGTGCTCAATGGTACTTGAATACGGGGAATTCACATTGTGTGTAATCTAGAGCAAAAGGTTAAAAGTACATGTATTGTAGTTGTCATAAATGACTTTCAGGCCGCAATTATTCTGTTTAATTTATGAATAAGAAAGTGAAGACTGCCCACTACTTTTATTAAAAAAAAAAGGGGGGGGACATTCCACTCTCTTGTGTAGGTTTGCCGTTAACCAACCCTACCCGGTCCGTATTAGTTATAGAGAGGCATTCCTTTGGAGGACAAGCCACATAATGAAAATGGTGCAATTTTGGTAGCAGAGCGTGGTTAAAATTGCCGGTAGTGAAGGTAGTTGAGTTTTTAGGAGGCCGAGTATTTGATTTTAGTTATGGCCGTATCGCCAGGTTTTCACCTTTTATGAAAGCATGAATTGCTTTTTGAAGTGGGAATTCGTGGGGGAGATTATTTAACTACGGCAGATGTACCTGCCCTATTAGACGTTTTCCGTCAGGTCAAAGAGAAGGATTATGTTAAATTGGCCGACACATCCTTTAGTTGTAGAGTCGCCTTCATTTTGCGAGGCAGCGAACTTAGAGTTTGCTGAATTGTTTGGGGATCCCAATGCCAGTTCTGGTTTTTCAAAACACCAGATTAGGCGTTTAACTGCTAGAATTTTTCATTATGTGCAAAGAGTGGATTATTTTTTACGATTTCCACCGGGCATAAAATTTACGACACCATTAGCTGACTTAAGAACCCAGTTTAAGAAATATCTAGATCAGCTTTCGCAACAGCAGGAGGAAACCTCTTTAGTGTCTAATATGCCGTCTAATGCAGGTCCGACTGTGTCAGCTTTCAAACCCTTAAAACTATTACATCCACTTCAACAGCTGGCAGAATCATTTCAACCTTTTGAGTTAGTAGATGTTTCAACTGCGGTTGAGTTCCTAAAATTTCTGGTTCGGGTTAAAGAGTGTGCAAGGTTGTGTGAAGTTTCTGACTTACAATTGTTAGAAGTGATTATGTCCAGATCGGGCGATATGGTGCGCGATATCATTGGAAATGTTAAAGGGAACGCTGACCCGATAACTGACATACACGAGAGGGTTTTGAGATGTTTTATTCCTAGTCGCGTTTTGCATAAGTTAGTCCAGGATTATTATTTGAAACCCCAGGGGTTGGGAGAATCTTTTGCGGATTATGTGGCAAGAGTGAAATTGTTTGCACGTGTTTTGAGATTGCCAGACCCAGAGAGCAAGATCTGTGATTTAATTCTTACTGGCCTGGCTCCTGACACACGTTCAGCCTTGGTATTTATGTCACGACCAACAAGCTTTAAAGATTTAGAAGCTCTTTTTCCTCATTTAGCGGAATATCATGCTTCAAATTCGGCACGTGGTGTTGATGTGTCTCGACCTCCACCATTCGGTGTGGAAGACCACTCACAGCATTATGGTAGTGCAGTTCCCGGGCGAGGGAATGTTCGGTCAAATAGGCCTTGTTTTCGGTGTGGATCTACTAGTCATCTGGTAAACCAATGTCCTGTTCCTCGTGGTCGGGGGAGGTATGTTCGAGTACCAAAGGAAAGGGGCGTTCCAACACGTCCCAGTCGACGCCAGGCGTCGGGGGTGCTTTCTGCTAGTGTGACATTTCGTCGTCTGGTAGGCAAACCAAAATATTTGAAGCCGACAGTTCAGTTGTTGGTTGGTAAACACCCACTGCTTGCCCTTTTAGACTCGGGAAGTTCATGTTCATTAGTTCACGAAGCTTACTATTATCAATACCTTGTTAAAGGCTCGAGTAAGCCCCAGAAATGTAATATACAGTGTATTTCTGTTAACGGTCGTAGCTTCCAGGTAAATACGAAAGTTCAATTAACGATTCGCCTGTCGCGATTCACCTGGAAACATCTTTTTTATCTGTTGCCAGATTTGCCTTTTAAAATAATTTCGGGCTCGGACTTTATGGCTCGAGTTGGGCTAAGGCTTGATTTTCGTGCAAAGGAAGTTTCGTTTGATTTTGCGCCAGATGAGCGCGTTCGATTTCAGGACGGGCAGTTCTCCAAACAGGTCCCTGTTGCTCCAAGTGACCTGGTAGAGCAGGTTAACAGCGAGAGTGTTTTCTCCCATTTGACCGCAGATCAGGCTCATTCATTGGAACAGTTGTGCGCTAAACACGCGGCGTTGTTTACAAGTCGATTGGGGGTCACGGATTTAGTTGAATATGACATCCAGTTAACAGACACCACTCCTGTGAAGTTAGCTCCATATAGGCTGACTCCGCCCAAAATGGCTCTACTTAGGAGCAAAATTGAGGACATGTTGGAGAAAGGGCTGATTCGTCCGTCCGTATCTAATTATAGTAGTCCTGTATTTATGGTTCCGAAGGGCAATAACGGTTTTAGGGTAGTGGTGGACTATCGACACCTAAATAAGAGGATCAAAATTGAGGCCCAACCCATGCCGCATTTAAACTCCGCGGCTCATTATTTTGTTGACGCGAAGGTGTTCACTACTTTAGATTTAAATAATGCTTATTATCAGATACCTTTATCAGAATCGTCTAAACCAGTGACGGCATTCTCAACCCCTTGGCGACTGTATGAGTTTCAAAGGGTGCCATTTGGTTTAGCAACCGGTGCCCAAGTATTGTCACGGCTGTTAGATCAATTGTTTTCGGATATTAAGCTTAAGTATGTTTTTCACTATTTAGATGTGGTGATTTACTCGCCCGATTTTGACACGCATTGCCACCATCTTTCAGAAGTCTTTTCGCGTAGAGAACGTGCAGGCCTGACGTTACGTAAGGAGAAATGTGTTTTCGCTACAGGTCAAATTTCGTTTTTGGGTCATATCGTCTCTCCGGCAGGGATAACCATCAATCCCGATCAAACTAACGCAATACGGAATTTTCCTCCTCCGAAGACCGTTAGGGCTTTAGCCAGATATATAGGAATGGTCAAATTTTTAGTTAATTTATCCCTAATTTCGCTGCTCCCGCTGAACCGCTTCATCGACTCCGGCGAAAGGGAGCCCAATTCTGCTGGAATGAAGAGCAACAACGTGCATTTGAGAATCTCAAGCAGGCTATTATGAATCCTCCCGTTTTGGCTTTTCCCGATTTTTCTCGTCGGTTTGTCTTACAAACTGATGCTAGTAAAGTATCATTGGCCGCTGTTCTCCTCCAGGATTTTCCGGAGGGGCGTCGCGCCATTGCCTATAATTCCCGCACTCTTACCCCAGCCGAACGTAAATACTCAGTTTATGAGCTGGAGACCTTAGCCGGTCCTGTTTGGATTGGAAAAATATCAGGAGTATCTTGAACATGTGGAGTTTACGCTCGAGTGTGATAATCAGGCACTCACTTGGTCTCTGGCAACTCCTCGAACCACTGGAAGGTTAGCGCGTTGGGGGGTGCGTATTTCCGCGTTTAAGTTTGTTCCTGTTCATATTAGAAGTTCTGAAAATTGTGTAGCAGATGCATTAACCAGAGTGTTTACAGAGCCGGTGGATAGTAAATCAGATAAGGATGAACTTGCAGCGGTGTGTACCTTTCCCGAATTGTTTGAAGGGTTGCCAATACATCAGAGACGAGACTCGGATTTACGGACTATTTCTGACCAATTGGAGGCCGCTCAGACAGTGCCTTCGTGTCATCTTAAGGATGGTGTACTTTTAACACGTGCCACATTTGATGGCAAGGATAAAATAGTTTTGCCGCGTGCTCTAGTGCCCATGGTATGCGAATATTTCCATTCATCACCAATGGGGGGACATTTGGGTATAGCAAAGACTAAAGGTAAAATTCGGGAACATTTTGTGTGGCCAGGGATGTATAAAGAGATTACTGCGCATGTTAAGGCATGTCAAATTTGTGCCATGGCAAAACTGGCACAATGTACTGTGTGGAGGGGATTAGCGTCTGAAGTTGCAACCAAGCCTTTGGAAAAATTGTTTGTAGATTTTGTGGGTCCTTTCCCGCGTTCGGTGCAAGGCAACACTTATGCGTTGGTTACGGTAGACGCATTCACAAAGTTCGTATGGCTGAGTGCTATTCCTAACGCCACGTCGCATAATGCAATTAAAGAATTGACAAAGATTTTTGCTGCCTTTGGAGCACGCCGCATTTTGGTGCCCGATAATGGCACACAATTTACTTCGGGTCAATTTAGGAATTTTTGTTTCACGTGGGGCATTAAAGCAATTACAACTACACCCTACTACCCTCGTCCTTCTCATGCTGAGAGGTTTAATAGGAATTTTAGGTCGGCTTTAATAGCCTTTCACCATCAAAATCACAAAAGATGGGATTGTAACTTTGCGCATTTACATTTAGCCTTTAATACTGCCCGACATGAATCCCATGACACCACCCCGTTTAAGTTGATGTTAGCTTTTGCTCCAAATTTTCCTTTAGCAAATCTTTGGGCTTTGGACGATCTTTTACCACAGCATTTTGATGCCGAACTTATTCGTGCTAATTGGCAACGCGCTTTCAATAATCTTAAAAGGGCACAATTCCGTGTGAAGCAGAGACATGATGTAAATAAAAGGCCCTCTCCATTTGCGCTTGGCCAACGGGTTATGTGTAGGTCTTATCCTGTAAGCTCGAAGGCCAATGCGTATGCAGCTAAATTAGCGCCACGATATACTGGGCAACGGGAAATAGTTCATTTGTATAAAGGTGTATCTGCCACGATCAAGGATCTCTCTTCTGGACATACACGTCGAGCTCATATTTCCCAACTCAAACCTTTTCCATGATTCCCAGGGTTAGATGGAAGGGTTTATGTCCTGTGTTATGTTGCCTTTCTTGTTTTGAAGTATTTGTGTAACTTCATTTAAATTGTGTTTTTCTGTGTCCAATGTTTTGGTTCACAAGGTGTTTTAAGTGATTGCTAGCAAACTTACTGTGCACAGAACCTATTATATGAAAGCAAATAAATATATAATAAGAAAGGTGATTCACTCAGTTAGGCTAGTTTCGTTGTTCATTGCTTTTTCCTGCTCTGTGGTGTGTGAGAAGTAATTGTTAGTTAACACCATTTGTTCTCTCAAGTTCAAATTTCTCTTATGAATTTTACTTATATTAACTTATATTACTATAAAGATGTTTATTGTGATTTATAATTGTTCACGCTTTCCGTTTCAAAGTTAGATTTTCATTATGAAATGTGTTAAATTGTTGTATTTCCTATGAATTGTTATCATAGTTATCGCCCTTGGCCAAATTTCATAATTCTGGTTATATTGTTGTTGATTTAATGTATGCATATCATACACATTGTTGTAATTCTTATGTTGGGCCCAGTTTGCTGCTGTCTATTTTATTTTGCAGTGGGATTTTGAGAGTTTGTACCGCCTTCCTTCCTGTCCATTCTTTTTGTCTTCGACGCCGCTCCCTGGCGTGACCTCACCTATGCTACGAATTATGCTGATGGAAGACAGTCCTGGGAAATTGAGTCGAAACCAATGTTGGCTCTAGCTTGGTGGTCAACTAGCCTTGAAAGCACGTGGGAGACACGCTTGGCTCAACTGGAAATTTAGTTTCCTGTACTTTCACAACTGCTTGGGTCATCCACCTTAGTAATGGCTTCCGGACACACTAACATCTGGAATCTTCTGGCAGTGTAAGGTACTGCCTTCCGGACCCACCGACATCTGGAATCTTCTGGCAGCGTAAGGTACTGGCTCCCGGACACACTGACTTCTGAAATTTCCGTCAGTGTAAGGTGATAGTGAACCGTCATCAAGTAAGGAGGGTGACAGTGTCGGCTTTCCTCCTGTTTGTGTGTGGTGGAAAAACCAAGGTTGGTGGTGAAGTTTATTGTTGACATAAGTGAAGTGTTGGTGCCAGGGAGTGCTGAGACAAAAAAAAACATTTCCTTTTTTTCCTATGCCTAGTGGCGGCCCTTAGGCCGTGTTTTGGGGAGGGGGGAGTGTTTGAGCCAATCGCAGAGTATTTGAGTTGACTCGAGTAGTCTTGTTTGGTTTTATGCCCGCTAGGAGCGTGACTGTCGCTGGCAGGCTGGTGCCAGAAAGCTGGCGCCAGTCAGTCTCGGCGTGGATTTTCAGGAGAGAGGTCTTGGCATAACTGGCAAGTGGGGACTATCTAGTCCGCCGTTAATATTGCGTGTTTAAGTTAAAGGGGGAGGGCCTTCCTGATACTCTGCGAGCTTCTTGATGCTCTGCGAATGTGCTCAATGGTACTTGAATACGGGGAATTCACATTGTGTGTAATCTAGAGCAAAAGGTTAAAAGTACATGTATTGTAGTTGTCATAAATGACTTTCAGGCCGCAATTATTCTGTTTAATTTATGAATAAGAAAGTGAAGACTGCCCACTACTTTTATTAAAGAAAAGGGGGGGGGGGCATTCCACTCTCTTGTGTAGGTTTGCCGTTAACCAACACTACCCGGCCCGTATTAGTTATAGAGAGGCATTCCTTTGGAGGACAGGCCACATAATGAAAATGGTGCACTCCTTTGCGACGTAATGCATTTGAAGTTTCCTCAATTTGCGCAAAGGCTGGAATAAATTTAGAAAAACAGTAACCATGTCTATAAACGACGCTAATTTATTTTGAGACGTAGGCGTCGGAAACTTTCTGACAGCTAAAGCACGTTCGGGGTCAGTTGAAGTTCGCTGTGACGAGATGATGTGGCCAAGAATGGTAATTTGTTGAACTGCGAACTTAACTTTAGATGGGCTTTCTGTTAAGCCAGCACACTGAAGGCAGCGGAAAACAAGGCGCAAATGCCGTAGGTGTGAACGTAAACACTGAGAATAGATTAGCAAATCATCTAAATAATTAAATACACATTTGTATTTGTAACGATGAAAAATTCTGTCCAAGAGACGAGATAATACCTGGGCACTTGTAGAAATGCCGAAAAGTACTCGTGTAAAGTGAAACAGGTTCCAAGGGGTTGAAAATGTAGTGTAGGCTCGTGACGATTTCTGTAATGGTATTTGATAACACGCCTGGACGAGATCGAAGGCGGTAAAGAACTTAGCATTTCTGAAGTAATGAGTGGAGGTATGTAAGTCAGGTAAGGGCATAGAGTCGAGTTGTATTTATTTATTTACTTTTTGTTAAGTTTCCGGTAATCAACTACAAGGCGTGTATCTCCATTTGGTTTTGGTACTAAGAAACATGTACTATAATATGGGCTATCTGATGGTTCAGTAATACCTTGGCGTAACATTTGGTCAATTTTCGTACGAAGTAATTCTAGTTTAGATGGCGACAATTTATACGGTGGTGAACGTACCAGGGTGGTACCGTGTAATTGTATAGAATATTCCACATCGTTTATCATGCCTAATTCATTTGTGAAAACATCTGGTTATTGTCGCACCTTTTGGGTAATGTGTTGTAGGTACGAAACCGATAAATGTAAAAGATCAAGACTGGCTTGTTTTAGAGAATTTAGATCAACTGACAATGTGGTAGGAATGCGTGGACCTAACCAAAACCTAACTACTCCTTCGGTCAAAGTGAAGTTTGCAAAATCTAAGTTCATTTGCACATGCGACATAAATAGAGCTCCCAAAACTATGTCGTAAGGCAACTGTTCTGCTACATGAACCATTACGTTCCAAGAGAAAGAATGGAATTTAATGTGTAATTTTGTTTTACCAAGAAGTGGTAATTGCGTACCCGACATGGTAGTGGAATGTAAATCCGCTGCTAACAAGGAACGTCGATGCTTCAATGGAAGAGATCGCCACAATCGAGCATCGATTAAATTAATAGCACAACCGGAATATAATAGGGTTTGTATTTCTGCATTAAAACAAATAATTCCAACCACTGGTGTCGGTAGAAAGGGCAGATCTTGAACATAAGCTGTTATATGGAGTATACTATCTTGCACGCCTAGGCAAGGTGTAGAAGTTGTTGGCCAAAAGAATTGTCTACGACGCTTGAAACAAAAACGTTGAGTATGTCCCGGTTTTGCACAAAGTTCACATACACGTTTTATCCCCAGTGGAGACGTAACTTGTAAATTTGTAAGTGGCAAAAAGGTTTTCCCGGTTGCCGGGGGATCTAGTAATGAAGGATTTGTTACTGGTGTCGGTGATACTGTGTTGCAGTGTACTAGAATTATTTATGATTTGTTGTGTCCACATGATTAAGTTATCTAATTCAACAAACGTACAATGTAAACGGGCATTATCGTTCAAACCAGAAATGGTTAAACTACAAAGTGCCTGTTAAGAATCCCGAAGCTGAAAAATTTGTGCTAAACGTTTAATAATAAAACTTTAATTTAAGCCGCAAAACTACACACCACTATGTCTAAAATACCACTGAAGACATTTCTAAAGACCGATCGAAGAGTAGCTAAAGCGGCGTTGTGGTACGGTCATTGTAACAACAATGAGGAAAATAAACACATTGGTAGCAAATTTGCACCAGCGCTGCCGCGCGAGCGTTAAGCCGTTGCGCAAAAGTAAGAAAATCTTCCGTTGGTTTCTGTGGTGTGTAACAGTAATCTGAACGAAATTGCGTTCGAATTCTTAAAGGGAAAAAGAAATACAAAACCGCTGTGTGAAATTTCGGAATTTCCCAACATTGAACTACCGCGGAACGTAACAGAAATGTTAATATTTACCTTTTACTACATTACATTAGAAAATTATATATATATAAACTCTGTAGAAGGATAATTAGAATGACAGCACAATTCTTGGAATCGCATAACAAATTGAAGGAATTCTAAGCCCTGATGGGCATTATTGACAATAAAAAGCGCATTATCTACTGTCTGTTCACCAGCTCGAGGTATTAGGGAACTCAAGGGAAGAGGAGGGACGCTCCGCGATAATGCAACCCGAGTTTTGTAAACTAAGTAGATACCGTTGCTGCTTGTTAGGTTGCCAACTTACCTCCAATGTTATTCCTGCTATATTTGCTCGGTGATATGCTAACATATTTTTATTTCAGCCAAAAATTGGAGAGTCACTAGCATTATCTCGGAAGTAAAGAAACGAGGGGTGTAGAATCCCCGCCTTGGAGTGTTGTGAAGTCTGCTATTATATTGTGGTTGCAGAGCAGAGGGGTTTAGAGTGACAGTTCCATGTGAAAAACAGATCTTTACAGGATGATTGACACAAACAACCCTAAGGACGTTTCTACAGTGGGCGCATTTTGGGTTTTATTGGAACACGCTGTCGTTTGCTTGTCCCCATACACGTGTGTTCTCGATCCCATGGAACTAATTTGGGCCAAGCTAAAAGGAATAGTTAGAGAAAAGGAATCCGTACAGGAACTGCATGTTATAACATTGGAGGGTATATCACTTGAGACCGAAACAGGCTGGAAAGGTTTAGAAAACATATAGAAACGATAAACGAATGAAAATGAAAAGTGAGAGAAAGACGGAGCAGTTTAAAATATCGTTTACGCTTTAGAAGCTAAATACACTGCATGCACTAAAAAAAACCTTTAAGTTCCGCTATTTTGAGCGACTTCTTTGCTTTGATCTAGCGCAAATACACATTCCAAGGCTGGCAACATTATCGCAAGGCGATTACAAGAACAACTCCCGCTGCAGATATCCTTGTTTACTGACGTGCTCACTTGCTGCATTCCTCCCAGGGATCATGAGGTGGTGAACAAATTATAATAACCGCTGCGCTGGATGTTTAATCTGCGATTCCTTAAACAAAAGGAACGTACGATCTTGAGGGAACATAAGCCTAAACTAAGCCCTGGCACCACAGCCCATGGAGAGCCAAGCCTTACCGCCCAGCCATTGAGTCCCCCACCTCGGCCCACTACAGCCGTCATTGGTGGGGTGCAGTACTGGAAGGTGGTATGTGGTCAGTGTCCCGATCTCTCCCAGCCAGTTATGCGTTCACGACCAGGGGCCGCTACTTTTCCATCAAGTAGCTCCTCAATTGGTTCCCCGGGACTACCGAGGCTGAGTGCACCCCGTGCCAGACCTCCCAGAGGGGATACAATCACCATGCTGGTACCGGAGATCGAACCCGGGTCTTCCGCGCCAGAGGCAAGCGCGCTACCAACTGCGCTACGGAGGCGGTCCTTGAGGGAACATAGATTTACTAATTGTGGCTTGTCAGCTTTATTTGTGCTTTGTGTCTGCCCGCCATGCTTATTACTTGTACTAGGTTCCGTTACTGTCACCAGTAAATCTGAGTATTGTTTGAGGAAGGTTGATTTTCTCCCTAACCATAAAAGGCGACTGCAAAAGAAAATTAATATGATCTATATGGTACGCGATTCTGGCACGCAAGGGCGCAGTGGAAAAAAAACAGGATTGTTCAAAAATCAACATCTGAAATTCTTTGAATTGAAGATTTGAATCAATTTACTTGTAAGATCCGTAGAGTAACTTATTTCTGACATAGCTTCGTTAGTAATTGTGGGACATCACATAGGGTTTCGAAATACTTGATCACTTAAAATACGCGAAGGAATACTCCAAACGACTTTTTCAGACGGGACGTATGTCAACAACGTTGCGCTGAGGTTGGTCAGGGGCTTGATCTGGTTTCCGAATGTAAACAGGTCGACCACTTTCACTTTAGCCTATGTTTTGGCAGGTAACAGTTGTAATTGGCCTACGTTCGTACAGTAAACATAGAAGGAGAACCGTGGTAGCAGTAGTGTTTGTTTATGTACTGAACCAGCGAAAGTGACAATCGGTAGTGTCGGCAGCTTGTTTTCGACAAAACGATCTCCGTTGGAAATGGTCAGAGACAAAAACGTGAGATACAAAATGTGCTCTAAATGCCGAGATCTACCACTGGTTTAAATTAATGTATTGATTTCCCTTGCACCCGGTAAGAATATTCTGGATTTTTTTCTTCTGGGGAGACGTGAAAAGCAGGATTTACAAAACATTAACTACTGCCCTGAAATCTTTGAGAGAATACATTTGTCTGGCTGCGGAACAAATACCCAACAATGAGGGTATTTTTGTTAGAGTGCAACGTAATTGGTCAAAAAGGAGTGAGGCTTGCAGGTGCGCAAATGGTGGACATTTTGAACAATACCTGTGAAGTGGTTGAACCATTTGGTTCATTGCTTATTCTTTTGCTGTCACCTTAAAAATATTTGGTACACTTTGTAAGAGCCTACAAATGTACCTTCGTGTTTATAAGTTAGAGAGATGGTTTGGTTTATTAAATTATAGCAGTATCAGCTACGAAACGATATAAGTTTTATGTTGAAGGAAATGCTAAACAATATCCTTAGGTTGCAGTATGCGTTACTGGAGAATTCAGATGCACTTATTTATTACGACGTAGCAGACACGGCATGGTATGCCTTTATGTTTACACTCACGAGCAACGCGGCTCCGTGATGCCTGTTTGTTTATGTACTGACCCAGTGAATGTGAAACCTGTAGTGTTGCCAGCTTTTTTTCAATAAAATTAAAATATCTCCGTAGGAAACGGTCAGAGACAAAAACGTAAGCTACAAAATGTGTTCCAAATACTGAGATCTATCACTGGTTTAAATTAATGTAATGGCTTTCCTTCCACCCTGCATATGTATAAAAATGTCATTTTTGTTTCTTTAGTTTAATTTAGCTGAACAGGATGTGCATAGTTGTTTTCCATATGTAGTTTTATTTGTAGTTATTCCATATGTGTTGGGCCTCCTCTCCTACTTTTTTGTTATTGTTCCTTGCTTCCCTTCATTTTATTAATCGTTATTACTTTTTCTTCTTTCCCTAAGTCTCCTATGGGCAGTCCATCGAGATCCCTTCTGTTCCATCCCGGTACTCGCTATTGGAGAACAGCCTTCTAGAGATACTTCACACAAGGTAGGTACCTATATAAGGACATACACCCCTGGATGGCACAGGTATCTTCGTTCTCTATCCACTATTCCTTTCTACTGGTGCGGATATTGGTGTATTTGCACACTGTCCAACGATGACAGCGGCTATATCTTTTGTTTTGCTAGGAGGTTAGGGATGTAAAACCTCACGGGCTTATCTACGCGACGGAGTTTCCTATGGTGGATACCATAGTGTCGGTGCTGTCTTTTCTAGGAGGTTAGGGATGTAAAACCTCACGGGCTTATCTACGCGACGGAGTTTCCTATGGTGGATACCATAGTGTCGGTGCTGTCTTCAAGGCACCACCTAAGTGGGATGGTGTACTAGGTAACTGTTTTAAATAGACCTAGTGTACGATAGATTTTTAAGTGAACAGAAACAGACAGAAAGTTAGTCAAATTTCAGTTACTCAAGATGTTCAAGTGTGCTTTCGTCTGTGCCTCGAAAAACAAAAACCAAAACTTTGGGGTGCCCAGTGCAGGAACGACGAAGTGTTTCTTCGGACTTTGTGCCCTGGCGAGTGCTCTTGTGTTTTCATGGTTCCTCCCCCTCCTCAACCTCTGGTTTCCTGTATCTTCTTACCCTCCCCTTCCATTCTCAGTTCTCCTTCTTGTCGCCCATATCATATTTTTTATATCATGAATTGTATATTTCTTGCTTCTTGTACCAGCTATTCTAAGCTATAAATCACTTTGTTAATCTATTTGGGTCAGCTGAGGACAGCTGTAGCTCTTGGCTACAGATTGGTGGAGATTGTGACGATGATAATTGTCCTAAATGTTTATTAAAGATCAATTTATTGAAATGACATTGAATTGCTAAGGAAGTGAATTTAAGATTTTCAAGTCCCAATTTCTGATGAGTTGAGGGAGTTTACCGGCCTTGTGCCGTGATGAAGGGATTGCTTGGTGGTGAGAGAGGGGAAGGGGGTGAGAGTTGGTTGCGTCAGGGAAGTCAGGTGGACGACCCTCTTTTCTTCCTTTTTTTCTTTTCCTCTCTTTTCTTTCTGATATATGCAACATCCAAGACACTCCTGAACATGTTTTCTTTGAATGTCCAAAATATGCACACCTGACAGAAGAACATCGGACACCATTACAAGGACACCAAATCTGCAACATCGTAAGGGATAAGGATTTACTCCACCACCTAGAGACAATGGCTAATACCATCAGCAAATCTGCCATCAAGACCAAAACTCTGCCAAGGCAAATAAATATTCAACATCAGGACCCACTAATAAGACGATCCGAGAGGATACAAAATCAACAGCACAGAAATAATATTGATAGTGGTTTATCTGACACACAAGACGACCAATAAGACATAAATACCGACAGTAAAGAAATGTTTGAAATTTTTATGAAAATGAGGTTTTGAAAATGTTTAAATGTTGTATTTTTATGTTAGATGATGTTTTAGTGTATTATCTTAAATATGTGTAATTTTGTTTATATTTAATTGTCATTTTGATTATTATGTCTCGCATTTTATATAATTATGTACGAGTGTATCTGTGCTGTAGTGTAGAGTTTAAATAGTTTCAAATGCTTTCTAAATTTAGGGATTAAAAATTTTTCGTAATATTTAACATATAAATCTGAATTTGAAATATTAATATTTGATTTAAATTTAATGCAATATTTTATTTTATTAAATAAACTTAAATGTTTTAAAGCTTTAGTAGATTAAGAAATTTGAAGGATTTGTTGTTTATTTTGGAGGTCTGAGATTAAGAAATTTGAAGGATTTGTTGTTTATTTTGGAGGTCTGAAGATAATTTGTATTTTTGAGTTATTTAATTGAGGTTCTGAAGATTTTGAATGTTGTAATGTTTGTGTTGTATGGTGTTTATGTGTATACTTTTAAATGTGTAATTTGATTATGTTCAATAGTTATTTTGATTATTGTTTATTATATAATTATGCATGAGTGTAATTGAGTTGTAGTGTGGAGTAAAGGAGTTTTGGTGCTGGGTACCAGTACCAAGATGGCCGCCGGATTCCGGCGGTCATATTTTGTTTTGCTATGGATCTTTTATATTTGTAGATTTAGTAGTAACTGGTTACCAGTTATTTATTTTATTACTGGATATCAGTAATATTTTATTTAAATTTTTTTGCTTTTTTTTATAAATTTTGATTTTGAAAGTTAAGGTTCTTATAAGTTATTTTATAATTTATAAGAGCTTGTGTTTAAAGAGGTGATTTTTTTAAAATTTTTATAGATTTTTTATTAAATTTATAAAAGTTTTGAATAGGTATGTTTAGGGATGAGATGGAAATTTTTTTTTTAGATTTTATTTTGGTAATTTATTGTTTTTCTTTTCTCTCTTCATTTAGTTAGAAGAGGTGTGGTTTTAGGATGTTAAAATGTTGTGTTTTAAATTATTTTATTTTTATTTTGTTAATCTGTAAATTTTGTAAAGTTTATATTTGTTTTATATTTGTAATAAAATAATAAAGATCTGAATATTGACCCCGGTTTAAGAAATTGGGTGCCGGGGTCCAGTATGCAGATTTTTATTTTTATTTTATTATTTTTTTTTATTTATTCTCTTTTCTTTCTTTCCTTTTCTTCCTTTCTTTTCTTTTGTGTGTTGTTCGTGATGACAAGGTAAGGTGACCGACCCGACGAGAACTTCTAAATTGTATGTAAGTTGAGAACTTTGTTTTTTCGTGAATGAATCTCGGAATATCAGATTTAGGGGTTGATTTCTTTAACTGTAACTTGACCCTAAATTTCCAGTAATTAACACATAAACCCTTTGAGCTACCCCTTCCTGGGTGTCCCTTCCCATATGATTTTGAGGTTTGGAGAATGCCAAGTCACCGTTTATGAGTAAACATGACACGTAGATGGCTAACTGGGCAGTGCCAGTAAATTTTCGTTTATTTAAAATTTTTAATAAATATGTAAATTTAAATTTAAAAAATATATATTTATAAAAAGTATTAGTTGTAGGTATAATATTAAATTAATTAAATTTTAAGTAATAATAATGATAGGTAATAATAATGATGATAATGATAATAATAGTAGTAATATAATTTATAATTTTATGTAATAATTATAATTAATAATTTAATTTTATATATTTGTTTATTGTTTAGTAATAGTTTGTAGTTGTGAGTGATGTTGTGTATGAAATTTATATTTTGTTGTATTGGGGAGATTAATTTATTTTAATTTTAAAATTTTATTGTTTTTTTTCTTTTAATATATATATTAATTTATTTAGAAATTTTATTGTATTTTGATTGTTTGAAATGATTTGTTATTGTTTTAGAGCATTTATTTTTTTTAGATTTATTTATTATTTGAAGTCGCTTCAACATAAAAGTCATATCGCGACTAAATACTGAGGAAAAAAAGGAGGAAACATATCATGAAGTTTACAATGAATTTAAATATTAACTTTGCATGCTTTGATGAACTTGATGATTTTCTTGTGATATTGTTGATCACCCAAAGCTAGCTGAAGGTTCTCAGGAACTCCATACTGAAGTCGCTGGTGAGTGTATCTTGGGCAAACAGTGAACAGATGCTGAACGGTAAGAGTAGAATCACACAGAGTACATTTAGGAGGAAGTTCACGGGACAGAATGTAGGAGTGAGTAAGCGCAGTGTGGCCAATGCATAATCGGGTTATTAGTACCTGGTCTCGCCGGGTTAGTGTTGTAATTGTTATGGACAGGTTAGGTATTGGACAGATATCATGCAGTTTGCTGTTGGATGTAGTTGTCCAGTCTGTCTTCCATCGGTGTAGGATAGTTCTTTTAAGATGCCGTAAATAGTCTTCATGTGGTAGCTTAAGATCTGGTAAGCTTGGAGGATGCTTGGTAGCTTCTTTTGCGGCAGTGTCAGCAAGATCATTTCCTGGTATGTTACAGTGAGATGGTATCCATGCCAATATTATTTGTTTACCTGATGAAATAAGCTCACTGTATAATTCACGTATCTCCCTTACTAAGGTGTGGCAAGGAGATCGTTGTTGTATAGCCATTAATGCACTAAGGGAATCTGTGTAAATAATGAATGATTTGAAGTCTCCATTCTTTGATATATAGTCCATGGCGAAACGTATAGCAAACAGTTCACTAGAGAAAATGGTGAGAGTGTTTGGTAGACTATACATCATGGTGTGGTTAGGAGCAACCACCGCACAGCCATTATTGTTGTCACACCGGGAACCATCGATATAAATTGGCTCAAAATTGGCATACGTGTCACACAATTCTTTGAACAGCATGATAAAACAAGATTTTTGGGTATGAGACTTCACATATTTTGTCAAAGTGGTGTTGATGACAGGTAATTTTATTCTCCATGGTATATCATTTATGTTGAAGGTACGGGAAATGAAAGAAGGAATAGTCAGATTAAACTCTTCAAGGTATGTAACAATTCTTTGGGAGAAGGGTTGGATAGGGAACCCTTTGGGTTGAGTATTATCTTGGCGTGATATATGAGCAACTGCACCAGAATTAGGTCTGGTTAAGGTCTTGGTAAAATAAGTAAGACTTAACATTTTACGTCGGAAAGAAAGTGGTGGTTCATCTGCTGCAATTTTTAGACTCTCTGTAGGACTAGTATGGAATGCCCCAAGTGCAATTCTTATAGCTGTGGTTTGAACAGTGTCCAGCATTTTAAGACTTGATAGTTTGGCGGAGTTACAAACAATAGAACCATAATCCAACTTGGAGAGGATGGTCATTCTGTAAGTGCGAAGTAGAACACTGAGATCGGCTCCCCAACCTTTGGCAGATAAGACTTTTAAAAGATTAAGCCGCCTAACACAATCAGCTTTAAGAAGCTTAAGATGGTGTATCCAAGTCAACTTATGATCAAAGTGCATGCCCAGTATACGGACGGTATTTACCACTGTGAGAGCATTTATTTCTTAGAGTGATTATGTGTGAAATGTTATAATTTGTGTTTTTGTTCTTATTTTCTTGTGTTTTGTTTTATGATATATAATTTAATTTATCTATCTTTATAATTTGTTGTATATTATATTATTTTGTAATTTTATTTTAAAAATTTTCTGTAAAGTATGTTGTATGTATAAATGTGTAGAATAAATAAATTTTAAAGATCTGGCATATTTGTCCTGGTGTAAGTAATTAGGTGCCAGGGTTATTATACAGATTTTTATTTTATTTTATTATACAGATTTTTATTTTGTTTATTAGTGCCAGAAATATCGGTGCTCTCATAGGCTGCCAAAGAGTATAAAATAAAGCCCTTTGAGATACAAGCTGATTTCTGACATCCTCAACATTTCCTGGATGCGCCTTTTAACTGTGGTTGATGACAGACTGATGGCTTCAAACGCTGGAAGCTGTCAGGGTAAAGCTCTTCGGCTGCTGCAATTAAACAGCCTTTAATGAACACTCCATCCACAAATGGTGTACATTTCCTCGCTATCTGTAAGGCAGTCTTGTAGTTGAGGCGTACAGCCGATTCACTAACATGGTCCTCATATCGTGTCAAAAGAGCTCCCTTTAATTATTTTTGGATAACTGTGGTTCGCTCTTCTCCCTCATATTGGCCATAGTTATTTGCGTGACATGTGGTATAATGATGGTATAGCTTAAAATTGCTTCCGCTTTCAAGGCATATTATTTAGCGCGAAGGTGTTTGCAGTCTTGCACAATGCACACTTAAAACTATATAAACGTAATTCTTCTTATCTCGTATATCAATGCATTCGCGCTCGTAGGTAGCGTATATAGGCTGTGCAGTCGTACTCAATACATTCCTCTCACCCAACAGTTTGCATGAAATAATCAAACTTAACCCAATAAAAAAGTATATGAATAAATGAAAATAAAATATGTAATACTCAACATTGGTATCTAATTGCCTATGTCAAGATTTGTATTTCAAATTAATATTTATTTCCCATATTCGTTTTACGTTATACAATAGTTTAACAAAAGAAAACACCTAAATAAAATAAAACCCAATGAACAAACTGAAACTCTTCAGTCCTATTCAGTGTTATCGGGACTAAATGACTAAACAACCCAAACGAAAACCATTCCAAGTAATGCCATGCTCATACTGCCTCATGAGTTGATTTACACAATTGGTATAGGCAAATGGAGCACAAGAGTCGGGGCAAAAATTGGAGAGAAAAATATGGTCATGATAAGAAAAACACCCCTAAAAGTTCACAGACCCACGTCCAACTTGAACCTGACCTTGCACACATTCAGGATGAAATGTTTCAGGAGACCTTCGGTGCACTCGACAACGTGCTTCATTTGAACAAACGCAAAAACAAGATTTGTCAGGCCACATTATGTTGCGCCAGTCAGCTACTGTGCACATTCGATTATTTCTAGCTCGTTGAAGACACGCAGCGCTATGTGTCTGTGTGAGCAATGGTCTCTTGCGAGGTGGCCACCTCTGAATGTGCATTGCATGCAGTTCCCATCGCAATATTCTCTCTCTACATTCACTGCTTGCAGCAATTCCTGTCGGATTTAGAAGCGATTTTGATTCGCAAGACGTAAAACGCGTTTCGGGTTCCTCTTAATTTTTAGAACAAAATTCTGACGTCATGTTTCGTGGCCACTGCTTGAAGACACGTTGAACAGTCTAGGGCACTCTAAATACCAGGTATGCGTCTCCACCATTTTGGTTCCATGTTGCCGCTCTGTACAGTAGAGTCTCGATTATTCCGAGGTAAGGAGGACCGACAGTACCTCGGATATTCGAAAACTTGGATAACACGGACTTTCTCAAAAATCGAGAGGGAAACATATGGTAAACTGGTGAAATTAATGAACAGTGATCAAAGATGTAAAAAAAAAGGCATTTACCGTGTTATCAACCGAAAAAATGGCGTACATACAAATATAATAAAAATACAAAATGAAAAAAGACCCACAGTATATACATACCATATATATATATGTTGCAGTCTAAAAGAAAAGGTATTTTGTCAGGAAGTCCATAATTGTATTCTGTTTAACGGAACACGCTTCTTTGCCACCGTTTCACGCAATCGCCATAACAGTAGGTCTGTTGCAGTTGTGTGACTGTTTCTCTAGGTCAGGCACAGGAAAGAGGGGTGACAGCAATGCAATCGAGTATTTGCCATCTCCACTTACTGACACAATTTGAAGGACTGACTGGTTCTCTGAGGTGGACAGACAATAGCGGGAGGCGTGGCCTGGTAGCCAACAGCTGTGAGGCAGTGGACGGGGTTAAAACTATGATGTACGGGAAGTGACACATTGAGTCAGTTCTCCCCATCTATGCTCTAGGTCACCCACAGCCAACTCGCTTGCTGCGGTGCATGTGCTGGGCTACAAGCACCGTGTTGCCTCAGCTCGTGCTTCGCAGTGGTAGCGGTCGGTTTGTCTTCCTTGGCAGTGGCGGTCCGTACTTCAGTAACAGTTTGATATGGAAGGGCACTCATTAAAGCGAAGGGCACCCACGCCGACACATTATTTCAATCCCGAATGGGAAGCTGAGTAGTTCTTCATGGAATGTAGCGGTGGTGCTACTTGTTTAATTTGCCACAAAAAATTGCAAGTGCTGAAACGATTTAATCTTCAGCAACATTTTAATACATTGCATGCTAATAATTATTTGGCCCTAGAAAAGGAAGAACGCACTGCAGAGATACAAAAGCTCAAGAAGAGATCATATCGCAGGAAGAGGAACAGGAAGAAGGGGTGGCGGAATGGCAGAAACCTCAGTTTATGTGAGTTACGAAATAGCACTAGAAATTGCCAGATCATCTAGTTTTTCTGATGGTCCCCTTATTAAACGATGTATTCTTATAGCTGCAAGTAAATTCACCTCTGTCAGTGTTTACCAGTTCGAGAGTGTCAGTCTGTCACCTCATACTATTTCACGCAGAATTGAAGATCTGGCGGACAACATTAATTACGCACAACTTATTGAAAGAGCAAGAGAATTCGTTGCATTCTCTATTGCCATTGATGAGAGTACGGACTTATCAAGTATGGCTCAATTATGTATTTTTATTCGTGGAGTAAATGAAAATTTGAAAGTTGTGGAAGAAACGCTGGATCTGGTATCAATAAAAGGCACAAACAGGATCAGACATTGTGAATTGTGTAGTAGAAGTTGTTGAGAATGCAGGGATTCCATGGGATACACTCATATCGATAGCCACCGATGGTGCCCCGGCTATGGTTGGTTCTCACGACGGATTTGTGACCCTCCTGAAAAATAAACTAGCAAAAGAACTAACAGCAGTTCATTGCATAGTTCATCAGGAAAACTTATGTGCCAAAACACTGAATGTAAGCAATATAATGAGTCTGGTTGTGAAGATTGTAAACAAACTGAGGTCCTACGGTCTAAAACACAGACAATTTAGAAGCTTCTTAGAGGATTTGGAGCATGAGTATGGTGATATACCGTATCATACAGTAGTTAGGTGGCTCAGTCAGGGCAAGGTTTTAAGCAGATTCTTTGAATTATTGGATGAGATACGTTTGTTCATGGAAATGTGCGGAGAACCTATTGAAGAGCTCACGAATGTTAAGTGGAAGTGTGATCTTGCATTTATGGCCGATATAACTGAACATTTGAATACTTTGAATGCTTCGCTTCAAGGGAAAAACAAATTAATCACAGATACGTTCTGTAGCATTGAAGCTTTTAAAACTATGCTCTCATTATGCGAACGTCAACTGTCAAATGGTGATCCTTGTTATCTTCCCAGGTTGGAAAGTGCGATCCGAGATTGTGATTCCCTAGAATTGGGATGTTATGTTGAAAATCTGCGCATGCTTCCCCGTGCGTTTGATGCAAGATTTCACGATCTCACGGGCTTAAAAAAAGGATTTTGATTTATTCGCTACACCATTTAGCATGAATATTGACGATACTCCCAAAGATGTTCAACTGGAGCTTATCACCTTGAAATGTGACATTGAGTTAGCTGACAGTTACAGAAAGAGACGAAGTTTGCTAGATTTCTACAGGAGATTTCCTAAAACAAGCTTGCCTCGATTACACAGGCGTGCGGCACCTCTTATTGCAAAGTTTGGTTCGACCTATGCATGTGAATCCTTATTTTCAGCTATGAAACGCATTAAAAACCCTCAGAGAGCCATCAGTGATCATAGCTTGAAATGTGCATTAAGGGTCGGGAGTTGTGTATCATTATCTCCAAATGTGGCGAATATTGCGAAAACCAAAATATTTCAGAAGGCGAGAGTGTCTACCGAAAACTGAATGTATAAAATTCTTAATTGAAAAGTGTAAATTCGTTTAATATGAAGTATTCTGTGTAATATTGGCACTGTATAGTAAATATTATTTTGTTATTTTATATTTTCCAATTTTTTCAGGATCAAAATTGTGCTAATTTCTACAAAGTACTCTTTCGTTCTTATAGTTAAAAATATTGCTTTTATATGCCATCATTTAGTTGTATAGGATTGAAGCCTATAATAATCTTATTGGTATTGGGTTGTTTTATCTATAATTTAATAGCAAGTGCCAGAGAGATATTAAACCACGAATTATACAGTTTCTGAATTGTTCCTTCACTACTACCCTGTCCTTAATTATTTAATGGTAACGCAAGTGCAGATTACGGACGCAACTGACATATCTCCCTAGCACTTGCCAGCATGTCAATTGGCGGTCCCTGCTCTAGGTACTCGATAGCCATTTTTATCGCTTTGCGTTCTTCACTACGACTGATTTTCTCATTCTCCATTTCAATGTCTTCAATGACCTTTCCCCCTGCATTTCTGTGTGCGCCGTTTCTATTTTTGCACTACGTACGAAGTACTTTGCGCGGCACACTTCGGAAAATGGGACCTCTTTTAACCTGGAATTCGCTTAATCGGGGCTCGGATAAACGCGGCTCTACTGTACTACAAGTTGCAGTCTTCCATGCCTGTTTCTTTCTCTCTTCTCTTCACTGCAGTAATATTTTAGTATAATTTTACAATAAACATTGTTTGAATTCACAGCATCACAATTGTAAATAATTAATTCAAGAAGTTTTAGTTTAAGAAATGTTAAAACACAATTAATGAAAATCTGGTGTGGTTTGTTTCCTCGGACATTAAAAAACACTTCTTTAAACACTTCTTTGAGAAACAAAAGGAAATGTCTGATCTAAATCCATGTAATACATCGGAAGAACCGTTGCAAAGCATGTCGTCATAAGGTAGGTATAAATTTAATGTAGCAGGTTACTCACGTATTCTCATGTACCTCATTCGGTTAAAGCTTATGTATGGCAATAAAGGCGCTCTATTTAAATTTCGGAAACTTTTAAACATATTTCTAAGAACTTTTGCTTATTAGCAATATCATTATATAAATCTACATAGTATACATAGTCAATGGATGTGTGTATGTTCCTTATATGCTCCTATTCCATTGCACCTATTTCAAACAAACTTGGCACATAACATTTTGAGCCTTTTCAGCATGAATAGGTTTGTTTACTCAATACTTAAGGTAAATAAAAGTATAAGTGTAGCTCCTTTCATTATTTTAGGGATGGTAATGTAATAAACAGGTAGTCTCCTCTGCCCTGTGTTAAATGGAATTGGCAATGATTTCTCATTAAAACAGCTAGATACTTGAGAGGTAGTTTGCATTGGATTTTTCATTTCCAATTCTACCTCTCAAACACTGCCTACACACGGCTTGTGTGTTTAAAAATACCAACAGTGGTTTATTGGTATAAATAAATAATTGCCAGCTAGATACTACTTACAGAGTTGTCAGACATTCAGATAATCCTCCACAGAATAAAATAATTTTCACCGTAGGTACCCTTTAGCAGCAATTTTGAAAGCATTGACCTTGCCAACGTTTCCCTTAAGATCATTAGGAAGAGCATTAAATATTTTTAGACAGCTAATAGTAAAAGTTGGCCTTTTAGCAGTTCATGACACTGTTAAAAGTATTAAAATTCTTGCACTAAGTGCTCAAAAGCTTTTAACACTCCGCAAATACCAACTTTGGCTTCTTACGGAATGTGACTATCGCCTCATTTCAGTAGGCCACGAATCACAGTTATACAATGCTTGTATAAAATGGCGAGTCATTTGAATGTGAATATGGACTGTGCTAAAGCTATTGAAATTTTACAAGCAGTGGAGAGAGTGAAATTAAAATTGTTACCCAAAAAATCAAGAAACCAATTCGACATTACACACAACATCGTTTTATTTTTTCCACTGCCTCGCTTATGTATAATGTTGTTGTTTTGTAAGTCATATTGTCAACACCTAAAGTAAGGCAACAACTGAACATCGCAGCCCTTTGACCATCATAACCATGAAAAAGTAAAACAGTAGTACGTATTTATATATAATCCATAATATATCTATAAATATTCAGCACTGTCTAAAAAATAGTGTATGATGCACAGATTAAAACGATTTTATTTTGTTCGTAGGTTTGCTCATCTCCTTGGCCGGCGGCCTCATTTCGGAATCACACCTACTCACAAAATAAACCCTTCCTTTTAACCCTTGTATCATAAATATTGTGATTTCTGGAGTAAGACATTTTTGCACTGGGCTGATGGATGTTGCGTATTTATCTCATGAATTTAATTGTTTGTTATAAATGTGGCTCGATTGCGTGCAAAGAATTTTAAGACCAAGAATATATAGGTACGTGAAAAGTATAGTTAATATCTCCAGTCCTCTAAAACGATATGACTGTCTTTGCAAGGGTGTCTGCTACGGAAGTTGCAAATGATCCTTGTCACCTCGTTTTGCATGAAGAATATTCGTTTACTTTCTATTGCGTTCCGAATTCCGTGATAGAGTAAAAGTATGGATAGTTACTAGTTTAAGTGTATCTGTGGAAGTAGTATGGAATAGCCGATTCAACAATACGTACAATTGTATCGTTGAATCGGCTAGCCGTTTCAACGGCTTAGAAATCGTATATGAACATATGGGAGAGATAGAGAAAATGGAATGGCTGAATCGGCATGCCGTTGTAAGCATATGGGGGACTGTGGATGAAATTTATTTAGTATGAGTAGGAATGAAACCCTGGATATGTGTGTGTGTGTGTGCGCGCGGGAGTGTACGTGCGTGTGATGAAGTTTAGAAATCGTATATGAACATATGGGAGACATAGAGAAAATCGAATGGCTGAATCGGCATGTCGTTTTAAGTATATGGGGGACTGTGGATGAAATGTATTTAGTATGAGTAGGAGGGAAACCCTGTATGTGTGAAAATGTGTGTTTGAGTGTGTGCGAGTGTACGTGAGTATGATAGTGCAATGATTGCAAGGTGGGAGGGAGGGTGTATGTGTATGTGCAATTACCGTAGAGGGGGAGCAAAAATTTCCCTGCGCAGTAAGCCAATGTGTTGACCACCTCTACCCGGTCAGGAAGAAGAGGTGGTGTGCCGAGTTGTATGGTTATGAATCATATGGAAGAACGCCTTGGGAATAAAAAAAATAAAAAATTACATTCCGAGACAGAGAAAGCGATATATGGGATATAGTAAAGTGAAGCAAGGTGACCTTCGCCGTGCAAGCACAGATATGTCGAAATGCCTGGTTCTCCCTCTCCCCTCCCCAGAGCGACAGACGAAACCAGTACCGGCCTGCAGGAGTACAGTTGGCTGTGAGACGTCAAGATGAACAGAGAAATAATCAGAAGCATAATCGAGAGTGATAACGCCTGTTGGGTGAACCTCGCCGAGTATGAGAAAACGAAGCAGCACTATCAGGGAAACCACGAGGAATCGTGTAATGGCGATACGCATAGCATCACCTGCAAGGACCCATTCCAGCACGAGCAGATGAGCACATTCTATCGATGTGGACAATATTCTGATGATGTATCGTCAGCTAAAGCTGTAAGCATAAATGTTTCCTATGTGTGAGAGATACACATTGCTTAGGCTAAACATAGAAGATCTAAAAGCAAATTATGTAATTGTTAGAGAATAGATGAAGCTGAAGGTGAAGACGTGCCCCCGTACCAGGACGTGGATCGTTTGAGCACACACCCCGTGGACGAGAAAGAGCATGTCAAAGATGAAGGAGTAGGCGGAGAAAGGTAAGTGCAAAGAAAAAGAAAGGGAAGTGAGCTTTAAAAACACATTAGAATTATTCTCAGCAGTAAACGAATGAATTTTATTATCTGCAGGAAACCGGAGAAGAGAAGTAAGCCTAAGAAGAAAGCGATCGATCCTGCCCTGGATAACATTATAGTACTGATCTTCGAACCCAAGGCTGAAAAGATCAGGAAAGATGAAACCAAATAGTGTGTATATACTCGACGAGATCTCCGTCAGTCCAAAGCATCGTGTGAATATAGGGCTGCACTACGAACTCCCATCCCTCTACATCATAGCGGCCGACAAAAAGTTTGTATACATAACAAAAGAGGACTGGCCGATAATAGTGGGAAACATATCAGTGATTGAAACGTATCTGAAAGACGGTAAGCTCCCCGGTGTCTCATACAGTGGCAACATAATATATGCATACAATATAATTGTTTATATGAATGAAGGTGAAATATCTTTTGTGAATACTTGTCTAAACAGTAATGTTATAACAGTGGACTGTATTACAATAAGAGGACTGAAGAGGCTATTCCCATACATTGAAAGTTATTTATACCAATTACAGGACGTTCATAAAACCATGTGTTCGTACTATGTTAGATGTAGGAGTGTCAGGAAAAAGGTCAAGGAGATGTATACCAGACTCAATAAAAAGTTCTTATAATTTGTATTTCATTGTTTATTAAAATAAAAAACACATCTATTCTTCCCCTAAATGATCGAATGAACAATGTGAGTTAGGGATTTGTAAGTGAATAATTTATCATGAATAATTAAACAAAATAGTAATGATTTGGAGGAAAGTTAGCTGATGCTTGAACTTCCAATCTGATGTTAACAGCCCGGTGACAGTTTCCTCAGGTTGATGAGAACAGTCAACGATAAATAGTGGTGCGTATTTCAGAATGTCACTTCTCTTCAAAAGAGGGAAATTCCCTTTGCGGTAATAAGCGTATCGAAATTTAGAATACTGGTCATAGAGGGATGCAAATCTCGTTTTTCCAAAATCCAAATTCATGTCATGGTAGGGATAACACTCACTGTTGAGATAAAGTTTCAGATTGGTGATATTGCAGTGATAAAAAAGAGAGCTGTCTTTAGCGAGATAATTCAATCGGTCTATTTGGGTACCGACAATGACAAAATAAGGTTTCTCAAGTTTTCTTGTTGCTTCAACGTTCCAGGTGAAAGCTTTAGTCTGTGATACAGCAGGTTGGGTCTGAAGGTCCAAGGTTCCAAAGGCC
The DNA here is from genome assembly GCA_030765045.1 of Tenodera sinensis. Classification (NCBI taxonomy): domain Eukaryota; kingdom Metazoa; phylum Arthropoda; class Insecta; order Mantodea; family Mantidae; genus Tenodera; species Tenodera sinensis. Next base: position 923,484 of record JAUKNM010000021.1, read on the forward strand.
ACGTGTAGAGGTTGATCTGATTTGACGAGTTTAAGTTTCTCTACTCTCTCGGCGTCGGAAAGTCGAAGCACAGGCATCCTCCATTCGATCCTGGTTAGTTTAATAATAATTGGTTCGTTGCCCGTGATGCAGTTATTGGAATTTTTAGATGTAATGAGAGCAAGTTCAAACTTGCTATGGAGTATGACCTTGTGATCGTCTGCAAAACCCAAAAGCATCGAGAGAGGAACGATGGCATTGAAGCTTCCATTTGATGCGTTCACGATGTCTACATCCTCCCAGGGATAGGTCCAGCCAGCGTTCTGTAAATACTCAGCTTGACACGGTATTCTAATCTCGTCATTCACATCAAGAGCTGATGTATTATAAGGCAGAAATACATGCTCTTCCGCTTTACTTATCTTATAAAAAAACTGGAACCCCGGTCACATCCAAAACATCCATCACAGAACCGTCAAGCCTAAGCCCTCGAGGAACCTTCGATTAGATGATGTTAGCAGTTTGCGTGTCGAGGACAAAGTAGGTCTCAACCTCGAAAGAGACTTTTTATTATAGCAAAATCTTCTAAAACTTATTCCCATTCCGTCCAATGTGTAGCCTCACTGTAATAACCTCGTTTCTCAAATCAAGTGGATCACCGTTCTGGTCTACCACTCGAATGTCGAGACGATCAATGAGGGTTGTGTCAATGATGGACAGCTATATAGGGCTGGACGGTTCCTGTGAGATGTGGTAACCCGGTGGAACCCAAGAAAAGAATTCGTACAGAGACTGTCCGCTCTTACCGTTAATGAAGGAGCCAGTGGTGAGGCTACATTCGATGCGTATTATGCTAACTTTGAAGATGTTCACCAGTTCCTCAGACTCTGTCATTACACTCGGATTCGCAATGCTCTTCCCGGTGAAACCGAGAAGGGAGCCGATCGATCTCTCTTCAGCAAAATCGATAGCATAGGGACACTGAATCTCGGCCTTCATAGTATTATTGTTAGGACGTAGAAAAAAGTCATCGCCAGCCTTTAATCTATCCTTGAGTATGTTGTTGATATCCTCCAATTCATAAGTACCAGGTGGAATCACTATGGTTTCAAGTCTTGTGCCAATTTGGCATTAGCTATTAAATTACCCTTCTAAATATCACTCCCCTTTGGTTAATTCCTATCCGCCGGATCTTCAGGATAGACCAAGTACACATCAAACAACACGTGCATAACTGACAATTTATTAAAATAGTTTAAAAAGTTTAAACAATATATATATGCTAAGCAAAACCTTTCTAACATTACATCAGATCTGGTGAAATTAACAATACGAGAAAACCACAAATCATATACACAATTCAAACATTTTAAATCCTTTTTAAACTTGTCTTAACTACAGAAACTTTTAAAACAAGACTTCTTTCTTCATACAATAAACTTGACCTACACTATACAACACAACCCCCTGAATGCTCCTATACCATTACGGAAAATGGAATTACATTCTCTTTTGTTCCTTATCTTGGTGGAATTCCATCAGGAGTACGTCCCTGGTTCGTTTCAGCTTTCCGTTCTTAACTTATTCTCCTTTACTTTCATTAGACTTTCCTTTTGTCTGTTTAGCTCCTAGTTTGTTACTGTCTTTTGTTGGGGACTTTTCTGAGCTTTCTTGTTTCCTTTCCTTTTATGATTTTGCCATTGATTCTCGATTTTCTTTTTGTTGTTTACCCGTAATTACTTTGGTGACATCCTTGTTTGTATTTTTATGTTCCTTTACAGGTGAAGCTTCTTGCCTTTTTGCTTATCTTGTTTAGAAAAAGTTTTGCAGGATTGCTCTTTTTCGGCATCTTTTTAGCGATCCGTTTTATATCTGCTTGTTCATCACTTGATGTATTTCCTTGTCCAACATGTGAATTTTGCTTATCCTTAATTTTTCTTTTCTTGCCAGTTGGTTTCCGGTCATCGCCTGTATACGTGAGCTGGCCAAATGCAGACTGTTCCGCAGATTTGAATCCAAACGCAAATACAAGGATGACGCATATTAATACAAATCCTACTGGAAATGCATAATGGCGATTGACAACTTCAGACGGTTCCATTTTCCACGTCCTCTTCAGTTAAACTCCACTGTTTACGTCAACACCAACCGTTCCACTCTCAGGACATACCACCTCTGGCTGTTCACAAGCCTATAATAATTTCTACTATCCATCGGTATTACTCTTAATACAGTTACAGTCTTTCATCGCGAATGTAGTGAAATAGGTGATTGCTCTCATCAACATTTGGTATAGAGTAAAATGTCTCGAAATTCAATAGAGCAACCTCGTAAACACCATTAGGATCCAGATGGAGCGGTGGATTTAGAAAAGTAGAGACGCTGGAATCAGAACCGCTCACAGTGATGGTGTAACTCATTTTGATCCCACAAACATCCCAGCGAAAGCGTTTTATAACAGAAACTGTAAGTACAAGTGTCCACAAATGACACTATCGAAATCTTGATACCTGTTTATGTTATACATGAGAGTGACACCTGCGAGATAGGATTCAATCTGCTTTGGAGGTTTCAAATTGCTAAAACTATCAAAATAAAAAGCTACATTTCCATCCTTGCAGCAACCCAGTGAGTTCCCGGATTGTGTGATCTATCCAAATTAATGACAATCCTTTCTGTATGGCGAGGTCTTGGAATTAGTTTGTCCAGCATATACACACCCCTAAATTAGGAATCTGTAGACGTCTTGCGTAAGTTTCGATCTCTGTAGCACTTAAGGCTTTTTTCCGGGATAAGTACAGGCCTTGCCCTGAGTTTTTTGTACGTAGATAGAGTCCCTTTCCTTTTCCCTTCCTCTTCTTCTTCTTCCTGCGCTTAAGACCCTTACCCCTGGCAACAGTCTCCATCTGTTGATTGTGACGAATCATCTCGTTGAACTGCGTCTCTGCAGCACGTTTCTTATTGATAGAGGTGGCGATTTGAGCAGCACCTCCGGCTAAGCTACCCGCTGCACACAAGGCAGCTAGCAGTAGTATTAAGGGCAGGAACCCCCCCTTAGAGGGTGTGGGCATAATTCTCTTGCGACGCTTACGCAAACCAGCACCCATGGCCAATTTCCCCTTCATGATCGCGGTTACAAGTCGTGCAGCAAGTCTCATCAAAAGTAGAATCAGCAGACTGTACACGCTTCCAAGCCTTCTCTACAAGAACCTTATCAGCAGAATGCCTCGAAGCCGCGTGCTTGTGTTGTGCGTAGGCGACGTCGTGGTCAAGACAGGCAGAGTCCAAAGCGTTAATTGGTGGATCTCCTGGTTGTAAGCGCTTATGTAGTTTCGTACTAGGATCGCAGTACCTATAACCGGGCAAATGAACCTCAGACGGAAGACAATTAATTAAGGAGTTAATTATTCCGGAACCCTTCTTGGATGACTTCCGAACACGTCCAGAGCTCGTCGTAGACTAAGAAATAAAAAGCAAAAATTGATATATTATAACCTTAGTCTCATGATGGAAGTAGCGAAGCAAAAGTGTTCGCTACCTATACAATTTCTAGACTTCGATGATGATATTCAAGAAGGAAGGCACGGGTCACTCTTCCCGAGCAACGTCGGGGCCCTCATACTGGGTAGTTCAAATGCCGGAAAAACCAATGTACTACTCAACCTGTTAATCTATGAGAATGTTCTAAGGTTTGAGAACCTCTACATCTACTCGAAATCGCTATTTCAGCCTAAATATCAGTATCTGCTCCAAGTACTAAAAACCATACCTGACATAGGAGTATACACTTTTGAGGACGGAGAAAAATTACTTCAAACATCTGAGGCCAAAGAAAATTCAATATTCGTATTCGACGATGTCATTCATAAGAAGCAGGGTAAAATTGCATCGTACTATAGTATGGGTAGGCATTGTAATGTTGAAGCAGTATACCTAGCACAGTCATATGCAAAAGTACCCAAGCACTTAATAAGAGAAAATGCGAATATGATTGTGCTCCTCAGACAGGGTAACCTCAACTTAAAGCATATATATGCC